>VXBL01006491.1:232839-254850 GCA_013400195.1 Aramus guarauna | reverse complement strand
CCGCCCCCCCCCGCCTGCTCCCGTCACTGCAGGTAGCGTCGTCGCTATGGCTGCCGGGATCGCGGCGAACTCCCGCCCTCCCGCCGCGGCCATCGCGAGACGTCACGGGGCCCCGCCCCTCGCGCACCACCCGGCCCCTCCCTCCCTGCGAGCCGCCATGTCCGTGCGGGCTGAGGGGAGCGGGGCGGCGGCGGGGCAGTTCCCGGCCTTGGGGCCTTGTTCCGCGGCTGCTTCCCTGCTCCCGGCCGGGGGTGGCCGGGCGCCTTTCCCCAGCCGGCTGGCCAGGACCGGGCCGCCCTTCCGGGGTATCCCGGCGCCCTGAGGAGGGGGTGAGGAGCGCCGGCCTGAGCTCCCCGGGCAGCAAAGCGAGGAGAGGCGCCGTGGCGGGAAGCGGGGAATTTTGTAATCGTCCGGCTTTCCTCTCGTGCGGAAGTTATACTTTAAAGAATAATTTACCTCATGTCGTGGTTTCTGAGACCTGACCTGTCCCCGAGAGGGCTCCTGGCCCCTCTCCGGGCTCCCATTGCCGTTGACCTTGGGCTGTTTCCCGGCGTGCGGGTCCCCGGGCCCGGCTTCAGGCTGGGTAAAGATGCGGCTGGGGAGCTGCAACTCGGAGCGATCTGCTGATGGCTTACAAATCCTGCAGCGGGAAGGATCACCCTGTCTCGCCTGCTCTGAATGCAGAATAAAGCTGGTAACCAGCCGAATGTGCGTTCCTGATCCTCTAATTGCACAGCAACACAGCCTAAACGGTGTGTGGTGTCCCTGTAGACTGCTTCTCTTGCTCTTACCTGTGTTCTATATTCCTTTTATAGGCTTAATGTGTTTTTATTAAATTATTTGTGGACTTTAACTAATTTTATGCAGTATCCACTATCACCTGTCTGGGGCTTTTTCTGACTTGGGCTTTTCAGCCCTGTGTAATTAAAAAAAAAAAACAACAGCATAATCACCACCTAAAATCGTTCCCAACTTTAAGATTATTCATGCAGCAAAATATTTTCATTGCAAGTCAGGTGAATAATTAAGGTCTATATTAAGCAATCCAGTCAGCAGGATTGCAAATCTTTTATCCATTACCAGACTTTACCCACCAGTGAAATGAGCGCACTTCTATGGTGAAATAAACGCAGCAGCCGTTTGTATTTTGGAATAACATCATGAAACAATCCCACACAGGAAGTACATTTTTGTCTATTTAAAATAGTGGAAGACTTTAAATTAAAAAAAACAAAAACACCTTTTGCCACTTAGCCAAGATGTGTGTGTTAGCACTCATCTTTTTCCAAATACTTTCTTCTGCAGGTCTCATGGTTACTAGTAGTTCATCAACAGTTTGAGTCTTACGGCCACAAATTACGTAACGTTACAGTTAAATTATTACATATAAAAATCACAATCTTGTCAGCATTTCTGCAAATGTATGCATGGAAAACTGGTAAATTTATTATTTTGTTTATTGAGCGGTATCAATCAGCTCATAGAGTTTAACAATTATGTTTAAAAGTAAACTGGAAGTCTTGTTTTTAAACAGACTATGAGACTTCAGCCTTCAGGTTACATTCAGAAAATTATTATGTTTTTACTGAGTATTAAACAAATGTGGGGTGTTTCTGATTTGGAAACCTGCCTCAGGAGAAGCAGCAGACATAAACATGCTTCAGAGATACTCTTATTAATAATAAACATAATGATCCAATTAGAAAAAACATAATTTAAAATTGCTAGACTTAGAAGCACATTAATTAGCCGAGTTCATCTTTTGCAGTTCATACAGCTCGTTACCAGGGAAAGTTCAGGATCTTTAAATGCAGGCTCTAGATCTCCCTTTTTAAGTTCCCCAGGATTCAGCTTGGGTTGCTGAATCCACTGGCCACCTGCTGAGAATCAGATATCGTGCTGGTCTCCTCCTTCTTCCAGCTTGTTTCTAGGTTATTTTGTTATTTTAAAAGCCCTGTGTTAACTCCAATTAAATGTGAAAACTATTGTACGAGTAGGAGTCGTGTTCTTCTGTCCTTGCTGCTGGTGCCTGATGCTTCAGAGAGCACAAACCCCACAGCAACCTGACGATTGTGCAATAACGTGGCCTTGAGAGAGATTATTCCCCATCCCGGACATTAAGGTACGTAGGCACCATCACAATTTATCCAGGGCTGACATACACAAAAATATTACAGAGCTGCTTGATAAACTCACCAGTGCCAGGTTTTTTGGTTTGGGGCGTGCACAAAGCCTGGCTTGGCACAGCCCTGCTGCTCTTCTCACTGCCTTGCCAGCAAGGCTCAGCGCTTTAGGTGGATGAAAAAATTATCGAGAGGATGTACATGAGTGTGCCCACATGCCGTGTGCTCTGGGTGGAACGCTCATCTGTGATGTGGGAGATGGAAACTAGTGCCATGTGTGGCAGTAACTAGAATTAGATCTGTGGGAAGTTCTCTTGTTTATTGTTAGGTTATTGTTTCTTTCACTTTTTCCTTCTCATGCTACTTTATTTTGCCCAGATATTACTTCTGGGATCAGAGGCAGACTCAGGTTGCAGTCCATGTTATGGACTGTCCATGTTATGTACCATGCTGGTACAGCAGGGAAAAGATGAGAGGAAAAAATGTGGATGAAGAAGTAGTCACAAATACAGATGAAATGGAGTAGAGATATAAGATGCAGTAGAGAATCTGCAACAAGTTTGTCAGGTCACTTCCAGTGTGATCTGAGGTGTAAAAAAAATCTGTTCCTGTAGTTAATGTTTGGTCCTCTGATTTTTTACCTACCTTAGAAACCACTGCGAGTTTCCTCAAAGTATTGGCTGTCTTCTGCTACATAAAATATTGCCTCCTTGCAGCAGGAAACCTGAGACTGGAGTCTGCAGATACGGAATGCTCCTGAATGACTGTTGGGGTTTTGGTTGCTGTGGTGATTATCCATCTGTTTAAATACTTTAGATGTGAGATTGTCAACTCGTTTATCATGGAGAAGATTTTCTTAAGTTGTGAGAAACACAGCATTATGCCCGATTCCTGTAATTTTCACACCTGATTAGCAAAAAATTCCACTTTATCTGCCATAGCATAAGGGCATTGCATAGTATTTAGAGACAGAGGGCATGGCATTCCTGTTCTGTGTTCACTGCTAGCCCAGCGTGCCTGTAACACTGGCATATGTGTGATGGTGGTGCAGTTGGAGAGGCTGACTGCAAACACTTCATGAGGGGCCTCCGTTAATGAATCCTCAGTCTGAAGCACGTTACACAAAAAAAAATTGTATTTCTACAAAGTCTGATTGGAAAAGAACTAGCGTGCAGACAGGATAGCTAAACATTGTGCATCTATCAGTCTTATCTATAGCTCTTAATGCATTTAATTGTTAACAGTGAATATTCTTAACGTGGCATTTTGTTCTTCTTGACAGTTGCCTTCTCCATGACACAACATGGCAGATCCCCTTTGACTTTGAAGTGACTTGGGAACTGATGTATCTGCTTTTCCATTTGCGCCCATGTTGTGTTGTTTTTTTCTTGTCTTTCTGGAGAAAATTATTTGAGTTTTCTTTCTAATTAATATCAATTAACAAAAAGTCTTGAAAAGGATCTTTTTTTTCATTTTAAAAGACTATCAAAAGAAACAAAATACTGCCTTCAGACTACCACCTTAAAGCAGCATACATGTTCCGACTTACAATGGAAGCAAGAATTGCTCAACCTAAACTGTCCAAGCTGTTCTTGTAACTTTAATTCACCAGTAGAAAGGTTTTCTTTAACTTGCTTATGTGGCAGCTTTTCAAATTTCCACCCCCCAGTGGCGGCGTGCTGTATTCCCATGTTGCGTCACTAGGGACTTAAACGTACTAGCGTGTATTTTTTTGTGTCAGAGGTGAGACTGTTTGTTTTTATGACTAATAATGTGGACCTTGGGAGCCACATATCTAAGCTCCGTTGAGGAAATATCTAGACCTCTGTTAAACTGTAATCCCTTTCAGGGCATGCCTATAGAGGAGAGTAAAGACAGCTCGGAGCTCTCTCTGCCTGTGCTCCACACTGGCTGGAGGCAAGTCAGTTCCACCCTAGAAGTCCTTCAGCTCAGCTCTCTGCCAGTGCTGATGTGTCCCTGAGCTGTGCCTACGGACGCGGTGAGCACAGCGTGCCAGAGAGCTGTATTTGCTGCAGAACAGATGAAATGAGTTGGGGAAAATACAGCCTAAAGCATAGCTGTCTTTAAAATACTGAATGTAAACGAGGGCAGGTTTCATGCATGCTCATTGAGAATAAGGCCGGTATAAGATCTAAGCAATCATTCAAGTCCCTCTCAGGTCTTGTGCTGGGTGAATTTTGCCCAAGTATGCTTGCATTACACTTCAGATAGATATCAGGGTTCACTTCCTTATCCTTGGTGCCTTACGGTTCTGCACGTGAGAGCTCCTGACATACGCTTTGCTCCATGGAGCTGTATGAAAGAAGCCATAATTGAGTCTTAGACACCATGGTATTTATAATCATTTAGAAACCTCAGAGAGTAAACATTTAGAGTTTTATAGACAGTCATCATCTTTATGAAGTGCAGGATCTATTTCTGCGTTGTCTGTAGGACCCTGCTGAGAATCTCCATTGTCCTGCTCATTGGAAAGCTGCAAACTCAGCATGGGCTCTGCTTCTTTCAAGGATATGTGCATACATCTCTTATAAATAAGCAGTTATGGTTGTTTCATTAGACCTCTAATAACATCTCTATTTCATTTTCCTTCCAAAGATGTTTACTTCAGTGTTGACACATATTTATAATGTCATCTAAAAAGTAAGAGGCTATCCTGTCAGATTTACAGCTATTATAAAATATGATGCTATCTGCATATAAATGGACGGCAGGATCCTTACAGACATTTCCCCTATTATTACTGCCTAAGGAAGCAATAAAAATTTAACATTTACCATTGGGAAACACCTGCAGAGATTAAATTAAAACTAGATTATATGCTTATCAGTTAAATGTTACAAAAGCAAACTCTTTAGAGATTAACATAAAAATCATTGTTATCAAAATCTTATTAAAAGCTTCACTTAATATAATCCATTTTGCACCTCCGCTGCTCAAGCGTTCTACGTGTGCAACTTATTAAGTCTTTGTGCAGCTGTACAGAGGGGAGGCAGGGCAGCCTCTCCAACGGCTTTGCCATTGTGTTGGCAAATGCCTACCCTGCTATTTAGATGTGTCTTTACAAGCTGACCACAAGTACCGTTTGTCCCTCTCTCTCTCTGGTCCTGGCCCCTCTCTGAAGGGCTCTCCACATTGCATGCTCTGTTTCCTGAGCATGGTGCCAACGGCATGCCTGCTCCAGGCTCCCTCGTGGAGTTCTGCTGGGAATCACTCTGGAAACCACTCGCCTTTCCTGCTGAACTCGTTCCTTACTGTGGTCAGCGGGACAAAGACAGGATTTTAAAAAGGCTAGAAGTTGAGAGCAAGAAACTGTTGTTGCTGCTAAGCAGATGGTCTTGTGCTTCGTTCGTGCAGCCTTTGGCACGTTGCAAATGCTGCAGAAAAGAGAGATCTGGGAGGCAAGAGGGCCAGAGTCAATCTCTGACCTGGAAATTCAATAAACTTCTAGATTTGGGCTTTGCTGCCACCAAGGATTGGGAAGTTTATAGTGCGGACAATCTATGTGCACTGACTCGAGGAGGACACCGTCAGCACAGATCCTACCTGTACCTGACGTGCACGCACAGCGGTGAGAGTTTATTTCTCCATCTGGTAGGGTGACCGAAGCAGCCTGCCTGGGGCATCTTCTGAGCTGTGTGTGGGAGGGTGCAACTCAGCAAGAGCCACCTCCTGAATTACTTACGTGGCCAGGCCCCAAAAACACCTCTTTGGTTGTGGAGATCCTACTGAGTTTAGTGGGTCTGGAGAGCGTGATACTCATGAGATTGAGATCATTGATGAAATGATGGTAAAATAACTTGATTCAGGTAGTTCGCCAAAAGCCAAATTCAGAGGGGGATTAGGGAGTATCAGACCATGGTTTCCTGAAGACATTTATCCTGAAGACAAATTTGATGCAGGGACCTCCTGACCATTTTTTCCATGCCATCTCCTCTGTTGTGCTGGCACAGACTGTAACATTTAATTAAGTGAATCGGGGGCGTGAGGGGAATCCAACTTAAAAAAAAAACCCAAACCAAACAAACAAGTTTCTAAAAATAGATAAAATAGTGCATAGACCACAATGGGGTGGGGGATGCTGAGGTTGAAAAGCGCAGCCGAAGATCAGGAGAGCAGAAACAGCTGGAGCTTGCTTTGCAGGGAAGAAAAAACGTCTGTGCAACCATGGCCCAACATTTTAAGTAACAGGAGTTTGCTGGCCCAGCTGATTTTCACTGCAATAGGTTAGGGAGTGTTCAAACAAGTATATCCAGATCAGAGCGGTGGTAACGTGTAGCAGGGCAACGCTCCGCTCGCCCTGGGCAGACGGGGAGGAGGACTCTGCTGTCAACACAGCTGGAGCGGGGAGGAGATGCGTGTCCGCAGACCGACTCCCGGCACTGTCGCAGCCTGAACCAGCCTCGCTGCGTGCCTCCCGCTGCGGAGCGGCGTCTCCTCGCACAGCCGTAGCCTGCAGTTCGCCTTCCCACGCGCCTGAAGGGGCGAGTCGTACCCCAGCGTTTTTGTGACGGGCTTTCCCTCGGTTAGGGACGGATCCGGTAACCCCAGAGCAGCCACGGGCACATCCGAATCCTGGGTGTGAGCCTGCGTTCTGTCACTTTATTTGGACAAATTACGGTATTTAACTTGGAAAGGCCTGCTCGTGTCTCTCGCTCGACTTTCAGGCACTGAGCGGTGTGAATTACCAAGATGGAGATTTAAGATTTCATTTTTCAAAGATGACGCACATTTTTGTATGTACATACCTATATCCAAGGTGCAGAAACAACTGTAGCCTGAATTTTCCACAGTCATTATGCTAAGTAATTCACTTCTGCTGCCACTAGAGGTATAACATTCACTTGAGCAAATACCAAAGGAAACATTTAGTTGGAAGCCTTGCACATATTAATATTTCATTTTTCAAATAATGTTTTTGATCTGGGTTTTTTTGTAGGCCTCAGCCTACTTTGCCTATTCCTGTTGGGCAGTCTTTCTTTATTGAACTACAGCTGACTACTCGTGAGATGAAACGGCACATTGTGATTAAAGGGAGCAGAGTTGAGTGCTCATTTAAACTACGTAAAAAGCTAAATTACAGTATCAGTCATCCTATCAATCGTCTGTGACTGCCGCATGTGCAAGCTTGTACCAACGGATTTGTAAGGCTCCTTCCACGTTGCTTCTTGTTCTGATGCAAATTCTTTTTTTTTTTTTTTTCCTAAAATGCAAACATAACAAAATGTATTTAAAATTAATTTCCCTTTTTTTTTTTTTGGTGTGGCGACCAACTCTTGCCCAGCTATAACCTCCCTGTTGCAACTCATGAAGACCTCAGTGGGGACAAGGATAGCAGTGAAGCTCCCGTGTGTCTGCGGGGACTGGGAGGAGAATCCCTGTCTGACCCGGGTTTAACTGCAGACCTACGCAGCCTGAGAGCAGCGGGGATGGCTCAGCTCAGTGGTGGGGGGGGTTGTTTTTTGGTTGGGGGAGGAGGGGGGCAGAGGCTGGCTGAATTTCACCTAGCTGCAACCCCGCTGGAGCATAATCTCTGCCTGTTTGAAGTTTGTAACCTGTCTTTCAAAATTTTCTGACATGCTCAGAGCAAGGCTTCCAGCTCAGCGCCGCCTGTGCAGAGGAGCCCGGGAGCTGTGGGTTGCTGTGGGAACTGCCCGCCGTGCCATCATTACAACACCGCGGCCGTCGCAAGCTCTCCCGCTGCAACCGGCGCGGCCCACTTCTGCTTCCCACTGCATTTTCACATCATGCTTTTCACCTCCTCCTCGGCTCTGCCCGATGAGCGCAGCCCAGCAAGACGCCAGCGTGCCAGCTCAGGAGCGAGCGTGGGGACAGCGAGGTGACGCGAGCCTGAGCCGCAGATCTCTTCGTGGAGAGCGACCCCCAGCAAAGCTACCTTCCTGCCACGTTCTCCTTGCAGGACTGCGCCCACCTCGCTCCAAAGAGACGTGGAAAAAACCCAGGAAATTCCACGACGAGCCCTGGAGGAGAGATCTCTTTCACTGGTTTTGTGAAGTTTAGTTTGTATTTGGGTTAAAATTGCAGCGTTCAGAAAATAGAGGCGCGATGGATAGATTGGAATGTCTGTTTTAATTTAGAATCTATGGTATGGCATACACTGTATTTATAGGCACTATGCTACACGTCACAGTCAAATTATTTTGAAGGGAAAATATTGAAACAAGACATCAGATGCTCTCAGAATTTTTACTTTTCCCTTAAAATGAAATTTTGACAAAGTTATTGATCGCTCGAAGCATTTAATTACAGTGAAAGTGGGCTTTTGATGAGAAAAGTGTTTCCAGCATAAGTGAAGCACAGATCCTCATAAAAATTCTGGCCTAGTGCAGCCTTTGGGTTGCTCCTTTCCCCGGTGCAATGCTAACAGCACATTCGGCAGAGACAACAGAGATATTACACTTGATGTATTCTTATTTTTAGTTTCTTCATGCTTTTTGTAGTAATACTGATAAATTCACCAGAGTCTTATTACACTCACAGGAAATTTTTGAGCAGAAGAAACAGTGTACAATTGGGATGCTTTGGATTGTATTAGGATAAAAGTCAATAAAGGAATACCACTGAAATTACAGCAATGTGAGATAAAAATCAGATCCACTGAATTTACTAAAAACAACAGCTCTGCTATCTGATCTTACTTCTGTCCTATATACAGTCATCAGCAAGACTCTGCCATTTATTTACAGCTTCCCCCTATTGCACGCACAATCTTAGGCAGTAAATTCGATTGCCAAGGTATTTTGAGTGCAATTCGCTGGAGCAGTTGTGTTTAGAATAACGTTACCGACACGCTTCCTCCCAAAAATCAAGAACATGGGTGGGAACCTTTTATGCTTTGTCCACAATTTTGATAACTCTTCCCAGTGATACAGTTTCACTAAACCTCAAGTTGACCTTTATGTTTTTTACAGCTAAGGCCACAGTTACATAAAAAGGATGAATGAGCAACAACAAAAGAGGAAGGCTGGGATCATATAATCTGAAAACTGCCTGCATTTATACTTTACTATTTCAGTAAGGGAGGCAGCACTGAGGAGTGGTCAAAGCTCATGAACGTAAGTGAGGAAATAGAGGTTCTGCTCTCAAGTCTGCCTTATATTCCCTGTATTGCCCTGCGTAAGTTGTTTAAGACCGGATTGCAAATGTCATCTAATGTAAATTAAAAAGGCAGAAGATGTAAGGTTAAAAAAAATAAAAATCTAACTTATAACCAATAGTCAAAATGATGCACACAGGTGAAGAAAAGCAGGCATGCAGCCATCAGGGTGATTTTCAGTGACAAAAGCTCCTTTGGCTCCTCCTGATTAGACTTTGATTTCTCCCTCAGTGAATCGGAATAAAACACTTACGCCATGTGAAGCATGTTGGATGTGAGTTAGTTTATATAACTCTTAACAGTTGGGATTAATATTTGTCACTAAACCAAAATATTGGCAAGTATGCAAGTAATAGGAAAGCATTGCTGTTTCTCAATCTTGCTGGTTGTTTATGCTCCCCTCTTTAGTTTTTGCTGGGATACAAAAGTCCTGACTTTCACACAAAGTAATAGTTTATTTATTATTAGAGCTGCATGACATGCCCATAACTATGGTTGGGCACGAGGGTTTCACTTGGTTAAGGTCCCAAACCAGATCTGGGCTCTTCCAGAGAGTTTCTTCCAATCTGGCGATACTTGGATTTAACTGGACCCTGAGAAGCCCAGGACAGATGTTGGACTTCTTTCCTTGCTCTGAAAGATTTTGGGGATTTTGGGGATATCTGGGATGGCTTAAGCCTCTGGATAAAATTCTGGTCCCCTTGAGGGAGTAGCAAATGGTTCCTAGCCTCTGAAGCCAGAAATTCATACTTTCTTCACTGAAAATTGACATGTTTGTCCCTCCCAAGATTCGGAAGGAAAGGGAATCTGTTGGAGAAGCAGCAGGTCGGCCTTGATGCCACTCAAGCCCACTGAGTTTTTGTTTGGCTGCTGTATTTGAGGCCTGCCTACTTCCGATTTTAACTGTTCTTTGAATGACTTCAGAACTAACCACGCAGAGTATTGGCATTTGTAAATTTGTGGGGTTTGCAAAAGCAGCTTGCTTACAGTTTCATTGACCTTGGCAGCAATAAACAATAGCGTTTTCAGAGGGAGGACTCAGTTTCTCTGTATGTTTGTGATGCAAGTTCTTGGTTCAGGATTTTTTCCACTATTGTCTGTTAAAATTTGTTTTATGGCCTGCGTGACACAGTGACTGATGCTGAAATCCTCCGACGTCTTTTGGAAATGCAACAGAAGCAATTTCCAGCCTACGTCGCAGGAAATTTCCATGTTCCTATGAATAAAAACTAAGATGAGAGCAGGGTGTGTGGGAAGACCTGCTTGTGACAGTCGTTCCCGGCTGCTTTCTTGGTTGGAGAGCAATCACAAAATAAGGATTTGTACCAAGCTTGTTTAGATCCTCGTAAGTGGATTTTGGCAGGAGGCAGGATGTGGCCACTGCCAGCTGCCTTGCTGAGTTATGTGTATGTTCTGTACCTCTGTAAAACTAATGATTAGGCTATGATGAGAAAATAAATCGTAATAGGAAAGAACAGTTAACAAAACGCTAAAGCCCGTTGTCCACAAACAATCCCGTTTCTTAGGTGGGCTCGCTTTATTTTAACCATGTTAGGGAAAATCTCCATTTTGAGACAGGAGGCATAGCATAAACCTGCTCTATGAAATTAGATAGCACTCCTTTGCCTAACTACTGACAAAAGGAGCAGCTAACTGTAACGCTTGCACACAGGCAGCTCTGTATAGTGTTTCAAGAGAAGCTTTGAAAAAGATAAGATTCTTATTTTGTACTTTGACAAAGAGTTGCACTGACTGCAAGAGTTTCCATGTCACACTTGGAGCGAGCACAGCAGCTTTCCGTGGCATTTCTGCAGCACTGCCCTACCTTGTTTTATTGCCCTCCCTGTTTGCCACATCAGCAGCTTCAGGTAGCCAGGGGTGCTGCGGATGTCCTGGGGGTGAAGCATCCACGGGACAACTTTCTGAGCCTCTGCAGCTCCACGAGATGGGAAGTAAAAGTCCAGCTCATTAACAGATATCCTCTGCTGGTTTTGTTTTGAAAACAGTAAATGAGTAAGAAAATATTGTGGCTGTATCTGGTATGCAGCAAGGCTTTAAATTTGAGTTTACTTACCTTCAAAGCTCTCCATATATCCCTTATTTGACCGGAGTTTTGCAAATGTGGCCATGGGAGGGTTGCAGAGGCAATTGGCTGAGGACCTGGAGACTGTATTTAATTAGCAAGGAATGCATCGGCCGTAGCTGCGCTCCCTGTAAGGAGCTGCATATCTACAGGTGCTGTTCTGCTGTCTCTTCGCCCCTCATCATGCAGGAGTGCTGCTCGTTGCAGGTTGTGCCACCTATGGAAAACAACGTCAGCAAATATTTTTTTCTGTTTATTGCTCTGCCAGTGATGCAGGCCATATCCTTGGGTTTGGGGTCCTGCTGCCCTCTTAGTCTTACTACAGATTAACCCTTGCTTGTCAAAACTGTGGTGGATTCACATTTGGTAATGCCTCTGTTTGATTAACCATTTCAAGACGGCTGGACCTAGGTCTGACAAGCATCAGCTGCTGATCTGACTGAGTTCATCTGGAGTTTCAAGTGATCGATACCTTCGAGAATTAAGCTCAAAGTGCAACAGGTTAGAGTGCCTAGGGCCAAAATACCCCCAGTCAAAGCCCATTAACTGAAATGTCTGTGTTTCACTGAAATTCCCTTTGGAAGGCTGAGGCTAATTTTCCATTTGTTGCTACTATTCAGAAGTGTTGTGCCTCAGTGCACTGAGATTTAATATACTCTTAGGATTTTTTTTTTTTAAAGTAGTCTGATAGCCAAAGAATCTCTTTTGAATTTCTAAATCAAAAAAGTTAACTTTTATTTGGTTAATATTTATTGGTCACTTTAATTTTATCAGGTGACTGTGGTTGCCTGGGATGTGGTCAGGTAAGCTCCTCCAATGTGTATCTCCTGTTAAGGTTCAGGAGTTTTATGCATTTTTTGTACCTGTGGCTCTTCCTAATGAACAACAGGAACCTTGTTAGAACTATCCTTCTCTTTGTCCTTGTTTTCATTCTGATCTCCACTTTTGTTCCACCTCTACTTTTCAGAGTGGTTTTTTCCCTATTTTGCTTCCATACCTCCATTCTCCTGCCGGTCTGCATTCCTTAATGTGTGTGAGCACCAAGGAGAGCTGAGCATCTGGAGAAGGACAAAGGGGCTGTGAGCCCTGAGGTATCAGTGACTCTCTTCCCAGGAGAACTGCGTTAGCAGAGGTGCCAAGCACCTTCGGATCCCCTGCCTTCGTGCAAGTATACCACTTGCCTTAGATTTTATTTTTGTTTAGTGTGTTCCAAAGCCAAGAATGCAAGTGCTATGGAAACCTTGAGTCATCACTAGCTCATCACGGATTTCCACTGTGCTAGACCGTCACTAGGCTTTTGTGGTCTTCACCCTTGAATTTTTAATCCTGTTTTATTTCTTGGGTGTATGTAAAGTCTGTGCCCAGGACTGATCACCCACCACGTCCTGTTCCCTCACTGCTTCTCTGCTGCTTTCTCCTCTCTTTCATTTCTGCTGGGTGGTAAAATGAGGGTGCAGGAGGTGTGTGTGTTGGGGAGAAAGGGGAGATTGCAGCAGGAGATGGTAGGGCTGCTGGGGGGGTACGGGACAAGCTGCGTGTCCTTGGCTCGGTGATGCTGTAGAGTACGAGTTGTGTGAGGCTGGAGAACTGTTGGGGTGACGAAGGAGCGTGTGGTGCCACGGGAAATAGCTGGCACAAACTCCCAGTTCCATTGCATTTTCCTTGCAAACACAATGGATTTAGCTGAATAGGGAATAATTGAAGTTTGAAAATGTTTCTGACTGTTCTGAAGTTGTTTGGAAGAGAATTGGCATTATTATAGCTTTTTGTTTTTTTAAAGGCTGGGCATAATCATAATTGGAAATTCTTGTCTTTTATAAATGTTGCATATAAAAATCTTCTATTGCAGTTACTATTTTTTAAAATGAAACTGAGTGACTTCAGGGTGGAGTTTCTGTTTTTTCTTTTTGTTTGTTTTTCCTTGCTGTCTGAGGTAAATTGTTACTTTCACTTGGCTATGGAGATCAGTGGTTTGGTTGCCTTGGTTGTTTTTTTTTTGTTTGGTTGGGTTTTTTTTTTGTTTGTTTTTGTTTTTTTAGATAGTACCAAATTATTACAGGGGACTCAGGAACTTTTTGACCAAGAATAGAGGACAGCTGCATTTTCTACCCCTTGGATATGAGATACAGGCCACATGTAAATACCAAAACAAAGGATTGAAATTTTCCTTGTTTTAACCTGAGATTTGCACTTTACTAGAAAGAGCTAATGCAATATTCGCTCTCTGCACAATTGTATGTGTGGTCGCTGCAGGGATAATGGGGGAGGGTTGGATTGCAAAGTTCTGCCAGGAGCATCTCCTGCCCTGGGAAGAAGGTAAAGAGCCGAGCAGGGGAATGCAGAGAACCGTTTGCTGCTCCTTACTGATGTGCAACACTCGGCCTTGGAGCCCAGTGCTGAACAACAGGAACTGCCACGTCGTTTCCAGGAACAGCCCGCGGCAGATGGTTAGCAATGAAGAAAAAGGCCACGCACCAAATCATCCTGACTTGGTGTCTCCTCCCAGCTTTGGGAAATCAGCTGGGTAAGGGTTTGAAAACCCCAAAGTTTCACCTAAGCTACTGTGTTTATTTGCTGTTGATCATACTGTCCCCTGTGAATTTGTTTAATGCCTTTTAAAATCCATTTTCAGTCTCTACAACCTCCTGAGGCACTGCCTGCCACAATGCATTTATGGACGGTATGAGAGAGCACTTCCTTTTGGGTGTGTTTGTTTTAAACCTGCTGCTTAATGACTTTGTTGGATGTCCCCTCAGCTTTTGTACTGGAAAAGAAAGCGAACAATTATTCTGTATGTACCTTCTCCATTCAGCATTTTATAGACGGCTCTTTCCCCTCTCCAGTCACCTTTTTTTTTTTTTTCCCCCAACCTGGAGACCTCTTGTCTATTATTTTTTTTTCTTGTAGTGAAGGTGATCTGTATATTAAAAAAGATAAATATGGGTGTTTTATTACCTCTCTCCTCCTTTTGCCTCTCAGACAAAAGTGTCAAGGAAACATTATACAGGAATGCCATAGTTAAAAGAATCTTTGATGCCTCTTTGTGCCAAAATAATTAGCTTTCAGCTCTTGGAAATTGCCAAAAGCTGCTGAAAGGAAGTGAAAACTTTGTTCTCGTAGCCCGCTCCAATTCAAGATTGCATTCATATCCAAAACTAGGTAAGAGCAGGGTGCAAGTAAACAGGAGAAGCATCTGGATTTGAAATTCTCCTTTGCCAACAAACCTTCAAACGTAATACACAAAATTCGAGTGAGTGCAAGGAAGTGACAAAATCGGGACCCGAGAGATCAGGAAGTTCAGTAATTCAGTCTGTACTGAGCAAGGTCAGGAGCGCTGAACAGGAACAGAGATAGCAACTCCAGAGAGAGCGGAACACTTTTTTTTTTTTTTTCCTACTTAGTCCAGAATAAGCACAGTATCTTCTATCATGTGTAAATCTTCAGACAGAGGAGTAAAAGATGGGAACATAGAAATTTAAAATAAAAATGTGCTATCTGGCATAAATACCTCATCTGAGAGAGGCAAATGCAAATGTCTTCAGGTCCAGGCGCAAGCATCTGCGGGAAACGCCTTGGTGCCCTTTCAGCCTGACAAAGTCACACAGCTCTTCCACCTTGTGCCCTTTTTTCCTACCCCGTCACGTTCGAGCTGACTCTTCAGGACTCTGCACACCCATTTCCTGCTGCTGTGTCTCAGTTCTTTGGATTCCCCATCTGGTCTGTGCTGCTGGCAACGCTGCTGCACTGCGCTGTCTGCTCCTGCCATCTCCTTTTTTCGTGCCGCTACACACAGAGCTGGTCTCGCAAGACAAAGTTGTGACCCAGCATAAGCTCTTCCTGGAAACTTGTTTCTCCCAAACACCTACCAG
Organism: Aramus guarauna; assembly: GCA_013400195.1. NCBI lineage: Eukaryota > Metazoa > Chordata > Aves > Gruiformes > Aramidae > Aramus > Aramus guarauna. The sequence continues at coordinate 239,640 of VXBL01006491.1, read as the reverse complement.
ATACCTCAGGGGATGAGCCTTTGCTTCCTCTTCCTCATTATTTATCTAAAAAACAATAATAATTGTTGAACAATGAAAGGATCTTTGTTTTATTCTCCTGTGCACTTGCTTTTTGCTGAGTTTCCTTCTAACCTCCACAGTGCTGCTTGGGCCTTTCTCTCCTGTCCCGCCTTGCTGTCATGTTACCACCCACTCATTAGATCATGTCTGAAATTAGCTTGCGAGAACTACAGGGCAGGGTTGATTTCTCTCGCCTCTTTAGTGAAGGCTTGGCACAGTTTTGGAAAAAAAAAAATAAAAATACTAAAACCAACAAAAGAAGCCCTTGTGCACCTGGGGAAGGCAAGGTAGGAAGGCCAGGTACCTATGGAAGATGCTGGTGAACGTCTGTAGCACGGCCAGTGAGAGCTCACGTGGTACCAAAGCTTGTGCTCCAAGTAGATAATTCTGTCACTTCTCTAACCGTCTTCAGTGACTAATAGTCATTAGGATGAAATATTGGATTCCTTTGGGGGGGGAGAAAAAAATATTTTGTGAAAAATGGTTATGGTAATGCGACGCTTTTACTGCACATTGTTTTTTGTCATAGCTCTGGGTTGGTCTGGTGGGTTTTTGCAACTAAATGATGGTAAATTAAACATACCGATGCCATGAAAGTGTTCAGTTTCAGTAAGGTGATGATGATCTGTTAAGGTGATGTCAGAGATGTCAATATTAATCCCTAAATAATGCATCAGATTTCCAGTTCGGGACCAGTAACTTGATTTTAGGTGCTCCCAGCACAGAATTAATATCCCACGGAGTGGTTTCCCTCGATACTTTGGAGACTGTCCCTAATTGTTTTATTTTTAATTCATTTTTGAGACACAAGGTGCCATGCCAGCAGGGGACAGTGGGTGTTCTGGTGGAGCAAAACGATGCTGAGGGCTGAAAAGTAACTTGCAGAGCTGAAATCAGAGGGCTGCAGCTCCCTGAGACTCGCAGCAGGGTCTGGTCCGCTTTGGATCCGGCACGAGCAGGATGTGGAATGCACAGTCAGTTTATCTAAACTTTCTCTGTGGGAGATACTTTGAACTCTGTAAGGGAGAATTTCTGTTGCACGCAAGCCATGTATATAGTAAAGAATCATAAATGTGTCCAGAAATGAGAGAGCTGAGCGTGGCTTTCCCGTTGTGATGAATCCTGTCAGTTCAGAGCAGGTCCCCAGCCTACGTGAGTCTTCTTTGTCATCAGATTGGTAACAGATGGAGTAATGGTAACTTCTCACTCGGTGGCACAAATCTGTGTACCCTAGCTTAGGAAAATGACTTTTTTAACCATTCCCTGTTGGCTCTAGTCTATTTAAAAATGTGTGTTTTCAGGTGTCAGTTCTGGTAATGATACACTGTGTTTATGACTCTTCCTCACAGAAACCCAGGCAGAAGGATGTAGTTTTCCTTGGCAGAGGCAATTTTTTAGCCTGTCTCTATATTTTACCTTGTAGAATGTAATAAAACCCAAATCCTGCTACATTGCACGTTCATTTGATTCATATTGTTGCTTTCCACATGGGTAATACTCTGGATTTTTTTTTTTTTTTTAATAATGCCTTTCATCCAAAGATCCCAAGCTGATTTGGCCTGATTCCCAGGTACAGCTTAGCAGCACTTAGCATAAGACCAGTAAAAGGAAGTAACAGGGAATTTCACGCAGTTCTTGGCTGGCTGTCAATTCAAACACACCTATGGGTCGGAGCATCCCCGGCCCTTGAGCTGCTTCCCATGGCTGTGACTGCTCAGGGGAAGTCTCAGACAGAAATCCCTCTCCTTTTCCTTTCTTCTCCCTCCAGAACAAGCTCTACTGTCTCCCAACATTTATGAGAGAGAGATGATAAATCTTTATGTGGGAGAACTTGGTGGGACATAGAGAGTCTTGGAGCTAGGGGACCCATCCTGTTAATCTGATGTCATTTGCTGTTTCATCACAAAGATGCACTAAGCTGAAGCACACACTTTCAGTTTTGTATCTCTCTGTATATGTACGTGCACCATTTTAATTTATTTTTCTCCCCCTCACTCCCCTTTAGAGTAACTCAATTCTCCACTTTGCTAAATTTACCAAGAGGGTTTCAGTTTCTTTTTCAGTAGCCACTATGGTTTTCAAACTTTTATTCTGAATGTTGTCTCTTCTTTAGAGAGACTCCTGGACTTTGAAACCAGCTCTCATATGGAAAGCCTTGCCTGTCTGGAAATTTGTTCCAGCTTGGTTTCCTGATCAAAGTGCTGCTTCATGAATTTGTTTTATGTCTCCCCAGAAACATTTTGTCAGAATTGCACTTATCTACCATTATTGCAAAACGATCCACCATCTTAAGCAACCAATCACTTCCTCATCCCCTTTTCATTGGTCTTCAAAGCAAAATGGAAATTAAGCTGTGCCTGCAGTTATGCAGGCTGCGGTGATCTGGCTTTCACCTTTGGACCATGGGCAGCATTAGCCGTGCTCGCGTAAAAACCTTGCAGAAAGAGGAAAGGTTCCTCTGTACCATGCACTGCAAAGGGTTAACCCACGTGTTGGGGAGAAAATCACCCTGGTTGGACTCTGCCCCTTTGCTAATAGGCCTCTTTTTCTGAAGTGCATGGAAGACACATGAAAAATCCGTGCGTTGCTTTGAATTATTTTCCTGAGCATACAGCTTTCTCTTTCTGTGGTTAAATATGACAGTTATAGTGTAGTATTTATGCACAGTCAATAAATCAGCAGAAAACGTGCTGCAGTCAGGGCATGTATCTGTAGTCTGTTCCTTATACTTTAGCTGAAAATGGAGTTCTTGAAATTGCTGAAGCCTGTGACAAGAAATTCAGGTGCACACATCCATGGGAGACTTACACGAAGTCTGATGGCCCACAGTAATGTGGGATTTGCACCTCAGCTTCCATTACTGTCCTCCAGTCTGCAAACCCAGTTTCCTGACTTGCAATGGGATCAGACTCCCAAGCTCTCGCTTGTCTTTAGTGGAAAGGAGATGAAGCAAGTAAAAGGGGCAGAAATCTTTAAGGGGTGAGTTACAATTCTGTGGAAGTTTGTAGTGTAGTTACAAATTAGAGGGGAAAAATAAAAGGTGCTGCTGAGCAATATCCTGGAAAATACTGTTTTGTGGTTTGTTTTTTTGTTTTTTGTTTTTTTCAGAAGGGACCATGTGACACACCAGCAGAAGCAGCCTGGCCTTTTCTAGTGTCTGGCTTAAGAGCAGCTAATTGCGGAAGGGTGAGAATATTTAGCCCTGATACAGCACACAGTATTTGCTTGAATTTGCTCAGCTTCTGCCATCTTGAATATAACTCTCTGTATTCTCACTCTGCTGTACAGTTACGAAGAAATTATTTAACACAATTTCTTACCTTTCATACTGGAGTTCAGCTTTATGTAAATAAAGAGACTTCGCCCTTCTGAAAGGGACATAGATCTGTGGCTGGCTGAGAGCTAAACTCTTCTGAATTCTCGCTGTGGTACTGAAAATTGCATCTTGTGTGGTGCCAAGCAAGTCCCTCACCTCTGGTGGCAGCCCCTTTTTTTTGTATGATAGGGATAATACCTCCCCACTCACAGGATGGATTAATCAGTATCTTCATAGTGATTTAGCGGTGACCATTTATGCGCTGGCTTGAAGCTTTTTAAATCAAGCAGAAAAGTCATCAGGGCAGCTGTATTACAAGACCAAGCTAGGGAGCCACAGAAGCAGAGGGAAGTTTGAAGGGTTTAGCTGTTGATCCAGATTTTAAGTAGATAATTTCTGACTAAGGTATCAAGTGTGCCCCAAATTCAGACAGCTAATCGGTGCCAAAGCTGACCTCCTTCAGTGCCTAAAGGAGCATGGCTAGTGTCTCAGAGGTATTGCTTGTTCAAGGTCAGAGAGCAGCTAGGCGAGGAAAAAAATAACAGATGAAGCAATATAAAAGTGTTAAGAAGAAAGGAAGATTGTTAGAGCTAAAATCCTGTTAGAGGCAGCAGCTTAGATGTTAAGCTGTGATAGGACAAGGAACAGAAAAGTAATAAGTTACCAGCACAACAGGGAAAAATACCACTGATGTGTTTGGTCATAAATTGACTGAAATGATTCTTCCAGAATTATGTTCTTTTTTACTGTGGGATACAACATCTACACAGGAACTATTTCAAAATATTTAATTATAGGAGAGCTTAATCTGCAGTAGCTGTTCTGATTAATTTCCCCATAGAGACAATTTCTTGAACAACTGCATTTGAAGAAGCATAGATGAGTATGATTTCAATTAAAAACCAAGAAAAGTTTGAAGTTTATAGATGTAGCAAAAGTCTGCCACTATAGCTGCCAGGTTGTCAGCGCTGCAAACACAAACTGGATGGAGGAGCAGTAAAGAACCACTCACTTGAGCTTCATTCACATTAGCAACCAGAGTGTGTTATTTTCAGGTATAAGAAAAGTCTCACTAAACTAAATAAATGTCTTGCAGTGTGCCCAAAAAATTGCTATACTTTGGCTCTTGTGGTGTCCAGCAGGAGCAGGCTCCAAAAGCCAAAATCCTCAACAGAGAGAACGAGAGTGCGTAAATCTTGCTTGCCGCTGCCCTTGGAAAGGTCAGCCTCTGAAAGGCGAAACAGGAGAGTTTCATCTTGACTTTTAAATACTATGCCTAGATGTGAGAGAAGTGGCTTTTGGGTATCTGGCAGTCTGGAGAAAAAAAAAATAAAAATACAGTGAGGGTATGAACTTGTAACTGTTTAGCATTTCATATAGTCAGACTTGAGGACACTGCAGGACGTGAGGCCTCTAGGTTGCCAGTTTGAATTGGCTGAGGTCAGCTGGAGTCAAAAGTTAGTCTCTGACATCATCTGGTTGATGTGAGAGAAATGCATAGGTGGCCTCATCAAGTTCTCGGTGCTGGGACCTAGCGGTATTAGCTGGCATCTCCTACCAATAGTTTAGTTTCCATTCAGTCCTTAGCAAATCTATTCCTATCCAGGGGCTGTCTTTCCAGACTAACATGCAGCGGTACCAAAATACAGTATCTGCATTTTTGTCTTATCTAGAGAGATTCAAATCCCATTTCTTTCAGTCTGGCTCCATTCATATGCACTAATCACTTGCGTGAAAATATTTATCTGTTTATCCCTCCTGGCATTTCTGCTGTGATTGCTAAAATTCAGAAACCTTGATCACAGTTGCACTTGCACATACGCAACTTATGGAGAGGGCCTGGTTAATGGCAGAGTCTCCAATTTTGACAGTGTTTGTTTCCAAAATGAGCTGCTTTTCAACTATTAATTTACCAACGTATGATTCACTAACATTAAATAATTTCATGTTATATGAAAAATATTTGTAGAAGCTACTATTTTTTGAAAAAGCAAACCTCTTTCTAAAAGCAGTATAGAGGCTTCCCACTGTCCTGCATTTGGATGTTGGGGGTTTTTGGTGATAAAAGGGATGAGTGCATCCCTGAATTAAATGGATTTACATCTCTGATTATTTTGATCAAGATGGGTAATGATATCTTTACAAGCATTTATATTTTGTAATGCTTTGTAACAGATATTTTGCAATTCACCTGTGGTGGTGTGAAACAACAGTATTGTCCAAACGCTTCACAAAAACGGGAGTGAAAACTGAAACCAAGTCTTTGCCTATTGTTCAAATGAACGGCAAATAAATCTGCGGAAAAAGTCTTTGAATGTAAAAGCATTGGAAAATATTATCAGTTCCTTATCACTTTAAACCAAGATTCATGTTGACAGTGCTGCTTTTGTGTTTTTTGGATTTGATCCTAGAAGCAAACAAGCATTCACGAGCAGACACAGCACTAAGTATTTCCTCAGCCTCATTCCACTCACCCAGTCACAGTCAGTAGTGGCTGCTCAGGCCTGTGCGTGCAGGGGCCCATCCCAGCGCAGCCTGCTCAAGGGCTGAGGCCTTGGTTTTTCCCTCAGAGCAGGACACCTCCATCCCTCCTTTTCAGGCTGCCTTTTTTTTTTTTTTTTTCTCTCAACTGAGCAGTAGGAAATAATGCAGGAGTTTATGTATTTTCAGTTTCGGCACAGGTGGTTCGTTGCCACCCTCCCGGTACCACAGGGTGCCCTGTGAGCACACGAGGCCGGCACAGGACACCCCAGCACAGCCGCCGCCTGCAGAAGATGGCTGTCACCTGGCTGGAAAACAATCGCACATGGAGGGAGAGGATTTAGTGCTCAGGTAAAGCCTCTGGAGACCAGAAACGGAGCGATTGTATTACCAGGTGATTAGCCGAGCTGCTTTGCTCGGTTCCCCAGGGCCAGCTTACAGCTCCCGTCCGCTCCCCTCAGCCCCGGCGGGACTCCCCGGCCGTCGAGCGCCGTGTGGGTGCCGACGCCGGCCCGCGGTGGGGGTAGGCCGCGGCGCGCAGGTGTGAGGCAGCGGCTCGGCCTGAGGGGCGGCTGCGCTCCCCGCGGCCGTGTGGTGACTCAGCCGCAGGAAAGGGCCGCAGCGGCGGGACGGTTACCGGGGGCGGGCCGTGAGGCGGCGGCGCCACCGGGCGTTCTCCCTCCCCGGGGAGCCCCCACGACGGGGCGGGGCGGCCCCTGGGGCGAGGGGCGGGGAACCCCGCAGAGGGGCGGAGCGGGGTGACAGGTGCGGCGCGCGCGCGGAGGGGTCCGTCGGCGGCGCCTCCTGCGTCCCTCGTCACCCCGCCGCCTCCTCGCTCCCCCTCTCCACCATGAATATGCCGGGACCCGGCCAGCCGCGGCGACAGGTACATGTTGGTTACCTTCGACGAGCCGCCCTACTGCATCAAGGTAATAACCCCCCCT
>VXBL01006491.1:175692-232656 GCA_013400195.1 Aramus guarauna | reverse complement strand
GGCGCTGCGGAGATGGAGGAGGGGGGGGGAGGAGACGGACGGGAGCGTGATTCACCGCCCCGGCGTGCCGAGGGAGGCGGGCAGGAGGCCGCGCTCCGCCTCCCGGGCCGTTGCTCGCCCGCCTCCCGTGAGGCGGTGGCTGCGTTTCTCCTCAGCCCTCCGCCGCGGGTCCGAGCCCGTCTCCGAGCCGCTTGTACCTCCCTCCCCCCCCCTCCCCGTCGGCGTAGGTGCTGTCCCGGCCGGGCCGCGGGGACGCGGCGTTAGGGCAGGAGGCAGCGCCCTCACGCCCGCGGGGTCCCCGCCCGGCAGCGGGGCAGGGAACGGCCGCGGAGGCCCCCACCGCTGCCGCCTCCGGCACGGCTGCGTTTTGTGGGACGGAGGCACCCGGGGCTGTTTTCTGCCTCTGCGAGGCAAGGAGCGATGGTGCTGGGGTTCCCCCTCCTTCCCTCTGGTGTGCTCTGTAGCTCGCACCAGTTTTCTGTGAGGTGCTCGTAATTGCGACTCGGGTAGACATCGCCGTGCGGGGCTGTGGTGAGCTGAACCTGGAATCTGCCTGGCTGGCTTCTCTTGTCCTTGTTTCCTCATTCCTCGAGATTGAAGCAAGTAGGGCCGTGCTATTCATCATGCTGGCTGCCCCACGAGGTTATGGCAAGAGGGGGGAAAAAATTTGGGCTCTGTGTCACTTAAGCTATAGCCTTCAACTTGCCTATAGAAACATCTAACTTAATTTAAAATACTTAAATAAAGCATGCCATAGAAAATATTGTCATTATGGAAGCTTTAGAATCCTCCTGAGTAGTCACGTATTAGAACTGTATTTACTGTGTCCGATACGGTAGTTATCATAACCGTTGGGCCATAGACCCATATGACAAAGGCCAAAGAGGTTTATATAAAAAATTGTTGCTGCTCTTCCTTGAGAAGAAGAGGGAACACTCTCTAGATCTCCCAGCTAAAACTTCTTGAAGTTATAAGAATAACTGCTCACTGATGCTGTCTATTCACATCATCCATGGTGAGGAAACTTAATTATCAAGAGCTATGAATCTTTGCTCCTTTCATCAGCAATATATTTACACAGCTAAAAAGTACAGCCTGCTTTCTGAAGTGACAGAAGTGATTTAGTGAGTCAATATTTATTGTTATTGCACCTTTCCTCAGAAGAAAGTGCAGAAGCCATCCTATTTCTGTAAGTTGAAACCATCCTTCTTGAATTACAGAAACCTACTGTCAAAAAACCTAGGTCTGCCTTGGAGAAATTTTTATTTTTTAGGCATAATGCAGATGTCCTTTTTCCCATCCAGGTTGCGGCCAGATGCTAAACCGAAATCTTTGTTGTGCCAATGTTAACTGTAGATTTCTGGTATTAAGGGTTCTTTCTCCTAGTTGTGTGTCAAGTATTTGTAGACCTTTTTTAAGTTTGAGGAAGAACCTTTTCCACTGCAGTGATAGCAAGCATACCCGTGACTTCATTAAAAAAATGACTCTTCTGCTGGAGGTCTGTGTGGTAATGCTACAGGTTATTACCACATATATATTCAGATCTGCTGAGGAAGATCCTTATGTTTAATGAGCATCTGTGTTCGTTCTGATGTACTAATGAGCATCTGACTGCGTTCCCAGTTTTAGTAAATAGTAATTGAAATAAATGGGACTATGTGATACCCATTGTAGTATTGAGTCATGATTGACATGCAGAAATAGCCAAGGGAAAAAAAAAGTATTGTGATTATTGTACCTTGCTAATGTCTCTCTTCTTAGAAATGTATTTTTTACCTTTAGCATGCTGATTTTTAATTTGGACCTTAAACAATCTTAAAATATTTTTTTAAAACTTAGTAACCTGTGTAGGAACGGGCTGCAGATCCAATAAATATGTTTATAATAATTATGATCACAATTCAAGTTCAACTATTATGTAAAGACTTCATGGCATAAATTAGCGTGGTTAGGCTGTCATCCTGTCTCTTATTCCAGCAGAGAAAGCCTTACAGCAACAACATGATTCTTCCCCTGTTTGAAGTTGTGTTCTCAAGACCGTTTACTGGTATCTGTGATGCCCCTCTGTTGTGTTTTCTAACAACCATAGTTACACCAGGAAAACTTTCTGGTGTAGGCCAGATTATGTATGTCTTACAAAATGTGCTTGTAAGAGAAATAAAGTATCTAACTACAGCAGCATTAGCTAAAGAAACTAAATTTTATCTCCCTTGATTTAGAGAAGGAGAAAACAAACTTGACAAGTGAATGTATTTTGCAAGTCTCCTTTCCAAATATGTGCAGTAGTGGCTGGTTTTGGTTACTGGCTGCTTTATCCTCTTGTTTTCTTTATGATTTACACTAATTAAATTACATTATCTCACAAATAGTTCTTCAGGTTACCAGTGAAGCAGTTCAGGGAAATAATCTTGTGGAGTTGAGACCACCCAGGAGGTAGAGGTGTTATGGGAACTTCAGCTTGGACTGGGGGTAACAGTGAGATGAGTGCATTGGTTTTGTTTGTTTCAGAATTCGTTTACCTGTAGCCTTAAAGTATTTTAAATCAATAGCGCTATTTCACTTTTGATGGACAGGAATGTCTCAAGAAAACATCACACATATGATGGTGTTGTGCTAAGTGAAAGGATCCTGCTATTGCACAAATGGTTTGCTAAAATCTGTGCAAGTAAGATGATGTTTTTGGAACTACCTTCAGTTCAGAGAGTTTGAAATGATTTACGAGAACTGTGGCCTCTCTCCCAGTTGCTCCTGTTTTTAATTGACTGCTCGTAGCTCTTGGTGCCACTTTTTATAATGGGATTGTTTAGTCTCTGAGTTTGCAGTGTGGCTTTGCAAAGAGCTGTGGTAAAGAGGAGGAGGCAGGTGCTGTCCTGGGTTCCACTCCCACAGCAAATTCCTCTGGAACCTTGTCAGCTGCTTTGCTCCGGTTTGTTACGTAATGTATAGATGGTGATTTGTGACAATAATTATGATGCAGCCATTTACAACTCTTGCTTAGGTTAATAAGAGACAAATATTCAATATTTTAAAAGCGTGTTATGAAATGGATAAACCCGCAGTTGTCCAACAACGTGATCCTGTATAAGTCAGTGGAAAGATACCTGTAAGCTCTGTTGAACATAGAGTCAGTGTCTCATTTTGTGGACTAGGAGGCAAAAATAGTATGTTATTTCATGAAGTCACAATGTTGAACCTAATGTTTATATTGTATATAAGATACTTTTCCTCCACTGTTTTTAGATGAAAATTGTAATAGGAAGCTATCAAGTGAGTCTGTCTCAGGCTAGTGGCATGTTAGCAGTCTTAAAGTAAGGTAGCCCATTCTGATTCGGGGTATTTGGGATGCTTGGGAAGCTAATGATACCTATAACAAAACTCCTCTGTAACCAGTATGATGTGGCAGGTGTCTATTACAATTAAATGCTGGTGCTTAAATTTAGGTATAGAAGGTATACTCCCCCGTGTGTATCCAGTTATCTTGGGTGAGAAAAATGGGTTTAAGAACAGCCTTGCTGTCTAGCACAGTATTTTATGTTCTTGGCCTTCTAGCTGAGATGAATGCGGTATCGGATTTGATGAGTATGGTACCTGATACGTCATCGTTTTGAAGCCTTTATGTTCATGCATTGTTAGAACGCGGAGTTTGCTCCCTCCCATCTGTGCTTTGACCTGGTGTTGCAGTCCCTCCAAGACAGTGTGCCAGCCTCACCCTTCTCATCCCTTTCTGCAAAATGCGACTGATGAGCAAATGCCTGGGGAGGAGGGTGAAAACAGGCCCAGCATACTACTGATGACTCTGCAGAGCTTTCCCAAGTTTGCAGTTCAGAGACCCATGCTGAGGGTTACTATGCCAGTAATGGTCTTTTGTGGCTTTTTCTGTGTGTCTGCCCAGTTGCTTTTTTTTGAAATCACTTAAACTTACAGCATCCTCAGCTGCTTTTTTCTCCCCTCCATCGAGTATGTGTGTTTCTCTACACCTAAGCACATGACATGGTATAAATGGGCAGAACCTCAAGCCGTTTCATTTGTTTTTAACTGAATTAGTGGTGCTAGTCTTCTCATCTGCCCCCTTCCCCCAAGCTTTTCCTGTTTTCCAGTGATGCAGAAAAGAGGGAGGGAGATTTCAGCAAGATTTACCTAGACTTCTCAGTAAATGGACCTCATACCAAAATCTCAGCCTAAAAATAATTTTTGGAAAGGAAAGCAAGGTTTAGCTCTCTGTTTTTTTTCCATTCTTGATTTTTGTTAAACCTCACATCTCGCAGTTTGTGGTCTGCTCGTGGATTTATGCTGCAAATGGCTTAGTTCAGGCCCAGAATAAAAAAAAACAAAACAGTGGTGGTCTTATGTGTAGTTATTGATTAACTGGACTGCCCTGTTCCCTTGTGACTGATACCTGGCTGCTGGCAGTGATAGGGCCTTTCCTCACTGCTTGAGGAATAGTATTTATGATACGGTCACAGAAATACAGCTTTTGTTTTAGGTTCTTGAGAAACTGTAATATGACCTTCATAACTGATTTGGTCATAGGTCAGAGGACTGAGAGAACTTACGTTTACTCTACTAATCTGAAACTATATACATTTTCCTCTTTCTGTTGTGTGTTACGCTGAATTCAAGTCAGTTGTGACTGCACTATAAATAGGCTGAGTACAGAAATATGTACGTAGCTGTCTGAGAAGTAGCTCAAAATCCTTAATACAATATATGTGAAACACTTTACGGTTTGAGAAATGCAAAGTGGGACTGATAGATAGGATGCCTTCCACTTCTCTTGCTGTTCCCTGCTAGTCTGAAGATACATTCCAGTGCTAAAGCTCTCTGTCTTGTGGAAATAGCCCTTTGCAATGGACTGCGAACAACCTCTTCTGTTTCCCTGAAATTCTCATAAGGGGTTGAGCTTGATGGCCTTTGATTTTGGTGTTGTACCTTAGAGGCTAGAATAGGGGGCTCTTCTAAGCGTCTATCAAAGAGTATTTAACATATGTAAATAACTTATTCATTTGTGGTACCAAAATAATACTTCAAAACTGGGAGTTCATAAGGTCGGACTCAGGGAGACTAGCTTTGCAATCTCTGTTTGGTTGTGGTTTTTTTTTTTTTTTCCAATGCCACAAAAGCTTTTGCGTGCATTTTTTAATTCTGCTTTCACATAGACGCTGTGCTGGTGTATAACGTAATGAATTACCACTGACTCTGCACAGGGAGGTGGCAAATGAATAAGCTGTGCTGCAAAACAGAGATGTCAGATCTATTATTTGTCTGTTTCTGGAAGAAACGAAATCAGAGCTCCTGACCCTGAGCTGCAGGGAGAAAGAGAAACCCAGCTGTGAAACCTGTTGGGTTTGAGGCAGAGATCTTCAGGAAAGCTGCCTGAGGTGATAGGAAATGCATTTGTGTGTGTTTTAACTGTGGTCAAGGAAGAAAACCAGAGGAATACCTAGTAAGCCAACCTGTAGCAAATCCACAGAATAATCTTAAATTGATTAGGCTTTTACAGGAACCTTGAGACACTGAAAAACATCAGTTTTACATGTAAAAGGTCTGGCCTCTGGCAAATGCAAGTACTTGGTGGTCTGACCTGTGCTGTGGGAAAGGATGTATGAACAGCTGGAAATACGGTTGGAGGGTTACAAATTGCTAGTGAGGTATGCAGGCAAAATTGTTTGGTGCAAGGCAGATAGCAGCTGCAGGGGCAGGAGGGAAGCTGATAGCGGAGAGATGCAAAAGGGAAAGAAAACTGAGGGAAATGGGAGAGGCCTATCTTTCTCTCCAGATGTGCTGTAAATAATGTATGAACTTAGTGACCCTACTAGCCAAGCATTGTTGGAAGGATAAAAAAAAAAAATCCAGAATATAGTACTGAAGAACTGGATGAAATGCAGGTAGGATACGCAGTGTCTGTTCCTGATAACTAATTCAGGAGACTGTGTTCTGTGTTTGTTTAACAGAGAGAGATAGCTGTTCGTATTTTACCACCATACACATTTTGAGTCAGTCATAGCAGTATTTTTATTTCTGAACAGTTACATCTTCCACTGCCTGTGAAGTACTAAGCACACCTCTCCTCCAGTCTTGTGATATATCTTCAGAAGGCTGACTTTCAGCATAAATGACTGGCAGGCTAAAGCCAACAATTGCTCTTCCTCTGTTAAACACAATGAATTTAAGAAAAGAAACAGAAGTCACTTAATTGTTAAGGAGCACTCATGCAAATCCTGTCTAGTTCTTTTTGAGGACAAAACAAAATCCACTTAGTACGGTTTGAGAATCCCCCACAAAACAGTTTTTACCTGCTCCTTTCTATTTAACTGTGTTATCACTCAAGTCTTTGAATGAAGGATGTCCACTTGGTGTGTATGCATGCAAAAAGGTCCTTTTTTTTTTTTAATTAGGCATCTATTTTGGAATTGGACAAGTAAGGCCAAAGACAGTTAAAAGGTTCTTGTTGGTGCAACTGGTAGGTTTGTATTTTATATACTGCAGTGCATGTATCTCAACCAAAGAAAAAAAAAAAATTCTAAAATTCTGTTTTTCTACAAACCTATGAGTTATCAGTTGGCATCCCTGTAGCAAACACGCAGTGGAGTATTGTCGCTCCTTTTAGCTTCTAAATGTACTAAATGAGTTTCCAATAGAGAGCATCCTTTAAAAAGCGCATTCTCTTTTGTGAGAGACAACATATTGGGTAGTGTAAAGCATGTTAAAATGCTTTTAAATGTGCATAAGCATGCTGGTCTTACTTCTTTCTCCCTGTCCCGAGTGACTGCTTCCTGCTGTCTGCTTTTTGACTTGTAGTGAACATCCTTTTGCAGGAACTGGTGTGATGAGTAGAAAGCACTATACTAAGGAATTTTGTGCATAGTAATGAACCTTTCCCTTTAAAAAAACTAACCAACCAGTAATAATCAGAGTGATTCATTCTTCTAAAAGAAATTGTTTGGTGCATTCTGAATCTGAGGTCTCTTGTAAAAATTCTGGTTCATGCAAGATTATGATGATGATGAGGTTTTTGAAAGGAACTGATTTTAAATGGAGGGGCAGTTCAGAAATTAACTTATTCTTGATAGATACGATAGGCTGTACTCTGCTTGGTTGTTACTTTCTATCATTAGTTTCTGAAGTTAGTTAAATACTTGAACTTGTGCTTTTGCTAGCTACCTGCCTTTGCAGGAAGGGAGGGTCTGTGTTGCTAGGTTAATTCTTAATGACAATATTTTAACCAGTTCTATTTCTACAGGAATTTGTGAACTAAAAGCTTGCTTCTTCATCGGAACTGTGTTACTGCTTTGTACTATTGATGAGATGCCAGAAACCTTGAATGGAAACCAACATCTCTTGTTCATAGCCACTGTAGCAATTTATTTTTTCATCTTTTTATTTGGTTCTTTATTTGATCTTGGACACATTCAAAGATGTAAGCCCTTAAGACTACAGGATAAACTAGACAAAAGTAGATATGTTTGCACTAAGAGGCTTAACTCATCCTCAGTGCAAAGGTCGCTTTTATTTTAAAAATAGAAGCTTAAAATGTGTAATCAAACAGTTGAGTTGGATGTCTAGTTGTATTTTTGTAGTGAGATGTTCTGTAAGAAGGAATGCGCTTTGTGAAGTTGGTGGTTCCTGCCACGTATAATCTTTATTGGCTGTATCCTCCTCTTTTGTGCCATTTGAATTTCATATGTGGGGTTTTTAAAGGTTTCTTTTTTGTTGATATTTAATGGAAGAAGGCCTAGGCCTTGTAACCTGGCTTTGTGGTGTACATAAAAATATGCACAAAATACTTCTGTGATATCTTGAAAATGGGCATTTATTCTTTTTAGGCTTTGTGGAAAAACTAATATGGTATTAAATGCTGATCCTCAGGTTATAAAAATGGGAAAAGGTAATGAAGGTTGCAGACACTTCTACAATGTTCACCCTTGCATATTTTTCAAAACAGCTTGCCAGAAAGAGCTGTGATTTGCAGCAATTGTGCAAGAATGATGTTCTTAGCTTTTTGTGAATGAGAAAAGACAAAACTTAGTGCTGTCTCCTACAATGTTTTCGTACTTCAGACAGTAGGAATCAAATGGGAAAAAATAGTTTCTGTACTGTATGACTTGTATTCTGGAAGACCAATGCTTTTGGAAGGGAGAGCAATGCAAGTCCAAAGGCCTTGTGAGGAGATTCTGGATGTCTCCGGTCTTAGCGATTCTCCTCCTCACTTTCTGTATTTTCAATGCCTGTATCCCTGATTTTATTTAATAACATAGGCTACCAGGAAAAAAAAAAAAAAAATGAAAAGAGCAGTTGCTGTTCTGGATTATAAATGCACGTTGTTATTTAAGTAATCAATTCTTGCAGATTTAGACTCTTAAAATATTTTCTTCCTTCTTAAACTTTATTCTTACAATGTATTACTTAATATGTAACTTCTGTGCTTCTATACATCCCACCCCCCGAAAAAAAAAGTAGGTAGTAATTTAAAGAATTCTTTTGCTTTTTTTCTTGCTAATTTCAGACTAGTGAAAAAATAGTTATGTGGTAATTGATTTCCACTGTAAACAACATGTTCCAGCGTTAAGGTTTTAGTATGGTGCCAAGGAAAAGGTATGTTCTTGTAATGAGACTGGATTGTTGGGCAGAGCAGAAGCTGTGGTTGCCCATAGACTTGTATTGATCTGTGTATTCACTCTGTGGAGTATTTGAAAGACAAAGTTTCTTTTGGTGTAAGATCTGGCATTTTTAAGTATCTCTGAAACTTGAACTGCTTGTTATCAGCTAAGTAAACCAGAGCCCTGCTTTCTTTTAAGTAGCTTCTGCCCCCCTTATTCCCTAACTAAAGGGCCAATCTCAAATTTTACTCAATTCCTTTGGTTCTTTGCTTGGACTCCTATGCAAACTCTCCAGGCAAAGCAGCATTAGGTGTGTTAAATGTTGTTCTAGGCTACAAAATCAATGCTTCAGAACTCCTTAGCTTTGTTTTTTAAAGATGAAGATGATTGTTGATTTGTCTCTGTTTTCAGAGATGCTTTTAAATCCTTAGAAGTTTAAAAAAAAAAATCTTAATAAGATGGATGTTGTTGAACAACTAATTTGACTGAAAACAAAGATCTGCAGTGTGGTTAAGCTGGTGTTGATATGCTCTGCTTATAAGTGAGAATAATGCATTAGTATTGGTCTTCATAGTGTGTTAGCAGTAGAGCTAGTAGGTTTTTATTGAGATGAGATTAAAAAAAAAAAAAAAGTTAAACTGCTTCGTGGGAAAATCTGCATCTGTTGAGCCGGAACACTTGGTGTCTTTAGCTGCTGCCAGGTGTCCTGTTGGTGAGGTTGCTCGTGGGCTGGGGACATGGTGGATGCCCTGGGCTGGGAACAGGGTCTGGCAAGCCCTGGTGACTCGTGGACCCGCTCAGGCCAGCCAGGTCCTCGGCGTGACGGTATGGGAAGAAGTGTGCAGGGTGCTGCAAGTTAAAGTGAGGCAGTGAGTGCCTCTTAAAAATCAAAGGAGCTGAAGCTGATGTAGTTATTTTGAAGTGGCTGACCAGAGGAAAGCTGTGACTCTTGTCTACAATAAAACAATACTAACAACTCCACCAATGGAATTTTTTGCTGTATCAGACTTGAAGATGAAGTTGACATTCTCTGCTAGGCTAGTTAGTTGAGGTTTCTCAATTTGTGTTCCTTTAGTGAGTACCTGAACTTAATTGTGATCTAAAGTCTAGCTATATTTTTTTCCCCAGCAGTGCCTTGGATAGTATTTCAGACGTGAATTAAGGAAATTTCTTAGATGACCCTCTCTAGATTTGTAACCTTATTGAGATTCAAGTAAACTTGCATTACTTGTAGCGCTTTGTGTTGCACTAGTGCAGTGAAGTGCTTTTGGAAGGAAAGGGGGAGAAATGTGACCATTTGCAAAACGAGTGTGGTTCATGCTGTGTTGTCTCAGCTCTGGGCTGTAAAGCCAGAGGATAATTGGTAATTCTCTTCCACTTGATTCCCAAAAATGTGCCGTGCAGAATCCCTTGTGCTGATAGCACAGACTGTCTAACCTCTATTGCCTTTATTCCTTGTGACTTTTCCAACTGTGCTGGGAGTAGGAAAGGACCAGGAGGACAGAGCTGGGGGCTGACTGGCATTGAAAGCATGTTTGATAGTCTGGAAGAGCAATGGGCGCTATGGGCAAATGCAGATTTTTGTTGGAAACCTCCATGTTTCAACTGTTGCTTTCTCTACAGTGTTTGTTTTAGATGCACCTATAATGGTATTTCTAAAATGACTGCTGTGCTGCTGAAGAGAAGCACGTAGCTTCTTGTTTTGCTTACTGTACCAGAACTGCAAATTGTATGATGATATCTGTGTTCCCTCTCCATTAAACTATTGTGTGAAATGTAGCTTGTTCTGGTTCAATTCTGTACTGAAATATCCTAGCTTGTCGAGTGTTTATCAGAAATACTGCTTTTTTAACTGGATAATGTTCTTTTATTTAAATAAGAATGCTTTTTGAAACAGGGTGATGCCGTGATCTCTTTGGTATTTATACTTTCTTCATGTGTAGTCCTTTCATCCTTGTGAGTGTAGCTGTCAAAACACATGAAATACTGTTGACCAAAAAAGCTAAATCCAGATGGATTAAAGCAGGAGCAGCAGGTAATAAATAAAAAGGTAGTGTAGGATTTTTTTTTTTTGCTTGGCATTGATTATTATTATCACTTGATTCCAAGCATAGTTTCAGCTTTGAGCATCTGTTTGACATTTCTAACAGGTGAAGGTACTGTTTCTCTATAAATGCCCCAGTACTCATTTTGTAATTGAAGCTTAAGAGCCTCTCTACTAGTGTTTTCCTTGGATACTATGCTTAAAGATTAATATGAGTTGTTCTTACATAAACATCTTGAATTCTTGGTGGACAAACGTTTCTGTATCTTCTTTAATGTTGAAATCATCTTAAAAGGACAGTGAACCACGTGGTGTAGTTTGAGCTTGTTTCCGAAGGTATGTGATTTTTTTTTTTGAAAAAAATTTTTTTTTGCAATACCATGGAGAAATAATTTTTTCTATGTAATTGACTACCTTTCAAGAACAATTATATATCGTGCTAAATGCAATTCAGATCTTTTTGCATTTGCTAATATATACTTTAGAAAACAAGCTGGTCCAGTCTATTTTATAAATTGGATAGTCTTTGATTGGAGCACCTATGGGAGAGTTCAGCTTAAAAATGTGCAATTAAGGGGATCTCCTGTGCACCTCAGTTCACATGGCAGAACTGCCTTGGTGTGTAAGAACTGGATTGCTTTCAGATGAAATAAAACTGGAAGGTGCACCTCAGCCACTGAGTGACGACTCTACTACAGGGCAGCTCATCAGAAGTAAAACCCCTGAAATGCAGTGGTGTGGCTGTCACCTCCTCAAAAACAACGTTTGTGCTGTACTGATTGCTGGCCTAAAGGTAGCCAGTGTGTGACGCATTCTTCCTTGCACTAAAGCTGCCTCCATTTGTGTAGGAAAATATAATTTGGGTGAGGGGAGGAGAGACTCTGTTATCAAAGTACAGAGTCTGCCCCGGAGCTGGAGAAAAGGGAAGAATTATGGTGCCTGGAAATGAATGGAGGTGGAGGACAAGCAAAGTGACAGTTTTCTGGTAAAAATCTGGTGTCAGAATCTCGGCTGTGTGGGATTAAAGGAGCCATCTACTCCAATGTGGTTTTTTTTTTTTCTAAAGATGTATTTTTTTTTTTTTTCTGAAGATGTATTTAAGCAGGTTATGCTTCTCTGTTCTCTTGGAAATGTTTTACCTGTATTACAGTTCTGTGAATATTTTTATTTGACTGGGAGCTGAGCAAATGTGGTGGGTTGTGGTTTTTTGTTTATTTTGTTTTAAATTAACTTTTTAAGAAGTCCACTCTGGATTTAAAGAAGCACTTGCCCACTAGGTTTCAGTTAGAGCACCCTACAAAACCAGCAGAAATAACTTGACAGGAAGAATCAATTTGCTTACTATTCACAACGCTGTAGCCTTAAAACAGTAACCTGTTCCTCACTAGCTCTAAGGAGGACCAGGTGCAGATGCTCTTGTAGACTCTTCACTGTACTTGAATGCTCTGTGGGCTTATTGAGGAATAAGCCTGTGAATTTACTATCCATTAAAATACTCTTCAAATAAGAACTGAAAAGGTGGGGTTTTTTGTTAGGTTGGTCTCATAGTAAACAGCAGTGTATACCTGTTTGGGTGACCAGGGCTTGTTTCTCTTATGCCTGCAGTGTAGGGTCATATCTAAGTTTTACTCCGAAACTGTTCCCTGTTCTGCTCTATAAAACCAGATTTCCATGTGAAAAGCTAAAGATAGGCTCCCCTGGCTTGCTAACCAAGACATATTTGTCTTTTCATCCATTCTTGCTCTAGAATCTCACTTTGTTACAGCATGGGATAGGGGTAGCTGCTGTCTGTTTCAAACCCTTACCTAAGGCAGGGGGAGACTGGAAGAGTGAGGCATAAAGCTAATAATATAAATGGTTTAGTGTGCTGGAGAGCCTAGCGTAGGGATAACAGTTGCACACAGCTGGCTTGGTCTCATCAAACCTTTCTCTTCTTCCCACAAGGTTTGCATCAGAGCAGTAAGATCTGATGTACCTCCACCAGCACTCACTAGTCTTCCAAATCCAGGATAGTACAGCTTGGATCCAAGCTGGGTCAGTGCGTTCAGCGCTGCCCCGATGATAAGCTGATTTCAGGCCTGTGTGCCAGTATTGTTCTGTGCTGGAGGTATGCTAATCGCCTATCTAGGAGGTGGGTGTTGTGATGCTGTCCTGTGCCAAGAACAAAAAAGAATTGATCCTGTGAGTTTCTTTACTGAGGGCTTTTTGATACTGTGCAGTGACAGGGCTGATATGTTGCATAAAAGTAACTAGAGAGCACAAGTACTGAAATGAGAGAGGAGTTATTCTGCAGCCAAGGTATAGATAGAACCTGAGAGCTTTGTTGCCTCAAAAATGGCATTCATAAGTATTTGGAGGGGAGTCAATGTCTCTGTGTTAGAGCTGTTCCTTCTGCCCCGTTTGCATAGTGCAGACAGATATTTGTGAGGATGAAATTATGTAGGTAGTGTAAAATTGACTGACTTTAGGACTTCTAAATGTTAAATAAAACTGTGCATAGTGTTTACAGGATCTGAATGTCAAATAAAAAAACAGGCAGGTAGCATGGGCATTAACTGTTTGGTACCAACAATCAGCATAACCCTGTCCTTTGTAGGGAAGGGAGACATGTGGTGCCAGGAGCTCTCCTCCTCTCCCCCCTTTTCTAAGTTTTGTTGTAGCAAAACTGGGATGACTAAGATAGTCTTTGCTAGAATTCCTATTCCAAAGTTGCTGGGACAGGGAAGCCCTAGGTTACATAGGAGGGTATTCTGCGCTGCAGAACCCACCAAGCAACGCTGGGGCTGTGTTCAGGAGATTGCAAAGAGATGAAGATATTTTTGGCATTTGAGAAGAAGCCTCTGGCCCTGTAGGGAGTCCAAAAGAATACTTCAGTTCCCTGGAAAAGAAACATCTGCTTGATTTCTACGCATCTGTGTGAAGAGGTTTGAGTGGCGATCAGGTGTATAGTTACCAGTGAACAGAAAGGTAACGTCAGAATTAACCATTCTGATGATCTGGAAGGCAGAATGCTCTGTTGGTTTCACTGTCTTCACACAGTACTTAGAGATTCCATAGCAGAAGTGGTTTCAGATTTCAACAGACAGATTTTTTTCCTTACCTTTTTCCAAGTGGATGTCGCTGACGACCTAGCATGCCACAGGCATGTTATCCTGAACTAGTCTTGGTTTTCCTGAGATGGGTGCATTTAGTAATGGCTTAAATTATTGAGAAACATAAATAAACAAGTTGTAATACCTAAAATCCAATTCTCCCCCCATACCCCCCAAGGAAACATTAGCAGAACTCTACAAATCTGATGTTTAAATAAATATTGAGTACTTACTGTAACACAGACTGTTGTGATTGGCATGCTAGATTGCAAATTGTCTTCTTGAAATATAGTTTTTGAATTGCATTTGAAAGCAATCCAGTGAACAATAAACTCTATGCTTCTGCCTTTTGGCATCGCCTGTAGAAACACTAAAGATGAAGACTTGCAGCCTCGAAAGCACCAGCTCCCTGGATTTCATGGAGCTGGTGAAATCTGGAGAGATTGCTTTGGACCTGGAATTCTTGTGCTCTAATGCCCAACCTCTGGGTCTGCCCCATTAGGCTGACCAAGCTGTGCTAAGAAATAGATAGAAGCAACCATAATGGTTGGACTTTATGATCGTAAAGGTCTTTTCCAACCTAAACAATTCTATGATTCTGTGCTGCCCAAAAATGTTGTATTGTTTAAAAAAAAAACCCCAAAACAAACCCATAAAAAAGCCCCAAACCCCACACAGCCAAACTGCAATAAAACCAGTAAATGTGACAGTTAAGCTAATGTTGCTGAGATTGTGTAACACGTGTGTGTTACGCGTTCTCAAAACTTGGTAATGTTTTATTTGCACTTTGATATTGCTGTCTTTTGTGGGATAAAGGTAGTGGCTCCCCACCCCCCCAGTGTTTTATAAGATGGTCTTTCCTGCCTCTTGCAACTGAAATCTACTTCTGCTGTTTCTCTGATGTCTTGAAGGTCTTTTTGAGCTACTGATTCTGACTGAGACGTTCTTTTGCTCCTCAACTCTGTTCCTTCTGATGTTCAGTTAATTCTGGTTGGGGTAAATAAAACCTCGTCTTCTTCACTAGCTTTTTCACCTTGATGTTTGTCTGAATTCTAGATAATCTGGGCCCATCTACTGCTGAAAAAAGCAGTTTTGAACCTTACCTGCTTCCTGGAGCAGCTGAAACGCTTCTATAGCTGTATGGTGAAATAGAGCAGGGCATGGATTTGTCGGAAAACTAAGTCACCAGAAAAAATTTTTTTTGGTATAATTTGCTTGGAAGGTGATACGCGGCTTCCAAATCTCAGGGTTTCATAGCATGGTATCCAAACCTTGCGGTTGTCAATGCAGAAGGCTAAATGACACTGCATTTTGGTCTGTTCTTGACATAAGCAAACAGGATGAGATTTTTGCTTATAGTACTTGGTGGATTTTTTTTCCCCAGCTTTCTTTGTAAGTCTTTTGGTATGTGTAAAAGGCTAAAATTATTTGTTCGTGTAAATTATCAAAGGAGAAGCTAGTAACGTAGTGGCAAGACAAAGGCTGCTCAGATTGCTATTAATAAACTCTGGGCAAAAAAGTGACTAAGTAGGAATGCAATATTGAAGATGATGAGAAATTACAGTGTTAGAATTGGTTCGTAAACAAAATAATTAATGTTTAGTTCTGACTTCATAATTACTGACCTGTAGAGGGTACATAGTTTTTGTAGAATATGTTTGTGTTTGCTCTTCTGAGGTTGTGGGGTTTTGGTTGGGTTTTTTGTTGCTGCTGGGTTTTTTTTTTTTGGTCATTAGTGTTTCTGCTGGCAAATGGAAGTTGTACTACATAAAAGCAGTGGGTTTTTTCCTAAGCAGCATTAGTGGCAGTATTTTGAATTTAGGAAGGATTATTGTTTAATCACTTTAAAGTGCTTTGTTGAACTCATTATGCATATGCTCTATATTACATACTTGACTCTTAATTTTGCCCTAAGAATGATCTTACTGTACATGTGGAAAGGAGAATATAACAGAGTTCTTTAGGGCTTTAGTTTAGGTCCCTGAAATACGTATTTAATTACATATATTGGCTAGAGTCTTTCTGGGGGAAAAAAAATTATAAAAATTACAGAAGTAGGCCTTTTTGTCATTAATTTTGGTGGGTTTGATGCAAAAAACTTGTTTGAGGATAAGCTAGAGAATGTAGTATGCTAATCAGACCTTTATTTAAAACTTGGTATGGAATTAGGAAATTTTGCATTTGCTGCCCTTGTTCGCTTAACGAGAAGTTCTTCGTTATTATGCTGTTTATTTAAAAGGTACAGTTCTCCTCAGCTTATCTTTAAAGATCCTGTGAGAGGCTGTAAGATGATGGAAAAATAATTTTCCTTGAAGGCAAACCAGTGGTGATCAGCTGCTCCTTGTACCTTCAGCTTCCTTGGTTACGCTTGGAGAAAATGGCAGCGTATTTTGCAGGCAGCTGACCACACTGCAGCTAGATCAAACACAGTAGGAGCTGGAAGCCAAGCACATGTTTTCAGAAAGGCTAAACAGCAGAATCTCCAAATATCAGCGAAGATTATTACTGTTTATTTTATAAAGAATTACTCTTATATTCATTAAAGTTCAAATCAAGAGTTGTAGGCTAGGAATAGTGTTTCCTTTGTAAATGTTTTATACATCATATTCCACCACCCCCCGCCCCCGCCAATGTGCTTTTGCAACAAACTCCTAACAGCAGTCTTTACTGGAAAACACTTATTTAACTACAGCCTGGCTATTGCCCAGAAGCTGGACTAATCCGATATGTGTTTTTACCAAACAAAATGGAGCAGTTTCACCTGCATCTAAGGGTTCATAGAATTCATACAAGAAGATTTTGTAATTGTTCGCTTTAAATTGTTTTAAGGCAAGCTTTTTTAGGATAACACAAATCATCTTGTTGGGATTTGGTGTTCTTTTACTCTGGGAAAAAAAAGATTGTTAACTAACTAACTTTCACTCCAAAGCAATGACCTTATGTTTGTGCTTTATTCTTGCCTTGGGCTGAGAGCATGTGTTGGGAGTTGCCGAGGCTCAGCTGATGAGATGCTGTATTTCGTTAAGCTGTGGTTGTGAGAGGGTGTTGATGGTGTTTTATTGAGAATTTCCTGGCTGATGGAACTATACTGTTCCTTTCAGCTTCAAGTGCAGTTTGATAAAGTTGGGCCAGTCCTGCTGAAAGTTTGTTCTGTCAGACTGAAATGATTCTCTCTGTGTCTATGTAGCTAGGATTCCTTGTGGAGCATGGGAATGTCTCTGGTGCCGGATGATAGCGAGCCTGGGTGAATAACTGCTTGCTTACTGCAAGAATTGTTTGGAGAGTAAGATGTGATAGGAAGGCTTATATCTGGGGTTTTCAGGCTTTGCTTGATTTAGTCGAGGCAGCTTAAATCCTGCACTGATTCCCTGTGAGCTAGTGTTTTCTAAAATAGCTTCTGAACTCTGCAGCAAACCACTTTCTATCACAACTGATGCTGATGTGTTATCTGTGTTTACCATAGGATCCAGAGTGCTTGGTAGGACTGATCCATCCTCATCACTTTTTGCTGTTCCTTTGAATGTTCTGCAGGCTTTGTCAGCAATAATAACTTTTTTTCATGACCTCCAAAATTTCAAGCTGTGATACTAAGACTCTCTCTAAACAGTGATTTGGTTCTGTGTTACATGGAGTGTTTGCAACTGCTCTGTAGAAAGTAAAGGCAGAAGAGTGTAGTTAGAGGGCTGGCAGTTGAAATACCGAGGTAGGAGAAAGCCAAGGGGTTTGCAATGCAGAAGTGACAGAGGGTGCTTGATAATACATTAAAAGGCATGAACTGAGCCTGGTGGGCTGGGGTGGGAGGAAGTACAAGAAAAAATAGAAAAGTTGAGCAAGAGTCATATAATACTAAAAATAGCTGATTATGATTTTCTTTTAAATATTCCTGCTACTAAATTGATATGCTTGCTTGCTTCCTACTTGGGGAAATTGTGGGAAGGGGAGGATGCAACTAGGGAGCGAAGATGGCAGTCAGTGTTACTCCTTTATCTTTCTTTTTAACTGTCATTGTTAGATTTTTTTAAACTCCTGCATTAGTACATGTTGCAAATGCATACTTTCTTTCTTTCCAGCCTTGATTTATGGAGGGAAGGGGGAGGGGTATATGTCAGAAGAAGCAGCAATAATATGCTGTTTGTATCTTTGTTTTATCATTGCTGTTACTTTGGCAGCTGCAGTTCTGATTTCCAGATTTGACAGTTTCTTCTAATGAAATGTTCACATGCTTAATCCAATTACTTGTATTAATTGCATCACCTCTACAGCAGGTTTCATGGTAAGAGCTGGGTATTTGCAAATTCTTTCAAATGCTTGACAATGCGCCTGTGTTGTGAATCTCCTGTTGAAGGCTTAACTGTATGTTTCACATCAAGTTGTTCATACATGGATTAGGTGTGTAGCACGTAAATGATGCAACATATCCATTAATTAGGAATATAATCTAATTTTTGGTGGGAAGGGAGATAAACAACTTGCAGTTGATTGCAGTTTGTTGCTAAAGTAACTAATAAGCTTTTTTTTGTTTTGCGTAATAGGCTGGATGGAAGGAAAACCACGCAACGTTCATGAATGAATTGAAAAATCTTCAGGCTTCAGGGCTAACAACCCTTGGTCAGGCACTCAGGTCATCGTTTGACTTGTTAAATCTCAATAGATTAGTGTCTGGAATAGACAACTATGGACAGGTAACAAATCTGTGTATAGTATTTTGTCTTATTTTTCTGTGTTCTTTGAAATTGTAGTGGGGGAGGGATTTTGGCAGTTCAAGTTTGGGTTTGCATTTTTTTTTTTTAAATGTTGGGTAGCTGTGTGTTGAAACTTTAACTGTGAACTTTTTGTTTTTCTTTTTTCTTATATCTACTGCACATACTAGCATTTTTTTCCTTATTTAACTGCAAAGAAAGAGTAGTATAAATGACCCTGACTGTAGATACACAATTGCTGTATGGAAGTATGTACACTGGATGGCAGCAAATCTGATTTGCAGTTTTTTGTTATTTAGTTAATGACCTGTCTTCCCCTCTCTCACATTTGAAGAGTCCAGTTAAAAGTGTTTCTTTCCCTGCTGTGGCCATGAAAGTCCAAGTTCTCTGTATTATTACCAACTTATACACTGCTTTGTGGGTTAGAGGAGATCTGTACTATTACTGGAGGAAGACGACGACTAGTAATTCTAAAAGTCTTTAGGGGGTGTGAGTGCACAGCGCAGCACATCTTGCGTAGTTCTGTATTGCTCCACACCTATTGAAAGAAAATTACAGAATTATTTTGAAAGATTGCTCATTTTACTGTTTATTTTAAAATGACAAAAATATAAGCCTGTAACTGAGTGTTAAGCTTACTTAGCATGTTCCTGC
The DNA here is from genome assembly GCA_013400195.1 of Aramus guarauna. Taxonomy (NCBI): domain Eukaryota; kingdom Metazoa; phylum Chordata; class Aves; order Gruiformes; family Aramidae; genus Aramus; species Aramus guarauna. The sequence goes on along the minus strand of VXBL01006491.1, from coordinate 213,569 downwards.
GCTTTTGTCTCTAGGGAAGGAATCCATTCTTTTTGGAGCCATCTATTTTGATTACCATCACAGACGGAAACAAACTGACAAATACGGCTGGAGTTCAGGAGGAGGTAATCTTGCAAGTTGGTGCTATGCTGAGACTAATGTGAATTGTTTTTTCCTTCTAATAGTATTTCTGCTTCACCAACTTGTGTTATAATAGAGAACAGAAACTAGCTATCCTGTCATTGCCCAGCCCCTAAGTTCATAGTTCACATGAGTTTCCAGACTATAATTTCAGATAAATTGGTGGATAGAAAAGGGATGCTTTACAGAGTAATGAATAAACTTGAGCATTGGTTTGTCAAGTACTTGAAAATATTCTTAAATCTTTCTTTACCAGCTTAATCTTCCTTTGAATTCTCCTTTGCCTGGAAGTGAACTAACCAAAGAACCATTTCGTTGGGATCAAAGGCTGTTTGCTCTAGTGCTGCGTTTGCCAGGAGCTGCATCTGCTGAACCAGAGCAGCTTGGGAGTGTGCCTACTGATGAATCTGCCATCACACAGATGTGTGAAGTTACAGGAGGTAACTGGATGTTACTTTTGTTTTGGTTCACATTTGAAGTATTTGCCTTGAAGTATTTCTTTTACTTTGATTCAACTTCACCTCTTGCTGTTTTCTCCATCTGAATTACTTAGTGTCCATGTTTTTTGAGCTTGGTTTCTGGTAGCACAGAACTTTGAAATAGGAATATGGTTTTATTTTAGATCTTCTGGATGCAAGAGAATTTTTTTCAATGCACCAGTAGGAGGGATTGGAAAATTTCTTAGATTGTCCTTCCAGTGGCTGGCTTTGCTCAGTCACAAGACTTGTTATTTAAATGTTGAATTGAGTGGGACAGGTATGATTGAGATGTTAATTTTTCTGCAGGGCTAATAAGCTAAATTTAATCTTAAAAGAGTTAATTCTGGAGCCTGTTCCTTGAAATGTTCATCAGAGGTTTTTTTGAATTGGTGCTTGAAAAAAAATGTTGTGTGGGAGGGGGAAGTTTGGGAGTGTAGGTAATCTACCTGCTCACCAACTCCTATAGACTTGTGAAATCAGATGTTCTTAAGGGTGTTGGACCAGCCTGATTTAGCCTTAGTGGCCACTTTTACTAATGAGGAAAAGTTCAGCAAGTTGTTGTTTTTTTGTTTTGTTTTGTTTTGTTTTTTCTCCTTGGTTGTATAGCATCTGAAAAAATTTTTGCCTTCCACATAAACTTATCCAAAGTTTGTAGCTATTATTTTGTATAACACTGCAAACCTTGTCAGTGTGACTTAATTAAGAAAGATGTTTTATTACATAATAGTACTCTAAATTTGCTTTTGTATTTTCCCTGTGTAATTTCTCTTGCATAGGTCGTTCTTACTGCGTTCGGACACAAAGAATGTTGAACCAATGTTTAGAATCTCTAGTTCAAAAAGTCCAAAGTGGAGTTGTTATTAACTTTGAAAAGTCAGGACCAGATCCGGCTCCTATTGGAGAAGGTATAGTAACTGTTTCTTTTCCCCTGATCTTCAAGAAGAAATGTTTTGTATGCAAGCAAATGTCCTTAAGTCTTTGGTGTCCTTCCTACCAGCTTTTTGCTGTAGCGTACAGGATGCATCGAATGCCTAATACATTCTAAAAAACTGATTGAGCTATAAAGCTTCTGTGCTTCAGTGACAGAGCTCTGCTATCTCTTTAAATACCCCACATCATAATGGATGTGCTGTTCATAGCTTTTGAGTAGTTTTATGTTTGTTTATGTTTAGTCTTGTCTTTGTTATATTTTTTACAAGTGTTACTTTGATCCCTGGTAAGTTAAATGGTGCCGTATATTTGCACGCATTTGTATGGACAATCTACCTGCTTGCTAGGTCTCCTGTCACTCTTTTTCTCACCTCTTTTTTTGAGGGCTGAGGGAAACGAATGCTTGCAGGAAGTAATAAAGTTTTGAATTACAGTGTTGTCAAAACTTAGTTTTAAAAGAATTAAATCCAGGACTAGTGCATTTAAACACTTAAACATCTCTAAAATTATCTCAGTGCTTAATCTTTTGTATGTTTTCATTCTGCTAATTGATCCCAACACAGTAAGTTTCACTTGAATGTTCTTAGCTGCAAGTGAAAAACTGTGCAGAGAACAAGGAATTATTTTGCTAGCTGCAAGTACAGCGCGTAACAGGGAAGAGGAAAATGCACTCTTAATGTGGAGCAGTTTTTCATATTTGCAGAAATTCATGGCTGAAAGGAAGGATAGAGAGCCAACCAGTTCATGTTTAGGAAATGAGGATGTTCCTGGAATGTCAGAAACATAATAGCTTTTAGGATTCCCTGAGCATCCTAGCATAGCCAGCTTTATTCCTGCTTTCATTTTGAATCACCTTTTTCTTGCTGTGTATATATATATTTTTTTTTTCTTCCTTTTGCTTATTTAAATGCCATTTTATTGGAAGACTTTCCTGTAATGCTGTGCAGGGCAGCACCTCAGTAAATTCCTGTCTCTGTTGGCCCAAATATTCTCCTATGTAGCAAAAAAGGCTGGTAAAATTTGGGTTTTTTTGTATTTATTTTTGTCACACTTAAATAGTGATGGACTGTGGATATGAATGTACAAAAATATCGAGACTTTCCCTCTTTACATGAATTGAGAAAGTCCTAAACTAGAGAGAAATTTGATGGGATTTAACAATGCTAGAAAAATCACTGTGCGTATAACGCAGAGAAATCAAACTGATATGTACCTGAAAGGCAGTTTGCATAGTATTATTGGCCAGCTATCTAAAGCAGGTAATACTAGAAGTGTAAAATACCTTTACAATGAAGAAGATTCTTTAAATGGATGATCTCTGCTGTGCTGTCTGCTTTGAAGAGCAGTCTTCAAAACTAACGCTACAAACTTGTTTGTCCTCGGTGTGAAGGGGAGTCTGTGCTGGTACATGGCAGTGGGCTGGTGGAAAACACTGGGCGTTCCAGTAGGGAGTGGGATTTTTGTGATCTGTGAATTCTGACTAATTAAAAATGTGACAAAAGCTGCTCCTGCAAGATGCATCTGACTTTTCCCGTTTTCCACTTCCAGTTTCCGCTAGTGGCAGCATCAATCAGAGAGCTTTGCATCCCATGTAGAAAGACTGTAAATGCAACTTATTAGTCTTTACAGACAGGTGCAGCAGAACTAAAACCGATAGGCTTGCTGTTGCCCAGCAGATCTCTATCAAAGTGCTAAGCTTAAGCAAATAGCATTTTCCGTAATATGTGAGTATGCCTTGCTGCACTAATTGTCTAACGGCTACGCCACAGGAGCAGAAGGGTAGATGTGGGCAAATGTTATCATTATTTCTCAGATGATGCTGTTCTGCATTTTGACGTATAGTTTTATCAACCACTGATGTAAACATCTTTACGTCTTTGAAACAATTGTAATTGAAACACCTCATTGGTTGCTAATACAGAAGTTTTGCTGGGAGACAAATGCATGCATGTAGCTTTTTCTTTTCTTTTTTTGTTGTTATTTTGCTTTGTTTAAATTTTAGATGGACTTGTTGATTCATCCAGGCCCATCAATTCATTTGCTTCTCAACCGTGGCATAGTTGTCATAAACTCATTTATGTACGGCCTAACCCTAAAACTGGTGTTCCTGTTGGGCATTGGCCAATCCCAGAATCTTTTTGGCCTGATCAGAATTCACCAACACTGGTAAGTAAAATAAGAACTGATAAAAGGATTCTACACCTAATGAAACAGATTGAAAATGAGTAATACAGTAGTGTTTTGGTTTTTACTTTCTCTGTTTACTAACATGATCTGAATTTGCTTTAGAAGGATAGTTAAAACTGTTTTTAGCACATAATCTAATGTAGATACTGTATACTGTGATTTTTTTTGTTTTTTGCATCTGGAAGGTTTACTTCCATGTATATGGTTAGTTAATTTGGTAAATGGTTTTTAAAAGACTATAAAATTAAACTATAAATTACTTCACATAGTATAAATCATAGTTAACCTATTAAATTTTAATCAAAGCTTTATAAAATGCATTTATATGGAAAAAGGAGTATTTGTTTTTGATAGAAGCTTAGCCATGTCTTCTCTGCTTAGTGTTACTTCATGTATGGACACTTCTTTCATTAGCAGGAAGAATTAAAACTGAAACAGAAGAGTTACCCCACTCAGGAAAAAGAGGGAAAACCAGCATTCATTTCTCCTTTTCTTAATGAAATGATCATACATTTGGCATGTCTTACTAGCCTCTCTAAACATCTCTCTTTTGTTAGGCATGTTCTGTTTCTGTACTTTGCAAGTGCTCAAGGTGCTGTTTTCCCTCCGTGATTCACGAGGAGAAAAAAAAAAATCAGACTTGGCAGGGAGTATCTTAAGATATCCTTTGCGAAGTGATCATAGTTTCATGTCTGTAATTCTGTGAACATCAAGAACAATCTGGGAAGCGGAGTTGAAGTTTTTTTTTCTTTAAACCTGTCTGTGATACTATAGGTTGATTAGCCTGGAGGCTTTTAAATATCAGGATAAATAGTTGAATGTTAACCATGTTTTTCTCTTGGTGGAAAGAATGTCTATGTGTGTGTGGCTTTTTTTTAAGTTAGAGAATTAGTCTGTATTCTACTTTGGGAGCTTGTATCTTTTTCTCTTTTTAAAGGAAATTGTAGAAATTAAGTTTAAGCCTTTAGGATGGTAAAATACATGTGTATGTATCTTTTTAAGACAGCTGATCTGTTTACCTTGAATATCAGACAATTGATACGCTGGGTTTTTTCCCTTCCTTTTAGCCTCCACGCACAGCTCACCCCGTTGTGAGGTTTTCCTGTGTTGATTGTGAGCCAATGGTAATAGACAAGCTTCCTTTTGACAAGTATGAGCTTGAGCCTTCACCCTTAACACAGTACATCTTGGAACGAAAGTCTCCCCATACCTGCTGGCAGGTATATTTATCCTTTATTTGATTTTAGAAATGTAATGGGTATCCTAAGGTACTTTAGTCTTTGTAAGCCTGGAGAATTGGGGTCTGGTTGCAGACTCTGCAGCTGATGAGAAGAAATGTGTCAAGGTTTCAGTTACCTCCTTTCTCATAGAATTATCAGGAGTCAGAATGAGTGTTCCCTCTACAGGCTTTGTAATCTCATTTAATTCTGTTTCTAGGTCCATCTCATTTTGCTAAGAAATATGTCCTGCAGGTTCCATTCTTGGCTAAATTGAAATTCTCTGTAGGCTTCCATTTGCTTACAGGGAAAACCTGGCACTAGTTTCCATCATGTTACCTAATCAACAGCTGCAAATAATTTCCACTAGATGGTTGAAACTGCTAATGGGAATTGAATGGAAGCTGTTGATCTTGTTGACTAGATTGGCCTTGAAGAGTCAAAGTTCTTTTGCTGAAATCTTTTGTCACATGCTCCTTTTGTAGTTTTTTTTTTGATGAGTGACTTGTTTCTGCATACTCTATAAAATAGGGCTTGTAATTCCCTTCTCAATGGTGTTCTTGTGAAGAACAGTTAATATGCACACCAGGACTTTGCTTAGTGTGATACTTTTTAGCTGGAAAGGTGGTTTTGGTCTTTTTCATGTTTCTGTTTCCCTAATAAATACTGCAACTTAACTGAAACTACAATATGCATTTCCAGAAGAGAAATTGAAGTTATTTTTAATAAACTAATTTCAAAACTGTCCTTGAAGCATTCACAGGTACATTATTTGCCTGGGTTATTAAAACTACTCTGCTGTTTTCCAAAAACTGTTTTTTTCCCAGCTACACGAGACCCTTACAAACTAGAGAAATAGGCTAATTGTCATAGAAACCATGTAACAAACCCTATTCCTTCTTCTCTGAAAAAAATAGAGGAAAACCACTTCCTTTTTATTGTAAGGTTTACTTTTTTTCTAGGAAGACTATTTTTGATTAGATACGGGTTATTTTGACTGTCCCAGTAAGATTATGTACTATCTTTATCCTGTTGAAATTGCTTGTAAGTATTGCTTTTCAAGGGTAATATCCTCATATATATGCACTTAAAAAAAAGAAAAGGCTCAATGTTAAGAATGTTGGTGCTTGACATAATTAAAAGATGTTTCTTGAATGTTTTGCTTAATTTCTATGCTTAAAAAGTTCTAGGTTTTTTCTATCAGTGTTGTAAATTTTAGTCATGCTATTTTGAGTCAGAAGACTAATTTCAAATAGAATGTTTTTAACATTATCTTCAAAAGATGTCCCCATACCTATACTAAATAATTTAAAAAAACTTTTCAGAGCATCATGTCAAAGTAATTTCGCTAAAGATTATACTGTGAAGAGCATTTCCCTGCTGACTTGGGGGTACACTAAATGTTGTGACTGGGGAATGTAAGTGCATGCTCATCCTGATGTGTGTGACCTCAAACTTGGGTGTTTATGATAATTATCTGTCTTAATGCAGTTGGATTCAGATAGATTTTGATTTTTAAATTAAAAATAACTTAATATTCTTCATGTTCTTCTAATACAGTGATATCTCTTACTCTTTATCAGGTATTTGTGAGTAGCAGTGGAAAATACAGTGAACTTGGCCATCCGTTTGGGTATTTAAAAGCAAGCACTACTTTAACCTGTGTAAACCTCTTTGTGATGCCTTACAACTATCCTGTTTTACTTCCGTTGTTAGGTAGGTAATAAATTTACATTGGACTGCTGATGCAGCTACTTCAGAGTAAAAAAAAAACAAAAACAATAATGGTTGGTGTTCTGCCTTAGTTTGAGACATTATAAAATAATGGAGATCAGAGAGTAGAGAATGTTGCAAACTCTTTAACATAATTTGGGAGGAGAGGATTTTCATACCCCCTCTCCCTTTTTTTCTCTCCAGCAGAGGAGGAGAGCTACCTGCTTCCAGTGCATGTTTGATGCTGTTCACCTCCTAGACACGTAGCCTCTTCCTTAACCTGGAGTAAGCTTCAACCTCCATTCTTTTCCCTCATTTAGGGTGTGGTGTATCCAGGTTTTGCAGTTGCTCTTGTAGCAGCTAATTTTTTACTGGAGGATCAGATGCAGTGTTTGTCATGGGTGTTGGGAAGAGGGAATTCCCTGATGCAGTTTAGAGCAGTAAGAAGGAATTGAGCTGTGAAACAGTCTGCATTTCTTCCCTGCCCAAAGGACCAGTGTGTTTTTTATTCCCACAATGAAATTACTGTCTACAGGAAAGACTGTATGAAAAGGTGCTGTGTGAATAACTGCCATAATAATGGTGGCTATTGGGGTTCTGGCATAAAGGTAATGGCAGAGAGGAGAGTTTCCTGGGTGTTACTAACCCGTTTAGTTTCAGGTGCTGTAAGGCTTTTTCATTCTGTTTTTTGTTGGTGCATTTAGTGATACAGAATAACAGTGGAGGTCAAGAGAATTAACATTGACTCTTACTGTCTTACACAGTATTTTTCTATTCATTTCTAGGAAAAAAAAAACCCAAAACACAACACAGTTTAGGAATGCTTTTTCATAATCCTGGTCATAACAAAAAAAAATTGTGCTTGCTGACAACTTGAATCTGTCCTACGTAGTCATCCATGTAGCCTAATAATTGTCCCAAAGCATGCAAGTAGGATACTTCTAGGCTAAGTTAGAATTTCTGCGAGTTTCTAGCTACTGAATTACTACAGCAGATATGCTAGCTGAAAAGCTATCACTGATACTAAATGAATTTCCCTACTCGTTTTGATGTTGACATTTGCAGTTCGGCTCTGTCTTCCCTGGCAGCTCTTGTCTTCCCCCTGCCTTTTTTTGCAGGAGTGTAAAGCTCTTCCTACTCTTTGGAGAAAGGCATTTTTCAGTATGTGTAGTGCTGTTCTAGTTTACTCACCTGGTATCCCACACTTGAAATTTCTGAAGGCTGGTTAAAGAAAAATGCAGAACTTCCATGTTGCCTGAGTTATAAAGTGGATGTTGTTCTCTAGAACACAAATACTTTGCATTCTGTATTGTTAACACAAACACATACACAAAATGTTATGTTCAAATCTTGTTCCAGGGCTTTTTTTTGTCCTTGATCTCTAAGGCATGGTGGAATTAAGTTCTGTGGCATATACATAGAACAAGAAAGCAGATCTGGCCCCTTTTCTTTTTCAGTGCAGAAAACGACTAAGATGATAAGCAGCATACCTGTTAAGTTTTTTTAAAAATACTGACTCTGTGGTTGTCTGTAGGTAGGGGTTGTTTCTGTTTTTAACCCTCCCCCTGTGTCTGTCTTAATGCATACCAATAGTGGATGCTGATGGCTCCGTAGAAGACTGATTTGTGTGTGTAAAACCAATTTTTCATTACTCTCTCGCACAGATTAAAAAGGATGTGAGAACTTACAAGCCCAGGATAGCTCTGCTCTGTTCAGTCACTGCCACCCATGTTGGTGCAGCAGCGAGGTTCTAGTGGCTACTGCCCTACTGGTAGGATATTGTGTTGGAGGACTGGGACTTCCTTGGGATAGTACTGTGGATAATCTCTCTCCCTTCTATTGACTCTTTCACACAAAGCCAAAACCACTTTACAACTATATTGTTTGTAGTGTCGTATCAAGTGGCTTACGTATGTTCAGCCTTGTAAACAGATAGCAAGATGCTTATGAATTTTTTTTTTTTTTTCATTTTTGTGTTCCTCCTGCATTTTTGAGCAGAGGAAGTTTTGGTTGTGTTTTTGGAAAGTAATGTAAGAGCCCTAAAAACCAGGTAAGATAGGCATGCATGCATGCATGAGGAAGCTTGCGAGTGATACTTGAGCAAATGGAAACAAGTTGTAGTGGTCCATGACTGAAGGAGGAAAATTGTAGCAGATCCTATGGACTTGGCAATTTATGTGTCTGTTTCTGCAAGAGTGGATTTGGGAATCCTCTGTCCTCCCCTAGCCTATAATGTAACAGGTCTGCTTTTAGACTGAAGCTTTGTAAGGAAAGGAGCCAATTAATGAGACTTTGTAAGGCCACACGACCCGTGCATTAGCCTGACCCATGCGCTATGATAAATTGGTTGTCTGACAAAAATTCTGGTTGTGACTAGCGAGGGGTGGTGGTTTGCTCTGACAACTGAGGAGGTGGGGTGTGGTTCCTGTCTTTTTTTGTTCAGTGTGAGGCAGACTTCTGAAGGCAGAACTTTTCACAGATAGATGCTGACATACTTTGATGCTGAATATGTTTGGCCCATGGATTATAGAAATTTCCTCTTGAAGGATTGTTGCCTTTAACTGATACTAGCAAAGCTATTGTACTTGAGATATTTTTCTGTTTAAAGACAATTGTACAGCCAGGTTCATAAAGTAGAAGTCAAACACAGGCTTAGAGAGAGAGAGCTTAGCAAAGATGAGGTATACTTCTGAATGCTCTGGCCTTGCCCATGATGTTTCTTTGGCTGATCTTGCTTGCATTAGTGGGAGGGCAGGTGCTGCTGGGCAATAGAGGTGATTAGTCGTGGGAGCATCAGCAGAAGCAGTGCTGAAACAGCCATGGTGACAATACCATGAGAAGGTGGTTAATACCCTTTGTGGGTCTAAATATGCAGAAGGATGAGCATTTAGAAAATGTCTGCTCATGAAGGACTGCAACATGGACAGTTTCCTTTGATGCTTTTACAGGCACCTTGAGAGAACCTGCAAGTAATGATTTTATATTTTGGAAATTGAGGGCTGTCTTTCTCACAAATGTGACCATAGCAAGCTGTGGTGCTGGGAAGGAGAGCTAAACATTTTGTGTCAATGGAAAAAGAGTGCCACAATACCTTTTTTTTTTTTTAATGGTGAATACTGTTTTATGTTGTAGTGCCTTATTTTTGCCTAGATTGTTTGCAGGGAGGGATACTGCTTTCTGTGAATGTAAAATCATGAGTGTCTACTGCTTAAAACAAAGGAATATATCTGTTAGAACAGCGGCATTAGAAAGCTCAGAGAATTATAGGAGTCAATGGGGAATGGTGGTGTACTTGCTCAGGTGGACTTTAATGTGAGTGGTGGTGTTTTGTTTTTTGGGTTTTTACTTTGGGTTACGTGGTCCAAACTGTCACTCACAACTAGACTGTCACATGAACTGTTCTTGTAATTAGGCTCTAGCTGAACTATTGAAGTTGCCTGCTGACCATTCTCTCATGTTTTTTTTTGTTTTGTGTTTTTTTTTTTTTTTTTTTTTTTTTTTTTAAAAAAAACCCAACTGTTCACTGAACTTGAAAGTGCATCAAGTCCCTTTATGTGGTACTGAGTATCAAAGATGTGTATTTGTATCCTGTTTGTTACAGTTTGGTTGTGTTTTACATTAATCTGAAGTGGATAAAGACTTTGCAACACAGTTTTAAATTAACTGATCTGTCTATACTTTTACCTGTTCTCTTGAATTGTTGCACCTTGCGGCCCTTTCCTAGTGGGTTTTAATACCATGTTCCTAATCATCCAATGCTTTTAGCTCCCTCTGAGTTTTAGAAGTAAAAAGAATTCTGCATTAGGTGTACTATACAGCATAGTATCTGAAAATGAGTAGGTTGGATTAAAACTGATTTATGAAAGGATTTTTTTCAATACTCTTGGGTTTTATCTACAAAAAATAAGGATTTAATCTGTGAAGGACATAGTTAACTGGGTTACCGTTTGTTTGCTTATTTATATAAATGATTATGTGCAGCCCAGGGTGCAGTGCAAAAAGTACATCTCAAGTGCCTGTGTTGCAATCTGCTGACATTGTATGTCTCAAACTCTTGCGACAGAGGCAGGTAAAATGTTGATGTTCTCTTTGAAACTTGTGGCTGAGGTTACTACCATGGCTGTCTTCCTTTTAGAGGACAGGAGTTCCTGCAGTGAGTTCGTGCTGTGGAGAGGCTCTCATTTTAAATAGCAAATCTGTGCTGAAGCTCTACTTAGATGTGAGAACGTCTTACTTGGATAGGAAAGATCAGGGAGATGCTCTTGCATTTCAATTTTTGGACTACAGCTATGCTGGGGATTAAGAATCATAGCTAGCTGAGCATTACGAACATGTGTGCTATTTAAGAGTGGCTGTGCAGTCAAACTGCAGGGGTTATATACTGGTACAACCTTCATGGTGCAGGAAGTGAGACAGCAATAAAGGGCTGATAAGTGGTTTAAGGTTCAAGCTGTACTCATATAATCATAACCAACTCATAGACTTTAAAATATTAGGATGTGCTATGATACCAAACATTTTACATTTTAATTTTTCTTTTTTTTTTCATTTTGAATGGGGGGGGATATATAGTTTTAACTTCCATTTAGCTGCAAAAAGCTAATAGGCTTACAAAATAAGAATGGATGCTATTTTATATTTGCCATATGTCATGATATCACAGGTTCTTTTGGATAATAGTGCTAAGCATGTTGTATACTGAGATTTTAAATGGAGTTCTAACTTGTCCTCTCACACTCCACCCCACTTCCTTCAGGCCAGGAAAGAGAACAATTAGCATCTGTAGTACGGTTTTTATATGTGATACAGAATTCATTTAGATTGGAAAATACCTGTGATTAAGTGTGGTTTGTCTGTGAGAGCTTGGAAAATCGTATCTTAACATCTGTTCAATTTGTGTAGAATCCTATGCAAGTCAAATTTTCTTCCCCAAATATATCTTCATGAAAGTTCAATCTGGAGAAAACAATTTCCTTGCTGCATCTGTCTTTTGCACACCCTCTTCTGTGCATCTCTGTCTCCTGCAGCTCTCCCTGGTTAATTTTTGGACATCCCTTTCTCCACTCCTGGATATCCTTCCATTAGCCTCACTTTGCCAGCATGTTACAGCCCTACTAAGGAGAAACTTGATCTCGATTGATAATCCATAATTTCCAATGATAAATTGCAGGATACTGTGTTCGTTTTCATTGTTTAGAGATCACTGTTACAGTTTATAGTGTGCAGCAAATAGGTACATGCTTCCTAAATATACACCTCTAGTGCAAGCAAGGTGTTTCTAAAACAGTATCCAAAGGAAATAATCTGTCTGGTTGCCCCTCTCTTAAAGGGCAGCAGGTTTTGTAGCTAATTACTGTCTTTGTCTATATCTGTGGGAGAGTTTGCTGCTCTGGCACAAGGCAGGCAGTGTGGCTGGAGGTGTGCCCCTTCGCTGCTGGGGGCAGCTGCTGCAGTTGTCAGCAGAGTCTAGCAAAGCTGACCAGAAGTATTTTTTCTTTCTTTCTTTTTCGATTGATGCCCAAGAATGTTTTTATTGGAGACCAGAAGTCATCATACAGGTTGAACAAAAGAAAGCTGGGCTGAAAATGGAAATTGAACCAAATGGCTGTCATTTGGTTTAATCAGATACAGGCAGTCCTTGATGATGCAAGAGAGAGGCAAGGGAGGTGAAACTCTTAACAGGTGGATCTGTTGCACCTTCCATGCCGCTAGTAGTTGTGTGCAGTATTTAAGTCTGGTGTACCTTGTAAGTTTGCCTATAATGAGGACTTGTTCTGGATTGTCTGCTGCATCTAGGACTGGGGATTCACAATCCTTCAAACCCAAGGCTAAGAACAGTTTTTGTGGGGAAGCCCCATTGGGAGATGGGTGGAGGGAGAAGAAAAGGGGAGGGAAACTTGGCACATTGAATTTTGGATAATGCTCATGATCTGGAACTATATAAATGAAACTGTTCTTTTGTTGTTTTCCTTGTTGCAGATGACTTGTTTAAGGTTCACAAACTTAAGCCAAATCTGAAGTGGCGGCAGGCTTTTGACAACTACTTAAAAACAATGCCTCCTTACTACTTACTGGTATGTTCCTTTTCTCGTTTCATCTCCCTGGGTATAATGGCTGGTGTGACCAGAGTTCTGTGCATCATACCTCTTCCTAATAAATTTTTCTTACATAATTATGATGACATTTTAGGTAGTAAACATTTTGCTTTGCAGAGGTATGTAGATCAGGTCAAACTTTTTAAAGAAATAAATTAATTTCTAGTAATACTGGGTACTAGTAACTATATTAAGAGATTAAATGTGGTTTTTGTTCATTAAATATTAAATAAGCTTTGATCTAAAGTACTTTAGATTGTTCAGAGAACCCAAATTTGGCATTATTTTTGTAACTGGATAAGGCAAATGCAGATTTGTTTGTTTATTAATGTGGGTAAAGTGCTAGAACTTGGGAAGCTGATGCTAAGAGAACTGCCTGGGCCAAATAAAGGGTGGGGGGAGGCACCGTGTCACCTCCTACATGTAGCTTGGACAATGCACCTCAATATGGACTTGCATCATCCCGGCTATTCTGGTACTGAGCCTTTGAGTGGAAATTGCCAGTGGCACCACACAGTGTGGTGTCTTGGTAATGTGGCGTAACGTCCATTGCGAGCTAGTTAGACTACCAAACTCATGTCACATGTTATCTGAATAGACTTGAATTTTAGTGGCCAAAAGTGGAAAAGCTAGAGCACTAATCTATGTGCCTTAGCTTCCTGTAATTGATCTTATAAAATTTTTTTAAAGACTTATTCTCTTACTATTGTGTATTTTGTTTTCCTTATAGCCATTAAAGAAAGCCCTAAGGATGATGGGAGCTCCAAATCTGATATCAGATAATTTAGATTGTGGACTTAGTTACAGTGTTATCTCTTACCTTAAAAAACTCAGCCAACAGGTAGTATTGATAAAACCTTTGCCATTAGAAGTGCGTTGATTATTTAGTTTGTGGTAATCTCATTATAAAGCAGTTAATCCCTGTGGGAGTTCATGTGGGTGTACAGCATATATTATAACTGAAGATTGGTGAGCATTTCCACTGCAAATATGGAAGAATCCAGAGTGATTCTGTAGCCAGTGATTGTGCCTTCTGTAAGTGGTGGAGGGGAGTGCGAAGGAGACTTCTTCAGCTTCATTTTAAGTATTTGCTAGATCTTTAAACTCTAAAGATTATCACTAATTGGATTTATGACTGCTCTTGCCATTGTTCTTCACAGCTGAAGTCAGAGGCTTGCTCTCAGTGTCATGTTTATTTCCACGTGTGCCTTGGCAATGTGTATGTTCAAAAAAAGTGTACGTTCTTGTCCACGGGGATTAAAGTCCTAGTTCAAGCTTTATATCTGAGCTTCCTGTTTCCTTCAGGTCCAATCCATTCTATATGTTGTGTGACCTGGTGGGAAATAGTCTTATGTATCTTTTTGTCAAGAATGCCATTTCAGGTGTAACTGTCTGAAAGCCCTGCCTCCTTAGCACGAATGGTTCTTATGATGGTAGTTTTAATACCTAGAGGTCAGCGGGGAAGCAGTGCAGCCTTTAAAATTACAAAGAGAAAATCCTCCGCCTTAAAGAATGCACAAAATACGTTCCAAAAGCCTCTGAATTGACTGAGCATCTATTAGACCTAAAACTTCCTGTGGTATTTTGGTAATTTGATGATATGCAAATTCATATTATATATCTGCAAGATGGAGTTGGAATGGCTTGAGATGGCTGCTGTCACTTTCACAGACATTCTCAGCATATGAAATTGTTTAAATGTATTGGACGCATTATAACCTCCTGTATAGCGACAAACAATTCCAGAGTTCTGCTGTGCTCCAGCTGTCCTCAAAGCCACAGTTTCCCACAGATAATGAAGCAAACCCTGCAGAGAATGAGATCTGGGGGAAGTGGGTTGCAGTCACTGTGGGTTTTGGGGTTTTGGTTGGTTGGGGGTTTTTGGAGGTATTGCAAGTGGGTCTTACTTTCAATACAGTTAAAGTTTAATACAGTAAAATTATCTGTAGCTATAATAAGAAATCTGTGCTAATTCCAGAAGTAATATGTTTTTAGAAACTTACTGATGAAGGAAATGTCTACAATTTCTTTTCCTTGTGGCAAACATATATTACAAACCTTAGTTTGTAGGTTGTTTCAAAAATGAAATCTGGCATTATGTTACTGTATCTGAATAATAATGTTTGAAATGCAACTTTACAGTAACCTAAGGCATCCCACCTTCCCTTATTTTTTTTTCTTTCCCTTTAAAGATGATTCTTCAGGGACACAAAAGAAAGTCACAAGACTTGCAGCAAAATCAGGGATATTCACAGACCTCCTACTGGCATATAAATTTAGATACACTGGCTAATGTTTTTTGTTGTTATTCTATATGCTAGCACATTAGGATTTCTTTCTGCTTGAGATCTAATCTATGTAATCCAATATATCCCTGGGTAGGTAGTTCTCCCATTTGAGTAGTTGGGAACTAAATGGATAGTTTTATTCTGTTAATGTGCTATGTGTTTTGTACTGGAAATCTGCAATGCCTGCTGATTCTTTAACTCATGGTGTGATTCCATTTTAGACAAAAATAGAGTCGGAACGGATAATAGGTTCAGTGGGTAAGAAAGTTCCACAAGAAATTGGAATAAAAGTGAAAAACCACTCCAGTGGCCTCTCCTTGGTACACAGTAGGGATTTTAAACAACTGCTGCAAGGGATCACTGGGGAATCTCCACTGAGACTGGCGGAAATGAATGTTAAAGAATTTGCTGGCTTCCACATAGGACTTTTAAACAAGGTAAACAGCATAGTGATCTTGCATGGTTAAGCAGTTGATCTCGTCTGTTTTAAATGGGTAACTTTTATGGATTTAGTGTAGAAAAAGGAAGTAAGCACTTTCACTGAATCGTGAAGAGTGCAGTATAGGTATAAATAGCAAGAAGAGTAAATGCAATTCTTTGCACTTGATTTTGAGACACTGAAATTCCCATGGTAATAGACAGATTCTTGTGTTTTAAGTGACAATCTGCAAAAGACAGCCAATGTTCATCCAGGAGTTAACGTGCTTAGTCTTAACAGAGCTGAAAGTGCTAATGCTGAATAAGACAGTTGAAAAGACAGTTGTTGAGTCTGCTGTGTCCAGTTACGAAGCTCTAAAGTTACTTCAGAATGATTTTTTTAATAGCTAACAGTATTACAGTTCATAGAGAAGTTTTTCTGTGCGTGAGAACTGATGGGTTAACTGAAAGCGTTTTTTTTTTTATTATAAAACTAGGACTTAAAGCCACAGGCATTCAGAAATGCATATGATATTCCTCGTCGCAGTCTTCTAGATCAGCTGACTAGAATGAGAACCAATCTTCTGAAAACACACAGGCTTATCTTGGGGCAGGATGAAGGTAAGTGTTCACTGTTCTTTAATACTTTGGAGAGAGTACAGCTTTTTTTTTTTAAATTTTATTTTTATTTAGTTAGTTAGTTATTCCCTGAAGCAGTGTTTTCTGTCCTGGGTGTGGGAACAGAAGTGGACATTGCATCATTTGTTGAGTCAGTGTCCTTTTCTTGACTCTGAAGGGGAAATAAAGAAATTTTTGTCTTATGTCATGCAAGGTGTCATACTTGCTTTGAATTTTAAAAATGAGTTTCATGGGAGAGCTTTTCAGTAGACATGTTTTTTATAGCGATGGTGGCTTAAAGCAGAGAGAGAGTTTTATTTCGTTTTACCCTTATTAGGTGCTGGTTTCTAGTTCTTAAACGCTAACACTTGCAATTGAAGTGTGTGAAGTTTGCATTGCCTTAGTTTTAAGGTAGACTCAATTAAGGTCTCTTGTTCTGTTGCAGACTGCCTTCATAGTGTTCCTGTTGCTCAAATGGGAAATTACCAGGAATATCTGAAAATGATGCCTTCACCCCTTCGGGAGATTGACCCAGATCAACCAAAAAGACTTCATACATTTGGCAATCCGTTTAAACAGGATAAGAAGGTAGGAGCTATGCTATCTGCTCTATCTTTATATTTAACATGGCTTGAAATAATTTTTGAGTAGAATTTCTCTCCCACAACTGCAGTACTTTGCTAGCTTTTCTGTCACATGCGGAAAGGAGCACTGTCTTTCACATGGTCGAAGAGAAACATGTAGCGAATCGTGCTGATTTACAGAGTGGCACTGGTCTGTCTCTGGTTACAGTGTACATTAGGTATCTCTGTTCTGTAAAGTGTTTTGAAAGCCATCTAATTTTAACACAGAGGGACATATTCCATCACTGAATTGATGAAACAATTTTTATTTTGTACTGTTTTTTAAAAAATAATTCTGGGGTTTTTTCTTTTCAGGGTATGATGATTGATGAAGCAGATGAATTTGTCACTGGGCCTCAGAATAAGATTAAGCGTCCTGGAGAGCCCAATACTCCAGCATCACTAAAGAGAAGGCGTAGCATGTCACCACTGCTGAGACGGCCACAGTCGCCACCCGTTGTAACGAATCACGTTGGTGGGAAAGGACCACCAGCTGCTTCTGGATCCCCATCATATCTGAATCTCAAAGGCATCCCAGCAAATAAAGGTATATTGAGTTGTAATACAGCAGCCTACGTGGTCACAAGTGGAAATATCTGTGAAAGCTCTCTGTGTGTTTTTTGAGTTGATTCAAAAGCGTGTATCAGCATGTGTGTCTGCTTTAGTGTTAATTAGGGCTGATTTTCTTTTGTTGGCCTAGATAAACAGGCTGCTGCTATAGCTAATGAAGTCTGGAATGAAAAAATAAGTTTAATGAACTGTTTAAAAAAAATACTGAAACCTTTTACCAAGGTGGTTTGGAGGTAGCAAGGATTTCAGATCAGCTTTTAGTTCTCATTTTTGTATTCTGTGGTAGGGAAGGAAAGTTAAAGTATGGTTACACTTTCATTTCCCACAAATATTAATTTTATTACCCACCTATTGGCAGCAAATGGAAGAAAACTGTTAGCTCAAATTTGGGGAAGGAAGGAAAACATTAGTTTACTTAGAAGTCATAACACTGAAATCAGAATACAGAAAATGGTGACTTCACGATAGTGATACGAGATGGTAACAGTCCAAACGGAAGTATTCCCTCGGTCACATCAAAGATTGAATAAAAGTAATGGAGAGTTGTTCAGCACTGTCAGATTGCTACACAGTACTTCAAACAAGAAAGGATACAGAACTATTGCCTTTTGTTTTTTTGATACTGTAGTTAACGCGCTAGTAAGACACATATTTTTAATTTGTAGATACCAACAACAGTGTTGTCCAAGAAGGCAATGGAGAGAAGAAAGCAGAAAATTGTCAGTCACTGGAAAAGCAAATTGATGGCTTACCTGTGCAAATGGCTCCTTCGGTTCCAGCTGCTGTGGGAGAGGATGAAATGTTACCCAATGACTTAGACTCTTTACCTGTTGAATTCAATTGTTTGAGTGAAGATGGGTTGGATCATAAACCTGGTACCAATGCACTTGGTCGAGGGCCTGTAAATTACAGTGTGACTGGAGATGACCAGAAACGGGTGATGGAGTCTACTTCCGAACCTGTGCCAAATTCGTTTAAAATAACACCTATGATGTTGGAAGGAAACAATGCCGATATCAAAATTAAAGTGATGAAAGAGGTTCGCAAACCTGGAAGAAGTAAGTTGTTTGGGTTTTTTTATTAATATACATGGTGCCAGAGGGAAGATTTTTTTCTTGAAATAAGGAGCTCGTTTCAATTTACATACAACTTTAGATTTTGAATAATTTCTGATTGCTTGTATACGAGCAATGGAGGGACTAAAAAGGAAGAAAGTTCTTACGTGCTGGGCAGGTGAGTTGAAGTCTAGACAGTAGTGCCTGGGAAGTTGAGTGCTAAGTGACCTTGTTTGCTCTTGAAGATGGGTTTCCCCTGTGAAAGCACCTTTCAGAGGTTTTGGGTTTGTAACTGATGATCTAAGGAGACTAGATAGACTTTGCCTTATGCTGCACTGCTCCTTGCATATGCATAGTGTCTGTCAAAACTTGCTTTGGAGGGCAAAGGCGTATGTGGCTGCAAGGGCGCATCTTGGAATATGTTGGAAAGGGAATCTTAACAGTTAATCACAAAGTGATTTTGTTTGTTGTGTTTTTTTTTTTAATGAGAGTGTAATTAGTGATGGAACACTGTTGCAAACTCTTAGGAATTGAAGACTGAAAGTTACTTTCTTCTTTTTTCCTGTAAGGTTTGAGTAACCCCCCAAAATCTAAAATGTTGTGATGAAAAGTAACTTGCCTCCTCAGCTTTTGTTACATGTTTTGGCTGTACTTGCATACAGGATCAAACCCAAAACACAAGCCTGAAACTCCAACTAAATGCTGTAGGATTTGCCATAGGTGTAATTTTTCCTCCCCCCCCGACCCTTAAACGGCAGATATCCCTAATATGGTCTGTATCTGAGTAAGTTATTTCGACAAATTAAACTGCTGCATATTTTTCTAATACATTGTCAAATGGCAGTAATAGACTATTCTTAACTCTTCTGTTTTTCTGATCTTGCGTTGTTTTTCCAAAACTTAATATTCCATTGAGGCATATAATCATTGGGGTAGGTTGAGGTTGTTGAGAGATGAAGCCATTTTTATGTTGCATCTGTATTTAATTTTTAAGATCTTTTAAAACTTCCTACTTCGGTATGTCTTTGCTTCCTGTTTTGCAGGAATTTAATTTTATATCAAAGTCATGTCTAGTAAATGGTGATGTAGAGCAAAATAGTACTATGTTCAGCATGAGTCACCTGTCTTGCTGCAGAGTTCAGGCAGGCATAAAAGAAAGAAGCTAAATAGTAGTAGGTTAAGTATGTACATATATTCACAGTTCTGACCGTATATCCTCTCTGTGCCTGCTGCATTAAACTGAGCAGGCTCTTAGTCACAGCACAATAATATTTTCATACTGGGTTCAGCTATGGAAAATACTGAAACGATGCTATTTTTTAATTTGTTTCTAGTTTAATGGATTCAGTTCATTCTTTTGCAGTGGATCTATTTACTTTATACCAGTACGATAGTCATATTCATTATGCTCACATTAAGTGCTGATAATTAGTTGTCCCAAGAGAACTAATCCTAACCTCTGCTTTCAGAAATGATAGCTCTAGGTTAAAACAGGGCTCATTGGCCCTGCGTGCATATTAACTGCTAATGATGGCACTGCGGTCATGGCGATACGAGGCTTCCCTACCTAGCCTGCATTTTCTGAGGGCAGATGTTTCTAGCTGCTGGCTTTTAAAGAGAACCTAATTCTTTGGTGCCACATTTGAATACTGGATCATCAGTATCACTTCAAATTACTGGTATCACCTGCTTGCTATGCATAAAGCTAATGCAGGATTTTTTTTCTTGCCTTATATGTATTACCATACACAGAAGGGTAAAACTGGGTTTTGTATTTTCTTTTGGCTGTTAAGCATTATTGAAAATGCATTTGCAAGACTTATTTTTTAATACATGGTTGGATTTTTATCTTTTTTTAGATTACGAAAAAATTTTTTCTCTTCTTGAGGAGGTACAAGGACCTATGGAAATTCAGAAATATTTCATTGAATTTGCTATCAAGGAAGCAGCAAGGTTTGTATAGATATAAATGACTTGGAGTCATAAATTAAATGTTAATTTAGATCATGACAGTAAATCATAAATTTTTCCAGTACTAGTATTTCTGTTTTCCTTTTGGACATATTTGAATTATTATAGTTGTTTTAGTGGTCAAACTACAATTATATTTCTATGGAGTAAATGGTCTTTTTTAAAATGTGAAATAGGTCATTATTGAAGACAGACCCAAAATTTTGGGTGGGTTGGGGAAGGGCAGCTGTATTAAATTAAATTTTCTATTTAATTCTAATGCCAGAAATAAAGCTAGCTCTTCCGTATTGGAAACAGAGAGCCTCTGGTAAGATGATGTGTTGTGGCTGAATAGTTTTGAGTTGTTCAACTGTGTTTTTGGAAGAAAAAATTGAATTGCTCTCCCTCTCTTCCTTAGGTTTAAAAAACGGGTCTTAATACAACACTTAGAGAGAATACTAGAGGAAGTAGAGTTCAACAGCCTCCCCAACAGAGTTAATCATGTCAACAGTAGATAATAATGTACCGGCCAGGCGACTATGGACCAGGAATGAGTTTGCTGTGCCACAGAAGAGTGGAAGAGGATGTAGCTGCTGCCCTCACCATCTTGGCAGTCAAGTGATTTTACTGTCACAGTCTGAGAAGAAGCAGTGGAGCTTTAACTTTAAGAACCTCTATCGGCAGAAGCTGGGCTATAACCTTAAGGATTTGCTATGAAAGGTGTGGCTTTTTTCCTGTGGAGGGTGCTCTTTGCTCAACAGGCTGAAGAAAATAACCATTGCTGCCCCTCCTGCAGGTGATGAGAATTTACTCATTTGAACGCTGTCATTAGACATTTACGTGCTATAGGCAGCAGGTTGCACTAAAATGGGGCACTGTCAAATGCACACACTGTCTGCATCGTGGAGAGAGCCCGTGTGTTCCCAAAAAAAAAAAAACCTCCCAGAAACACCTGCACTGGTAAAATTGCATGTTGCCACCACAGAGACAAGGGTCTTGTTCCCAAGAACTGCTAGCCATGCCTTTAAACTTGAGATTCAGTGTAGATTGAGAGTAAAGAAACTGCTATTGTTTTAATGAAAGCTAAAGACAGCCCTGTGACTGTTACCACCCGATGGTCACTAAACAATCTACCTCAGACTCTCTTCTGTTTTGTCTGCAGACATTATGAAAGTGCACCTGAGGCTTCCCAGGTCCCCGACTTCAGTTCTCTTTCATCCTGTGAGGAGGACGGAGATTCTTCAGGTGGCCTTGGCACACGCTGTGCTTTGGAAGCACTAAAAGGAAACGCTTTTAAAAACGTGTATTTTAATGTTCATACAAAAGAGATTATTTTGAACAGTATTGTTACCAGATCACTAATTTGATATTTTAACTGTATAAATTTTTTGGAACATATGTATATATAAAATAAACCATTTTATTAATTTTTAATAAGTGCTAATCTGAGGAGTCTGTAGCGGGCAGCACTGAGTTCCTCCAATTGTCTGTTAGTGACAGACTGCTAATATTTTTGTAAAACCAGTGAGTGGTGTAGCTATACTGCAGCTGAACCTGATCTTCACACCCTCAAATACAGCTTGTGGCTGTAGCTGCAGACTGTGTTTGTACCCTGGAGCACCTGCCCCATCACTCAGCTCGGCCTGCACAGGGTGCACGTTTTTACTCAGTGTTAAAGGCGCTAAGTTCCAATTTACCAAACCCTTGGTTACCTGAGCTGGTATCCTCTCCTCCATTCATCTTACTATTTTTGTTTAAAGGTAATTTTATATATCACAAAACATACAAAGAAGACTGAAGCGCTTGCGAGTAATTGTTTTTTTCCTTTAAAGCAGTACCATGTGCCAGTAGTAATCGGCTCTTCTGATAACTGTGTATTTTCAGTTCGTCACACGTAACATTCTCTGATCCTCTAACAGCTTTCTTTTAAAGACAGGTTGAAGTAGTGCTCATATTCATTAGCTCTCTACCTTGTACTCCAAATAATCTAGGGATTCCGGTTGACTAGCCAGTGCATGAGAGGCAGGGAAATAGATTTTAGCTGGTAAGCCTGTACTTCTGGGTTCCTGCTGGTATTTTTTGCATGAGGCAGCCTGTGAGGCATCTTTTCCATCCGCTCTGAAGCAGCGGCCTTGTCTGTTTGGAAGATGCAGTTTGACCATTGGAATTACACCAGTGAAATTCAAGAAGGAAATAAAATCTGGCAACAGCAAATCTCTGTCACAGTGTTAGAGGAATGAAGTGACACAGGGAAAGGCGTTACTATAAATGTGTTCTAATTCTTCTCTTAGAAGTAACTTTTACTCATCTGTACAGTTGAACATTTTTAAAAATACACAGAAATACCTTGGAATGATATAAAGGAGGGGAATTCATGCCTTCAAAATTGTTACATGGAAGCTGTACATCACAGTGATAGACTTCCCATGCTTAATGTTGGACTCTTAAAGGGAATTTATTTACAGAAGGTCAGATATATGGTGTCTACTTTGTTTTAAAATGGCCTGGTTGCATGCATCAAGTTGCATATAGTACGCTGTTTTTGAAGTAGTAGGTGGTAAGAGGAGACAGCTTTCTTCTTTCTATATAGTTAACGGTTATTTCATTTTCTTTCCTGGTTCCGGAGACACTCACTTGATTATAATGTTTCTGAGCAGGGGCTGAGTTTTTAACTAGTGACCTTGTTAGTAGGTAAACCTGCTCTAAACCTGCTTTTCTGATGGGATGCTGTTAGCTGCTAAATTATCTACCAGAAGCTGGTGATTTTCATTCACTTGTTTAGAGTCTTGTACCTCAGACAATGCACAGAAATGATGAAATAGTCTTCCCGAGCAGTGAGACTTTTCATTTACCTCATTATTTTATCTGAATAAATTGAATTTGGATCAGAATATTAGAGGGGAAGAAACCTTGTAGTGAACTGGACATGAGTCTTCACAAGAATGAAGAGGTACCATCCTTGCAGGTTGTGTCAATGAAGACATGAAGAAAACGGAGCGACAGTAATCCATCTAAGAGCGTGCGCAGACACAGCCCTGCATCCCAAATGGAGCACATAATGAGGATTGCTTAGAAAATGCTAAATGCTCCATGACCATATTAAGGAGAATCTTAACAGAGGTAACGCGTTGTGAGACAAACAGCCACAATGCTGGCTGTGGGTGGAATGTGCATTGAACAAATACAGCCCGGAGCTTTGGATGGCAACTGGGATACACCTTTGCTTTGGTGTGCAGCCAGGACCCGCAGGAGAGGTTACATGGGGTCAAGCCTGGCCTTGTCTAGGTGGAGACCATGGCCCCAGAAGCAACAGCTACATTGCTGAGAGCATGTGTAGTCCGTGCAACAGATGAGCCTCTGCGTGACAGGAGTGTTCCTCAACAAGGGCTCAGGAGACAGCACAGGTCTGCAAATACATCTGGATGTGTGGAAGGACTCTGGAATTACCTATGTGCTTTGCTCAGACATACGTGGTTTTTTTTAAGCCGTTACCTGAGGTTGAAATAATGCAGTACAGTTAAACTGGAATATTAGGAAGTGGGGAAAAATAGTAGGGCTCCCTATGTTTCCTGTAAGGAGTGTTGTTTAACAACCTGAATTAACAAATTAAGTGCTTATCTTCCTGACATGGGTAGAAGGGTTGTGTGGTACTCTGGAGTCCAAATGCCTCTATGTGTTCTGGTTCTTCCATTCCCTGACCTCCTAACTAGTCATCCTCAGTACTTACCAGCTTTATTTTTTTCCTTACAAGCACCAAGGAGCTTTTCTGTTTCCTTAAAATGAGCCCATAGCTGTGCAGCTCCCAGTCCATTCACCAATGGCGGATGTCTGTTAGGTGCTGCTGTTCCCATTTCTGTGCGCAATCCATTTATAACAGGCAAGTGTATTCTTGCCTATGCTCTAGCCACCATCAGAAATCTTCCACCACGTCATCTTCCAAAATAAAGGCTGCAGAGGCTGTTACTGTGCTATGCTTGACGCTGCAGTGGTCAAGCAATTGTGTGATTCTCTTTACAGGAAACTGTACCAAAAAAACCCCAACCCATGTCCTATTTTTTTCTGGTTCTTGTCTGGTAATATTCTCCAGGTTCTGCCTCTGAACTGGCTGGCTGAAATGGCAGCTATGTAGGGTATTGAGTTTGTTTCCTTTTCTTCTGCTCTTCACTATCTACTAAGAAACTTCTGATGGAAAAATATGAACGGAAATGCATTGGCTAACAAATTATTAACAAAAAGCCTATACAGCTAAACTATAATGTTTCATACCAGCAACATGGCAATACCGCATCTTTAGCAAACGGACTGTAGAGCGCTTGCCTTGAAGATACAACCTAGTTAAGCTGAAAACAAGGCCAAAGACACTTCAAATCTGGTAGAAACAAGGTTTGGCAGAGACCTGAAGAAAGGATGTTAGTCACTGGATTCAAAAGGAGCTGCTGCTTTCAGGTCTGCAAAAACAAGTCTGCCTTAAGTGGAAAAGGAAGAAGGTGGAGAAGAATAATGCCTTGGGATTTAGCAAAAATCTTGTGGCCTGCAGGAATTGTTAAGCTGTGCTTCTGAACCTTGTGATCGGTTTTTGACTGCCTTATTTAGGCGCTCATTTCAGGGAGGAAAGACTAAGCCAAAAAGGCTGGACCTGTCTTTTCTCCATTCCAGATCAGCTGCAACCTGGCATGTTGTTTCATACTTAGAAGTAGGCTGTTGGCTTTGTTTTAGTGTTAGTGTTTTCCTTCTGTCATTCTGCATTGGCTGTGTTTTCAACTGTCTCTTAGTAGTGGCTAGAACAGCGTGGCAGTTTTGTGGGAGCCCTGTTGTTGTCCATCAAGCAGGGAGCATGAGTAGAGGCTATGGGTAGAGTTAACGGGAAGAGTGGCTACTACTTGCATGCTGTGAAAGCTGGATCAACCTAATCTGTTCAACTTCTGAGCCTTTGTTTTAAAAGTTTGAGATGCTTCTCGGGGCTGGGAGTGCAAATCTGGTAACTTCAGCAGCAGATTATTCAGAGTTCAGAAGAAGAATGTGCTGAGGAAGGAGTTAAATTGTTGGTACGGCCTTGTGCTAAACTCACCAGAAGGTGTTTTCATATGCAGAGGAGGAACATAGCTGTGCTATGTTCTGAGTTGGTGGCCACCTGGGTTGGCCATGGTGACTGCTGATACCATGTAAAGAAAAGAAAATCACCTTTTACCATGAGTTGGGAAGCTGTCGAAGAAGCTGCATTTCATAAGATTTTGAGCTTAGGCTGAAGCTCTTAAACAATTTAGGGTGGTGGATTCCAAAAGAATAGTTTGGCCTGGGAAAGGCAGTGCAATGGAAACCCCCAATCAGATTTTTGCTGGAGGATTATTTGAGGTTTTTTGAGAGCTTAGGGAAGTTTCATCTCCACATCTGCAGCAGGAATTTCACAGCTCTCTCCTATTCCTGGAGCAGCTCCAACAGCAGTGGAAGTAGCCGGATCCTTGGCATGCATATATGTTTGCTGTCAACTCAATCATTGTCACTGCTCTAATGCAAGCAGTCTTGCATAATGTCCCTTAAAATATTGGGTACCTCTGGCAATTTGCTGTGTCCCAGCGCTCCACTCACCATGGCTGAGCAGGTGGTAGAAGGGACAGAAAGCTATTTGGGAAGCATCCTCATGGTGTGACCCCATTTGTAGAACACGGTGTCACAGGGCAGTGAAATGAGAGGTTTAGAAAGCATTTTGGTAGTTAGAAGAGCAAAGCTGTATTTGTGTAGTCAACCTGTTTCTTGTCATTTCTCGCTAAGTCTGTGCATATTTTCAGGTTACATTTTATTTGTAAATATTAAGAATATATCAGAGAGGTTCAGCCTTTTGTAAAGGATGGGAGTTGGAAGATTTCCCCTCTTGCTTCATCTTGCAGCCGTGACCTGTCTGCTTGTGCAGAGGTGGCCCTTGCGGAGAAGGATGCTGGACTGCGCTCAGATTTTCCCTGGGGAGGGACTCGGCTCTGGAGCCATCCCAGGTCTTAAGATACATGACAATAGGCAGCTGGAGCTGGATTCTTGCTGATTTGTGGAAATGCACACATTGTTTCTTGGGGGGAGGTGGGGGTGGTAGTGTGAGCAGTTACTGTCTGGATGCAACTTTTAAAGCTTGGGAAGCTGTGAATATATAGAATTGGGGTTTGATCATAGACAGTTGAAGGTGTTTTGATCAGTCTACCCTGCTGTAGTAGTTGCCTGATCTCTTGGTAGTGGATGCCTTGGGATTCAAGGGTACTTCTCTAAGTAGGACAGAAATAAAAATGTGCATACTTCCTCAAGACTAAAAAGTGATTTAAAAAAAAAAAAAGACATTTTGCTGATTGCACATGATTATAATGCAGCTGCTCGACAGTGACATCCCAGCCATGGAAAAACAACATTGGTTCTTTGAGCTATTTTCCAGTCTGTGCAGCGTATTAAAATCCTTCATGCACAGCTGGCGCATTTAACTTTGATTATGTTGTTGAAGTGACTGATCTGAGAGCAGCCTGGATCCTGGTTGCTTGCAGAATTTGAAAATAAGGTTGTTCCAATTCATCTGCAGTTGGTTATTTTGGAAGAGAGACAAACTATCTTGAGTACTTTTAGGGCTGCTAATTAAAGTCTTGTGGCACTCCTCTGAGAGAATCTTTAAAGATGGATGGAGGGACTTACCCAAGGTTGTATAGTGTGTCACTAGCAAAGATGATTATAAAATTCATGCCCTAATTTGGTCTTGTACACTGAATTATTTCCCTGGTGTTGAAAATCCCACCACCAGACACCACGCTGGCTGCTGGGCGGTTGTGTATGTCGGTGGGCTCCTCCCTGTGCTTTCTGACCTACCAGCCTGGGTCTGGCACGAGGGGAGCGTGGGATGGAGGTGCTGGAAGTGATGGGTGCCTTTTGCTGGAAGTGCTGTTCTGAGGTTGGAAAAAAGCGGGAGCTTGGGAAGAGGGTGGTGGGAAGGCTGTAGAGAAGTCGCCCAGGCCTGTAGGCACTTGCGGTCGGTACTGCGTCTTCTTTAAAGTCGAGTGCTGGCTTCTGACCCGAGCTGCTCTGGTGACTTTTCTTTCTTGGCCATGTAAAAGTGTATTTTTAAATTCCTCTGGCATCCCTGGATTCAGGGCTCCTTCCTCTGCCAGTGAGAAGCGGGCCGAGCATAGAAGCTGTTAGCCAAAAAGATCATTAGTGGAAAAGGGAGGCGGTGGGGGACCGACGAACTCTGGAAGAGGCTTTTTTTAAGCGCATTGTGTTCAGCAAATCATTCTGCAGGAGTGTTACTAGCAAATGGGAATGCGACTGCGTAGTGCTGCAGCATTTGACTTGCTGGGAGCTGGATGCAGGCAGGGCGTGCAGGGGCTCGGCGTGCTGGCGAGAGATGCTGGGACGGATGCTCACCGAGCTGCCGCTGCGGCTGTCCCTGCAGCTTGTGGCAGGTGAAACCAGGTGAGACCGACTCCGGGGAACTGGCCATCAGTTCCCGTGGGGAAAGGTGGTTGCTGGTGAGTCATGGCCCCGGGCTGCGATGGGAAACTGTGGCTGGGTAATAGGTGGAGCGATGGCTGGTTGGGTGATGGCTCGTTCCAGAAGTTCACACCACGGGACCCTGAGGGGGCTCTGGCCTTGCAGGGCAGCTGAAAGCTGTTTTTTGTCTGGGTTCCAGGTGGCCAAATCCTGCATTTCTGCAGATGTAAGCAGAGCCTGCTCTCCTTCCCAGGGTCTGCATTGCACCCCAGGCTCAGTGTGCCCGCTCTGTTGGAGCAAAAAGGGGCTGTGAAAGCAAAGAAATGGAAGGGACTGCTCTTGTCATGATAGGAAACCGGTAAGAGGTTGAAGATGCCAGTGAAAGCCTTGTCCCATTCATCCCTGGGCACGGACGTGTGTGTGTGGAGCTCCTCAGAAAGGTGGAAACCTGCACTCACAAGGCAGTGTCTTGGGGGAGGCCATCGCACGTGCTCAGCACACAGCCGGAGTCGGTGCCTTGTGTCATGGTGCTGTGCTGACGGACATCTGCTCTGCTCATCCTGGAACTGCCTCTGATGTGACTCACCTCTCTTTTTTCATTGCTCGTGTCTTAACTTGTGCATTAGTGGATTCCTGCCGAGTGTCCCGGGGCTCTGCTCTCCAGAACGTGGCGGGGCTGAGCCTCATTGCTGGCCCTTTCAAGCTTTGCAGTTACCGCTTCAGCATGAGAAGCGAGGGCAGAGAGGGGAGCACCTAGCAGATCTCCCCTGACCACTGTTCACGTTGTGCCAGGTGGGGACACGTCTCAGTCTGTCCCTTTCAGAGATTGTCCTCTCCTGTGAGACCAGGGCAGCAACACAGCCGTACTTGCAGGAGACCTGGGTTTATTAACCAGCCCCGTTGCAGCCCGCAGGATACGTGGGTCCCTCTCCGTGTGAGATGAATGCAGGTCTTGCTCTGCTGCTGCTTTCCCTCTGTGATCTGAGGCTGGTGTATTCCAACAGGCCTGAAGTAGCAGCCGGCTTCTGCTTCACAGCGCTGGTGGTAACTTTGCCGTTGGACCGGCGTGGCTGTCACCCAGGTCCCTGGGCAGAGATCTGTGTGTGCAGGTGGGCTGCAAGCCCGCAGCAGCATGGTGGTCCTGGAGAAGGAGGGGGGATTACCTGGCCCCTTCTCTCCCCTCTGAGCGCTTTGCGTTGTGCTGGGGACGTGCTACCTTACGGTGGGCTGAGCCCAGGCCTGTGGGTGCCTTGGAGGCTCCAGAAACGTCCCAGGGAGCGACAGCTTCATGTGGACGTGGAGAAGCAAGCTGCTGTTGGGAGTGCCTGCCAAAGTGGCTCCTCCAAAACTGCTTCTTGACGAGTCTTGTTTTGTGCACTTCTGTATCGGGGACAGGGGAGTAAATTGCTGCTTCAGCACTTGCTGTGCACGCCAGGTGCTCTCCCTGCACCTCCTGGGGATGGAGGATGCTGGAGCAGCCTGGGGCTCGGGATGTCAGCACTGACCTTGCGTGGCTGGCCCCGAACTGCTCTAAAGTACACAGCACAAGTACCCTGGGGAAGGAGGGGGGAGCTTTTTCTTGCCTTTCTTTAAATCCTAAGTGAAGTCCTCCTGCAGCATGGCTGTGCTTCCGGCTGATCCCAGGGAAACTGGTTCAGCCAGCACCAGTACGGGCAGGGAGGGCACTGCCAGCACCCAGTGCTCTGCCTGGCCGCAAAGGTTACACTGGGGCTGCAAACTGGGAGTAAACACCTGTGTCTAGTTGGGGGTGGGGGGTGGGTGTCTGTGGGTTTCCTGGGACCAGTGGCATAGGCTGAACCAGTGGTTTGGTAATCCAAATGTCACCTTTTAATTTTTTTTTAATTTTTTTTTTCTCCCCTCTTCCCCTTCCTTTGAAATGGCTGGGTGAGCTGTGACACGGCACGGCTGGGCCCCTGCCAAAGGGCCCTGGGGCTTGTGTTCCTGCTCCCGCTGCCAGGCTCCTGGCTGCCTCGCTGCTGCATGAACTCCCATTTGCCTTTCTTGGCTGGAAAAAGGATTAAGTTAGCAGGACAGGAAAATTAATTAGCTGCCATTTTAAGGATGTAGCTTTTGTTGCAGTCTGAAGTGTTTTGAAATGACATTGTATCACTGAGACCAACGTGGGACTGATTAAAAGGTTTTCACCTACCGGAACACCAGATTTTTTTTTTCTGCCGTGGTTCTCCCCGGCGTGATTATGGGTTCAAGGTGAACCTCAAGGCCAAATCAAAGGAGCGTTTCGCCTTCGCTGCTAGTGCCGGCCGTGGAAAGCTGGTACCAAAGTTTTTTTTTCTGCTTGCTTAACATTCAAAATAGCCTTCTTTTGCCCTTCCCCTCGCACAGGCAGCCTGCCAGCGCAGCGCGGGGAACGGCACGGGGAGCGGCAGCTTCCCTGCCCCACCGAGGAGGGGGCCGGGGGCCGCGGGGTGAGCCTCAGCCTTTGGGAATCGGCTGGTGGAAAATTGCTGCCTTTTGGTGGGGGTGACCCCCAAAAAGACGCAGAATCAGTGACGCTCTTGGGGGGGTGTATCCAGCTGAAGGATGTCCCCATAGCTGAAGGTCTCGGAGCCAGTCAAGGGCAGCTCTGCTGCAGCATGGTGAAGGACAAGGGAACCCGAAGCATGTGACGAGGAAGCCAAAAATCATTTTGGAGTTAGAAAGCGATTTCCATTCCCTGCTTTCTCCAGGGAGGGGGCTGCGTTGCTCCAGAGCACCGGGCAGGAGCCGTGAGCCACCAGCTCTCCCGAGGCGGCTTTAATCCAGCGCTCGGCAGCAGTGGGGAGAGGGCACGGCGGCCTCACCCTTTGCAGGCAGCGCCGACGGGTCTCACAGCTGCACTTTGCTTTCCTGCGCTGCAGGAAGCACAAAGCTCCTCTGCGACCGTCAGGCGCGCGTGGTCGGGAGTTATTGGCGCAAGCAGCGCTACGGTTCAGCACTCACTGAACTCTCTAGGAAAAGAGATTTCTGCCAGCTGCACTTCTATCCCAGCCTCCAAGATGGAAAGGGCAGCGATGGAGAACGATCTCTGACACAGACTGTGGTCCCCAACCTTGTGCGGGTCTAAGCGACTCCTGCCCTCCTTAGCTTTAAACAAAAATTCCCCACTGAATTCTCCTTGCTGGTGAGGAAGAGTAGAAAAAAGCCAGCAAAATTAATGCAGATTAAACCTGCTGCTCCAGCAATGAGTGCGAGTTACCAGCATTTGGGGTTTTTTTAGTATTTCATGTAGTAGAAACATCACGTCCCGTAGCCAAAGTGATTCAAGGTGTGATGGCAGTAAATGTGTACTGGGTGAGGCTGGAAGCTCTTCTTCTTCTGTCTAATCCAAGAAGCTCTTGGCACAACTTCTGTTTCACTTTTGAAGAAGGGAAGCTCATCTGCAATGCCAGCGCATTGCAAGGTAAGCACAAAGTAGCTTTGGGAGTTGGTTAAGGTGCCCCTTCCTTAAAACACTGATTATTGAGTTTTGGGAGTTTTCTGTGGTTTTGTTTTTTTTTGTTTTGTTTTGTTTTTTTTACACCCTCATGTTCAGTGCTGGATGCAGACAGCTGCTGCAGCGCAGAAAGCAGATGAAGGGTGAGTCTGCTGCTCTTGCTGGTGCAATCATGATGGATGCTGTAGTTAAGCAAACTCTAGTTCTTTGCTAACTTCTCAACCTCCCCCACGGAAAAGCAGAACAGGGAGTGAAAAGCAATCTTGCTCAAGTCCAAGGTTTTAACTATCACCAGCCCGTGAGCAGGCTGAGCGTTTCCCCCAGCAACTGTCGCAACACCAGACCTCGCAGGAGCCTGGCCCCTGCCTTGGCAGGGAATCAGCACATGGTAGAAGAGCCTCTACTGTGTTAAGTGGAAGACGGAAAACACGTCAACTCTGCCAGATAGGTTGACTAGGAATCTCAAATCCCCAGGCTGGTAACATTTCCTTCCTAAATGTTCTCTTTAGCTATTTGCAGCATGCTATTTTAGATCCCCCCTACTGATCTTATCTCATAGTAATGAACACCAGGCCACGGACCTTCACACAGAGCTACTGTAATTAAGGCAATCACTTCTTGCCAATGCTAGACAGTCACTTTTAAATGGTCAGTCATCAGAGATTTGCTGCAGCAGGCTCCGGGATGGTCAGAAATAAACAAATAAACTCCCAAACGCTTTAAGGATATCAATTTTTATTGGACATTGCGAGATCAATAAGAAAAAATAATTTGTACAGCTTTGTGATATAACCATCGCTGCTGAAGAGTAAGGCTACTTGTCACGAGAGGAGACCTGACGCGGCCAACGGGGTGTTCCTAGCAGGACCCACTCCGAGAAGCAGATGATGTTCTCCGGTCGTTGTCCCGCAGCAGCACCTCCTGCCCCAGGCAGGTCCTCGTAGCCTTATGGTGGTAGCACAAAGGGGGCTTCTTAGACACGAGGGGTGAGCAGCCCTGCTCTAAGAGACCCTCTGCAAATGGCTCACCGCCAACCACAGTTGCAGTATCAGTCTGGTACAGTGGTTACTGACCCTCTGCCTTGCTTCTCCCTCCCTCTGCTAGTTCACTTTCCTCTGTGCCTCGCAAGGTCACCCGGGCAATGCTCAGCCCTTTCCTCCACGCAGCAGCCCCTTTCCCTAAGGAAAGAGCTCTATCCGCAATAGAGCTGACCTGACGCTATTTTTGAGGCCTTTGGTGACAACAGCCGGCAGGAGCCAATTTGTGACACCAGCTTGGGGGGAACCAGGACACTTGAAGTAGTTCGGCAGCTCAGATGCTTTCAGCTGGCAGAGTAACCCTTTCTAACCAAACCCAGATGCTTAAAAGTGATTGTAGAGCAGCAGCTACAGATATTGCTCTAGCACTGGGGCACCCACTCCATAGGACGGGCAGAGCTAGAAAAAGAGGCTTCGGTTTACACAGTATTTTTGCTAAGCTTTTTGCCTTTGACGGTTCTTAACAGTTTAAAAAAACAAAAACAAACAGATGCTAGGACAAAAGGTTGAGTTTCAATGGTGGCAGTGAGACATCCTCAGACTAGACAAAATTCTAGTTGGCCCCATCAGTCTCTTGAACTACCCTCCCTTTGCTATGCCAGGTAGGTGAAATGCCAGACCAAGAGGAATTTTAGCATTGATTCAGCCCCTACGGGGAGATGAGAATTTAGATGTCAGAGTTAAGGACTGTATCATCTGTCCTCATACATGAAATCAAGACAGTAATCTTACATCAAGGAAGGGCTCAACTGGAAAAGAAAGAAATTGAAGTGAAAGGCTCTGTTGGCAGAACAGGGGTAGCTATACCGTGACCGCTTCATCACTAGTGCCAGCAAACAGGCGTCACTGCTGGGCCCTACCCAGGCCATTGGAAACAGATATTTCTTATTGGTATTTAAGTACTTCTCATAAAAGATGGCAGGGGAACTTGTATCTGGTGCCAACACAGCATTCAGCCATCTGAGGACCGTTCCCATATTCACAGAGGACATAAAGACAGTGGGTAAACAGGCTGAGCATGGTAGCTTATCTACGTGATCAGACGTGAGCTGCCTTCCCCCACGCAGGCACCCACCGTACAGCCACATCCCAGGCAACTTGGGGCAACACAGGACAATTTACATTTAAACGAAAGAGGGCAACAAGGAAATAATGTGATAATGAAAAACTGGCTGGGGGGAACCCTTCACAAAACTATTTGTCAGCATTGTAAAAAAAAATAAAAATGAAAGCAATCTTTTTTGCTTCCTATGCCTACACCACGCAGGTCTCCTAGGCATTCTAGGAACAGGAGACGTTGCCCCTTTGTCTGCCGTTAAATGATGCAGTGCACACAGTATTTCTGAAGGAGTTCCATAAACTGTAGTGCAAGCAAACCGCGACAATAAATAGCACTCGAACATTCTCTCTTGTCAAAGAACATTAATTGCAGTAAAAACTAGCTTGCTTTTTGTTTTAACTGAAGTTGTCAGCTGCAACTTGTTTTAATATATGAAAATTTGAAGATGTGTTTCACAGCATAACTGTAGAATAATTTACACTGCATTGCCAATTCACAATTCAGTCATTTTCATTAACAGTGTACAAAGAAGGTCCTTAGTTTATATATATATACTTTATAAAGTCTGGAAGATCAATATAAATACTGCTCCAGAAATTAAAAAAGTGTTTACATCCCCGACTTGAATATTACATCCCAGTGTCCTGGATTATTATTATTATAATCTGTAAAAGTCTTAGCGCCGCAGATGTTCAAGTTTTCGAAATTTCAGTGACGAGCTGGATGACAAAGCATCTTGGTTTGAAGAAGAATTCACTGTGTCTGGGGACTGGAACAATACTCTACCACGATGATTAAATACATAAAAAGATGGATGGTTCCTTAACGTGTCAAACGTCCTTCAAAATAAATGTAAAAAGTCAACATTAATACTCTTTTAGAACAGGGGTTTTAGAAGAGTCAGTCTTGGGTACACCAACTTTTGCAGACACAGAAATACAAGTTTTTCAATCCAAAACTCTTGCTCACTTTGTAAGTTTCCTACACCAAAACGCAGGGGAAATACAAAGCCAAGCGTGAAAAATACCCTCTGCTCAACAGGCAGAGGTTTCCCCCCAGGACAAACTTTACCTTCCTTCCTTGAGCTTAGGGTCAGGCCTCTGGATTTCTGCATGCACCTGTACCCATGTGCCAGCCTTAGTTCAGCTGTCACTTGTGTTAATACCCCATTTACTGTCAGCTTTCCATCCCTTTCTGTGCCTGAAGCTAAAGGTTTTAGGTTAACGCTACGAAACACAACACTGTCAACTTGTTTACTTTCCATGCTCCCCTGCATTTTTTGGAAATGGCCAGAGAGGCCGCATCTGCCCATCCAATTTCATCTCCTTTCTGAAATATCGATTCAAAATCCCTTCTTTTCTTAAAGTCTTTCAGCTATTCTGCCTTGGATAGTTCAGTGTGAGATTCAAATAACTCAGACCCTTGTAAAGAAGCAAAGACAAACGGAGGGTCAGCCAGGCATACTGCCCCGTAGTTTGAGACCACCTCACGACAGCAGTTTGTGACTGCTGAGCTCTTGCTTCCCACATAGACATTTCATTCCTCTTCCAACTCTGCGCAGCAGGATTTTGGAAGAGGAAAAGCAAGAAGTTTATTTTGTTCCGGTTATCCAACTCTCTCTGAAATTCAAGACGTTGTTGGCTTCCCCAGGTGCGACTGTTCCTTTGAGTATTATTGTCTACAATGTGCATTTCAGAACTGAGCTAAAGAGCGAGCTGTTTCAGCGGTCAGTTTGTATAGAGAGTAGCAGATACAGGTGTTCATGAAAAGAAGAAATAAAACATACTTATTTTTTAGTTCTGAAGTGGCATCCATGTCTTTAAATTCTCCTGCGATGTGTACTATCCCATAGCAGGTAACTGCAAAGGCTAACAGAGTCTGAAGAACTATCTGTAACAGAGGGAAGCACAATGCAACACCTGCGTTACTTAATATTCTTAATATTTACCAAAAAAAATCTCATCTTTCAAACAGTGTCTCTTGCGCTTTTCACCCAGTGACAGGAAGCGTTTTGCAGAGGTGGGCAATTCAACAGTAGGGAAACCGAGGCACGGGAAGATTAAATACCGTGCAGTATTTAATGGTGGCAGAGCCGAGAAGAGCTTCAGCTGCTGGACAACAACTGCTCTGTGTTGCACAAATTGAAATGATTCACACGGCTCCTCAGCAAGACCCTTAGACCAAAACACCGTGTTCCTGTGCACTTAAGGATCTCATACTCTCGCCGAGAAATGAGCTGGTTGCCAACACGCGCTGTGCGGTGGTGGTGGCTGCTGCTTGGCCCAAATGCCATGCCCAGTTGTCATAAGTATTTCATCTCCTTACCTTTCTGATTAAGCAGAAGCGGAACGTGTAATAATTGAAGTAGAATTTAAAAAACAAGCTAATAAAACAAATAAAAAAACCCTTCCTGAAGCAGGTTGTGCTGGGACCAAACAGGCACGCAGCCACACTGGATAAACAAACGTCAGCCAACAAAAGCCAGAGGGAGGAGGATGTTTATGCTGCAGAGAAGGAGAAGAATGCAAAAGCTCTCTGAGCTACGTTCAGGGAATTCCTGGACGAGATGCTCCAGGGTAGTTCTAAAGAAGGAGAGGGAGGTCGGGACCTGGCATTTGTTCTCGCTGACAGACAACACACCGCAGGAAGCTGGGGCGGAAAATATGGTTTTGACAGAGGGAGCTCAAATGAAAGTGCATTTTAAAATCTACCTTGCCCTTTATTTTTCGCCTATCACATAAAAAAACCCAAACAAAACCAAACAACTGAGAGCGACTAAATTATCCACACCGCATTGCACCTTTCAAACACTGTAAAAACTTAAAACTTACATCTATGGGCAATGTTTCATCTTCCTTTTCTGTTAATCTCATATAAGAACGATCTACAAAACAGAAGCACACACGTGCGTCAGGCACTCTGGAAAAGCAAATAAACAGAGGAGCAACACGAAACCCCCGCGAGCACTTGCTGTCGGTGCCAGCCCGGTGCCGGCCCGGTGCCCCCAGGGCTGCTCCCGCTCCGAGACGCGGCTGACCCCGAGCAGCCCCCGCCGCCACCTCCCCTCCTCGCTGCCGGGCGGGAGGAGGGCTGCGGGCCCGGCCGATGCCAGGAAAGCAGCCGCGATCCGGCGGCCGGCAGCGCTCCCCTCCCCGCCCCGGCTGCTGCGGCGTCCGCACGGGCCGAGCCCCGCGCTGCCCCGGGAAGTTCCCAGCTCCGCTCTGCCCGCAGCCCGGCCCGCAAGGACAGGGCCGCCCCAGCCGGCGGGGGTGATGGGGGTGACGATGATGATGGTGGTGATGATGGTGATGATGGTGATGATGATGCGGCCCGGCCCGGCCCCCGCCCCGGAGCTCCCCCGGCGGGCGGGCGGGGGGTNTGGGCCAGGGCGAAGAGGCCGAGCCCCACCAGCCCCTTCCACACCGAGGAGGCGGCCGCCATCGTCGCCGCCGCCGCTCGCCCCGCCGCCGCCAGGGGCGCCCACCGCCCCCCCGGCGCCTGCTGATGGCGTCATGAGAGGGGCGGAGCCAGGCCGCGCCTGAGGGGGCGTGACTGGCGCGTCGGGGGCGTGGCTTCTGGCCGCAGGGGGCGTGGCTTCTGGCCGTAGGGGGCGTGGCTGCGCCGCCGCTTTCCCACGCGGGACCGAGGCCATTGAGAACATCCAAAGGGCCGGGTGGGCCCCGGGCTCGTCCCCGGGGGTTCAGCTGAGGGAGACGCGAGCCGCTGGCCGGTTCCCTCCCTGCTGAAAGCAGAGCGCGGGGCCATCGGGGTCCTGGGCTAATTCCCACTTTCCACGTGTTTACCCTCAAAAGCTTGAGGGACTCATGCAAGAAAAAACAGCGTCGAGGGATGCACAGCGCGTGCAGGAGCAGAGGCCCAGCCCCACGCCGAGCGAGGCCCGGGGCACAGCAAGGGAAAACCCGACTGACCTCTACGGCCCTCCCTGCATCCCGGGTCCTCCGTGCCCCCAAGGCACAAAGACAAGGGGCGCAAAAGCGATTCGCTGAGGGTGTTTTCTGTAAATCACCTCTACGCTGATCGCCGTGGCATTTATTGCGGCCCTGCTCCCGCTGGCTGCACAAATTCCCCCAATTTCTTGGTAAACAGGGTGGGAAGTTCACCCCGTCCGACCGCGGGGCTGACTGCGGCTCCCGGCACCATCCGCACGCCTTGGCAGGGTGGGAACGCACCACCGCCCTCCAGGGTGCCCCCAGCCCCGGCTCCGGGGTGCAGCCCCGGCTGCTGCTGTCCCCACGCACGGGCCCCGGCCCCCAGGAGCCCGGGGCAGGCGCGGCCTGTAGCACACCCCTCCGGAGCCCCCCACGCACCCGTCCTCATCGGCCCCGGCTGCCCCTGTGCGCGGCTGCACAAAGCCAAGGCCCGCGCAAATCTTCCTTGCAACAAGTTCGTTTCGGGATTTTTGTTTTCCCCCCCTCCTGCAAACCTCCTTGCGCTCTGGCCACCCTCCTTCTCGCAACCCCCTTTTTGCACTCCCGCTCCCTTGCACCCCTCTCCCGGCACTCCCGCAGGCTTTCCCCCGCACCCTCCCTCACAACCAAGCGGCCTTTCCTCCCGCAGCCCTTTCTCTGCTCGCTCTTACGAGCTTCCT
>VXBL01006491.1:144009-175318 GCA_013400195.1 Aramus guarauna | reverse complement strand
CGTGGACCTCTGCGTGGGCGAAGGGGTGCGGGGATCGGGGGGGTGGGGGACACTCCGCATCCCCTGCCAGCCGCAGCCCCATCTCGCTGGCGTGGCTGGGCTGCGCGCCCCGTCCCGGCTGGCCCCGTGCTGAGTGTTACCTGGGTGGTGCTGGAGGGAGGGGTGGTTGGTTTCCAGACCCCGGATATCGAGGGCTCTCAAGGGCAATGTTACTCCGAAACCTCTGGCAGTGAGGAACCGGTTGGGTTTTCCCAGGCGGCCTCGCAGGGTGGCTGCAGCATCGGTGAAGCTGGTGGGTTTGGAGGCCACCATGTGCCAAGTGGGCTTGAAACCATGCCACCAAGCACCGGCAAGTCCTGCTCACCGGCTCCAGGGCTGAGAGTGGGGACAGTGATACATGTAGACAGGCTTAGCGCTGGTCAGGAGCCTTGCGTCCCACACGCTGGGGCCAGAGGTTGTGTTTCCACCCTATGTTTAGAGCACGTGAATTTCCAGAAGCTGTCCAAGAAGAGTGGAGAGGCCATTTGGGAAGATGCTCTCACCCTTTGCTGTGCTCAGGGACCCACAGGGCCGGCAGCCTCACACCTGGCTGCTCGGGGACCTGCACGCTTGAGCTGCTACTTTTGGGGTTCCTCCTCCCGCTGTGACAGGACCTCTTGGTGAGATGGCCCACACGTGTTCCCACAAGAAGCGGAGGGAGGCTGTGGGTTGGGGGAGTGGGTCCGTAGCTGGATGGATTTTAACAGTGGCCTGAGGTGACGTGGCCTTGTGAAGTGGCCTGAACCAATGTATGGAGATGCCGTACGCGGCTCTGCCGGGGTTATCTAGCGTGACTTGGAGTTCAAGCAAAGTAGGACTGGAAGTTGTGCTGGGGGAGTGATTAACGCAGCCACGGATCCTTATCAAGACAAGATTTGTTGAGTTTAGGATTGGAAAGGTATCTTCTGCTGAGTGCTGTGGTTAGTGTCTCTGTGCTGTCCGTGCCCTTGCTGGTTGTGGGTGATGTGTGACCAAGCTTGGTCAGAGCAGCAACGCGGCCGACTCCCCCGCCCAGCAGAAAGCTTTTGCTCTGAAGGCTGTGACTTGACCCTTTTGGGCCGTTGGCTTTTGTGATCTTAAATTTCAGCTAACTGGAAATGTCCTTCTAAACGGAGGGGTGGAGACACTTGTGTCAGCCCAGAGGCACAAAATACTGCTCTGCCTCTTCAGATTCCTGCAGGCCACCGCTCCGCGGGTGCAGGCATGGCTGGCCTCCTGCCCGGGGCAGGGGTGGTCACCTCCCTGGGACGGGAGCTGCGCAGTGGGAGCACGTGCTTCCAGCACGGAAGATCTTCCTTCTCCTCCTGCCCTGGAGTTCGCGACACGTTCCTTTCATGCTTTCAGACTTGCCCTTACCCTTGTTCTTCTCCTGGAGTTTTCTTCCTCTTGGTCCTCTGTTCTCCCTGACCCACCTGAGCGCTCCCCTTGTTCTCAGAGGACAACCCGGGTCGTTTCGGTCTCCTGCCAATCCGTAAAACGCATCTTTTCTGTCTGCTCTTTTGCAGACTGTGCTCAGAGAATTGCTGGCGAAATCAGTAACGTCACCCGTCTGGTCATGCAGAAAATCCCGAGTTTTTCCCTGTTGTCAAGGCTTTTGGCATTTACTTCTCAGGTTGTGACAGCTGCCATAGGAAAAGGGACGGGTAATTTCCCAAGGAGCAGTGAGGTGATGCTGTTTTACAGCAAGAGCTTAAAAGCTGCAGGGAGCAAAGCAGGTACCGCTTCTGCTTTGCTGTCCCCAGCCCCCTGCGATGCTTTCGGCCCCTGCGATGCTTTCGGCCCTGGGGAAGTCTGCTGCAAATGTGGAAGTGCTGCGGCAGGCAGGCTGCAAAACAGACCCTGAAATCTGGGCAAGAGAAGCAATGTGTAAAACCTTGTCTTTTTCTAATTAGAAAAAACCCCAACAACTAACATGAAAAAAACTTTTGCGTACATCTCTTCTTGCTGAACTGCATCCTTGGTGTCTGTGTTTTTACTGTAAGTTGTAAGCTTTTGCTCTGGGTGGATTTGTATCTTACAAATCACCCTGTCGGCTCAGAGTTGATGTTCAAGAGCTGGACACAGGCTGGAGTCATCTCAGGGTGATACACAATAGGTCTTCAGTAGCCCCTAAGCTTCATTTTAGTGTTTAAAATGAGGTTCCCACATCCGAGGTATTCAACATTTAGGAGGATTAATTGAACAGTCTTGTTTCAGTTCTTGTTGGGGTCTGATGGTGGATCTGGCAGGAGCTTCTCCAGAAGTTTAGTTTCCTTGTGCTTGTTCCCGCTTAGCCCCTGGATTGCGTACGTCTGAATTGCTTGTTGTCAAGATGCCTTGGGTTGCTCGCTACGTTTTTCTTTCCTTTTGGTGTCCAGATTAATGCTCGCCTGGGGATCCTGCGTGCTTCCATTGTTGTTAAGTGCCCAAATGGTAATATATTAGTCTTCATTTAAAACCTTACCTCGGAAATGTTCAACAGCACCTAAAAAAAAAAAAAAAAAAAGCCCATGGGCTTTTGTTCTTTTTAATGAAGTTGGGAAAAATACAATGAAAATAATCTCTTGCCCTTTGCATAAAAGAACTCAATTAATTTACCAGCTTTGCCTTTAGCTTCTCTACTCCTTGCAGCTTTCGGCTGGCAGCTTCCTCGGTGTCAGGTTCCCTCCACTCTGCTCCCTCCCAGGCCTCAGTTTTGTAAAACTTTTGGCTGCAAAAGCATGTCGATACTGGCAGAGCGGCTCACGGGTTGCTGCTGGACGGCCCTTTGAGTGCCAAGAGAGTTTAAACCATTTCCTAAGAGACCATCAGCACCAGGAGGACCTACATGGTCCCCAGGGCTTGGTCCGGGTAGCCTGAGCCTAGGACTGGGTTTGGTATCTGAAAAAACTTGGCGTCTGAGTCAGGTTTGTCCCGGGTGCCCCCAGCGAGCTTTGTTAGGTGGGGAGGTTGGTCAGAGACCCACCGCTGGGCAGGAGGGGCTGGTGCTGGGGTCATCTCCACGTTGGCCGAGTACTTGGCTTTAGGCAGAGCGGCAGCGCGCTCTCCCTGGAGGTCCCTCTGATGGCACCGCTGCCGCTGGCTGCTTCGCGCACCACGAGCTCTTTGTGCGGATGCGTCTTTGCACGTGGGTGTCTTTTGGGGAGCTCTGGGAGCCTCCCAGGCAGCGTGTTACAGGGCAAGATAAAATGCCTGGTTTTTGGAGCCCCAAGCACAGCAGATATTGTAGGTTTATACATGCCACATCCCTTATCCTGTTCCCGGCCGGAGCGAGAATTTGGCTGTGGCCGGCACGCGGGCCGGGAACAGCTGCCCGGGTAAGCGAGACGGCAAGGACGAGCAGGGGTGCTATCGGATGTAGTGCTGCTTTGGGACGGGGATTAAGAGTGGAGAGGTGGGTGAGTCAGGATCCTTTGTGAATTCCCAGCGGCGATCTGTCCGTCCCTCTTGCCTCTCATCTCAAAGTGCTGAGCCGGGGCATTTAAAGGGACCACTGGATGGGTTTCCAGCTGAGAAAAAAACAAGCAGCTGTTGCTGCTGGAGGTTTCTGACTCTGCATGAAGCTCTAAAATCAGCTTTTTTTCTTTTTTTTCTTTTCTTTTTTTTTTTTTTTTAAAAAGACTTTTTAAAAGCCACCCCAGCTGGCTCTGGATGGCCGCAGAGCACGGTGTACCTGGTGATACTTGCTCTGTAGGAGCGGAGGAGCAGTTGCAAGGGTAAGAGGGTAAATGAGCTCTCCAGTCTGGCTTTCCTCCCTTTCATTTGAATTCTCACTGTAACTGTCTAAAGCTGCTTAATAGTCATAAGCAGATGTCATTAACTCTCTGAAGTTCACCTTATCCCACTGAAGAGTTTTGGTTGTCTCCTGTGGTACCTCAGGGGTCATCATCTTCTGGGTGAAGGGGACCCTGGATGTTTCGTCCTGATGCTGTGGTGCCGCACGCCGTCCCCGCCACTTGCTCGTGTAAATACGTGCTGTGGCGTCTCAGTGTTCTTGACACCCTTGCCTTTGTTTCCGTACTTTTCTTTCCGGAGCGCTGGAAGGTCACTGGAACTGAGAGGCTAGCAGAAGAGTAAGCAAGAGGGTTCCCCTTTGGTGCCCCTGATAGTGATGCTGGTGTAAAAGCAGCTCTCAGATGCTCTGCACAGGGAGAGGTTCCCTGAAGCAGCTCTCTTGGCTGGAGCTGACCGTGCCTGGCTGTGCACCGAGAGACCTTTTCTGTTTCTGTCGGGGCGATTCTGCATCGATGGTGCGGTGCAGGATAAAGCCCCAAGCACATGGTGAGCCCTGTTGACTGCACACGACTTAAAAGCATCGGTAGCTTTGGGAGAGCAGCTCAGCTGTGCTGCAGAAGTGCCGTATTTGACCAGAGACTGGGTTTTGGGTGCAGGGTCTGTCAGCCTGGTCCCTGAGATGAACCCTGCGTGTCACTGGTGTGATGCGGTAGCAGCAGTGAGTCTGTCTGCAGCCGATTCCTCTGCCTCGGCTCGTGGCCTGGACGTGTGCTTGGGCGGCCTTGCTGTGCCCGACATCCCCTGGGACGGGAGGTGGGGGGGGGTTTCTTCTGGCCGTTGGCAAAATGAGCAAATCTCGTCCTGGAAAACAGCAGATCGGGAAGTGGCTGCAGGAGATGCTGAATGTGCTGGGGCCATGGCAGAGCTCCTGCCCAGGCTCTGCCCCCCGTGAGATGGCGGCAGAGGAAGAATTTGGTGTTCCCTTCGGTCGGGGTTGTGCCCTGCCTGCAGGAAAGCACAGAGCAAGATCTTAATTAAGGCAGCGGTAAAGAAGCAGGAGCATCCTGGCAGGCAAATGGAGAAGCCTTCGGAGTGTTGCGGTCTCCATTTAGTTCCCACATGTCTGAAAGCTTTTCATAAATGTGTGGTTCAGAGATGGGGTTAAGATCCAGGATTTCTGTGGCGGCTCAGCGCTGCCTTAATC
The DNA here is from genome assembly GCA_013400195.1 of Aramus guarauna. NCBI lineage: Eukaryota > Metazoa > Chordata > Aves > Gruiformes > Aramidae > Aramus > Aramus guarauna. The sequence continues at coordinate 170,361 of VXBL01006491.1, read as the reverse complement.
AAGGAGTTTCCAAAGCCTTTTGTGCTGAAGGCTACGTGGAACGGTGTCTTGTGGGATGCCCCTCCTTCCCAGCCTGCAGATGTCCGAAAGCTCTGCCAGGAGAGCGCCCGGCGCACCGTGCGGGCGAGAAGGAGCCGGAGGAGCCTGCACCGTGTGAATGCCATTAATCTGGACGCGAGTCCTCCGAGCGCAGCTCATCAGCTGTGCTGCAAACTAAAAGTGCTGTATAAATCGCTGACTTGCAAATTAACCCCACGATACTCCGGTGCAGCGGCCAAGCCGGAGGCAGAGTTGGCTCACAGGGCTGCCCTTGGGATGCTGCTCCTGGTGCAGGGCTGAAACTTGGAGGGGGTGAGGAGCAGACCTGGGTGGTCGGCCTGGAAGGCAAAACTTTCATGTTTTTTCTAAAACAGGGATCGCTGCTGTGCGCTGCGAAAGCTCCCTGGTGCAGGAGGAGGCTGTGTGGTGCTGCAGCATTCTATGAAGGATGCTCACTGTCCTCAAAGTTGGGGATGGTTGCTTGGTACCTTTTTTAATCCCCTACAAAAACAAAGGGTTTAATGTATTTCTGTAGTGGCAAAACATGATGTCATTGGGTTTCCAGGTACAACGTGCCTATTTTGGGTACGTGTAAGCAGCGTCTCGCCCAGGTCCCCAGCTGTGTGCCAGCAGTGCCAGGGTGGTCACCCTAAGAAAACCAGCGTGCCCGCGATGTCGGCTGTTCGCTGCACTAGGGCAAGCGTCTGGCTGATTGCCGGGTAATTAAAAGCCTTCAGGACCAGTCCATGTCTGGTGTTAGAAAGTCAGCACGAGCCAGGAGCGTTTGCATGGCTCCTGGGAGGATGCGGATGTTTTAATATCACGTGGGCAATTATTTGGATGGTGGTTGTGCTCAGCAGCAGAGCAGAGGGTGAGGATCCTGGAGAGCCTGATGCTGCATCCCTGCTCAAAGACATCATCCCGGGAGATTGCCGCTGCTCATCTCACCGATGCGTGTTTCTCCCCAGGGGTCCTGGTTGGCGTGGTCCTGCGCTACGGCATCCACGTCCCCAGCGACGTCAACAACGTGACGCTGAGCTGCCAAGTGCAGACCAGTCCCGCCACACTGCTGGTGAACGTTAGCGGAAAGTACTACGAGTACACCCTGAAGGGGGAAATCAGCGCCCAGGAGCTCAATAACGTCCAGGATAATGAGATGCTGAGAAAGGTAGGGGAGTCGGCAGTGGGAGGGGTGAGCAGTGCTCCCCACCCTCTCCATGGGAACGGATCCTGTATCTGCTGGATTAAGTGATTTTTTTTTTTTTTAAGTTTATGTCAGATTGTGATCAGCTATAAAACTGAAGTTGAACGCCACATAATGAAACTCCAGTTTCAGCTGATCTTAATTTAAGCTGTTTAGACTCTGGTCTGTGTCTCCAAAAGATCTCAGACACATCCTTAGCATCCACACAACAGCATTTCATCTGGTGGGAGTACAGGGTTTGCTCCATATATTTTATATGACATTCTGATTTATGTTTTGTCTTGCAAAGTCTTAACAAACTCTTTAACTAGTGTCGTTTTTTTCTTTTTTTCTTCTTAACAGGTGACTTTTGATCCTGAAGTATTTTTCAACATTTTGCTTCCTCCAATTATATTTTATGCAGGCTACAGCTTGAAAAGGGTACGTGCCTTTACAGCGCCTACATTTTTACTTCTTCTGCCTCCAGAGCATTTTTAATACTTGCGAGTGCTTTAATGCTTGCTCAGCAGGGCAAGGCTGCGGAGCTGGGTACAGTTTTCCCCAGTACAGGCAGGATTGTAGGAAGCAGGGCTGAGAGTGCCCCAGTCGGTCTTTTCCCCTCCCTCTGCTCCGGGAAGGGTCAACAACTTTGACCACTTCCAGCATGGGTTTGCACAGGGGATTTTGAGGTCAGCTGGGCCATTTCAGCCATCCCTACTTTCAAAACATATAGGAGGGTTGGGAAGGTTTTAGAAAGCAGCAGCTCTCTGAAATGCTGATTTGGAAGGAAAGGAAAACGATCCTGTTTAGCTGCAGGAGAAGGAAAGAGGAATGCTGCTGGGTTAGGAAAGCAGTTCCCAGGACTCGGAACAGCACCTTATTAAATACACAGGTACAAGAAAATGATATCTTCATGTTTATTAATGCTGCCTTAACATCTGCTGGTTGTGCCGGGCACCATTCAGCCGTACGTATCCAGCTCGTGGGGTTTGAGCTAGGCGCAAGCTGCTACGGCCACTGTGTGCGTGCCTGTGCAGGCTTGAAATAAATCGTTAGCAAAAAAGTTTTTGTTTTTTTTTTTCCCTCCTCTTCCTAGAGGCACTTCTTCAGAAACTTGGGATCCATCCTAGCATACGCTTTTCTCGGCACTGCAATTTCCTGCCTGGTGATCGGGTGAGTAGTTGGAGCTGGTCTGGTTCTTCTGCGCAGGTTTGAGCTGTGCTTGGGGTCAGCGCTGTGAGCAGATCTGCGGCCGCTAATCCCAGCCCGGAAAGATCGCACAGGCTCTGCTACCGCCGCTCAGCAGCGGCAAATAAAACTATTTACTGCCCAAACTTTTCCTGTGCGGACAGGATGATTGCCATTTAATTGCATAGGGCTTTCTCAGCATCCCATACAGAATAGTTACGTATGGGGCAAGGAAAGTTTCAGACTTCTCTGAAGATTGTCTGGAAAAAGCAGGCAGTACCTTCAAGTTCTGGAAAGCACAGCCCTGACGAGCGTGAGAGACAGGAGAATCAGGATCGCAAACGCATCCCCTGTCGTTACTTGCTGGAAGCAAGTGCCTAGCGAGCACAGATTGTGTTTCAGACATTCATCCCTGCGTGCAGAGGGAACTAGATGATTCCTGCTCTGAATGGTAACACGCAGGCTGGCGTGGGGTGTTTTCCACTGGAGAGTCCGGTGGATTCAAGCAAACTCAGCATCCGCATTATCTGTTCCTTGCTGAGAGTTTTGGCCATTTCAAAGTCAGGCCAAGGTCATCCCACTGAAATGTGTTAATGTGAAACACCGCAAAGTGATTGCGAGACCCCGCGAGCCTGGCTGCTGCTTGTCTGTGGCCGTTTTCTGCTCAGGGAGGAGTTTCGCTCCCGGTTCCTCCCCGGCACCGCGTTTGTGGTCTGGTGCGGCGGGTGCTTTGGGGTGCCTGGTCCTGGGGTTTCACCAGGCTCAGCTCGTGCAGCACAGTTCTTCGCTGTTCCTGTGCTTGGATAACTTTAGGGCTTAACCCGGGAAATTCAGGGGAATCGAGCCCATTTGAATGTCGTTTTCATGCACTGTGGAGATGAGTAATTCTAATCACCTCTTCTAATCACCAGCTCTGTCGTGTACGGCTGCGTGGCGCTGATGAAAGTCACCGGGCAGCTCGGGGGAGACTTCTACTTCACTGACTGCCTGCTGTTCGGTGCCATCGTGTCAGCTACTGACCCAGGTATCTCAGATGGTTACTTCTTCCCCCATGTTACCGACATTTTGATCTGGTTTGAGTTGTGGTGAAAAGGGGAAGAAAGTCTGAAACCACTGCAAGTTTCCTCCTTCTGAATTTTGGAGTTTATTTATGACATTCTTAGAGGTCAAATTTGTCTCCATGCCTTTTTGTTTCCTTCCAGCTGCGTATAACATATACCTTCCAAACCTCTGCTTTCCTGAATCTTTGTTTCAGTGAAGCCCTAGGCAGTCTCTCTTGACTTCGCTGGGTTTTGGGACAGGTCCACTGTGTCTCTGCCACCCTGGGCCACCAGCTGATGCAGAACGAGGGGTGTGATGTGGGGAAGGGTTCAGGTGATAACTTTTAGTTAGTTCAGCGATTTTCTTCTGCTTCCATTTGGATGGGATTTTGGAAGGTGCGAATCTAATCGAAAATTTATCTTAATGAGAAGTACTGAGGACAGTACATCTTGGTCTACTGACGCCCTTTGTAAAACAAAACTATGACAAACACACCTTGTCCAACTGAATTTTACTTAGTTCAGTATTGCTTTTACACGGTAGCTCTTTATTTGCATGTTCTAGCTTCACCTAAAAAACACAAGACCACAAAAAGGCCTCTCCTTCCTCCTGCCCTTTGCTGAACAGGGCTTGAATTTCTTCCTTTGCAGCCTGGCGTTTGAGACCAGCGTGGTGGGACTGGGGGTTGGCAGCATCGCCCCCTTCCCGATGTTGCAGTAGCTTTGGGGGATCTTTTTAAACGCAGATATCGGTCAGTTTGCCATGGAAGGGAGAGGCTGCATGCCTGGATAAGCCAAGACTTCTGTCCTTTTGTAGCAAGTGCCAGTGGCTGTCGTTTCCAGATGAATTGGGAGTTTTACTCATCTTAACAATGAGTCATTTCTGGTTTCAAAGGCAAAATGAGGAGCGTTGAATGTATATGCATATATGCAAGAATAATGCTGCAGAACGTAACCTGCAGCATAACGTGGCAGTAGCCGCATCTGTTTGCCAGGTGGAGATGCGAGATGTGCGTTCCCCATGAGTATTTAATAATTTATTTTTTATATTTCCCTAAGATTTGCCAGGTAGTGGTGTGGCTATTACTACTGATATTTGTAGTGGGGAAAAACCCCCCCACCAAACTTAAAAAAAATAAGCTACAGTAATTTCCCAGCTTCTCCAAGCGTATCTTGGGTGGGTGTGCGTTCAGGCCACCGGTTCCTGTAGTGGGGGGCTGTCCCCGTGTGGCTGCAAGGTCGAGCATCCTCCCTGTGACTTAGCCGGGGTGCCGACATTGAGGGGGAGCACGTTTGCAAAGCAGGGAGCACCTCGCAGGCGTGATGGCAGCTTGGTGGGTCCGATGGCAGGTGGGCAGAGGCCAGGCAAGGACCATAGGTAGAAGTAAAGCTTAGACACGCTGCCGACGAGTTGTTGGCGTCACATCCCATCTTCAGGCTTTGAAGTAGGAACAAGATGATTTCGCAGGTAAAAATGGAGCGTTTCCCTGTGCGTAAATGGGTTAAATCCCCTTCAGTGTGCACAGACGAGTCCCTGAATGCTGTTTTAAAGGACTTTCACAGAAGTTGATCGGAATTAGCTCAGCCCTCCACAGCAGCCTCAGCTGTGCACGATGCACTATGTGTTACATCTTGCTTGCTTTAGATGTTGTGATGTTTTTTGCAAGGCTGATATGTAAAACCTGCTGCATTTTCATTATCTTGTAGTCGCTGGATCGCGGAAGGACTTGAGGGTACTCTGATCTATGCAATGTGGCTGTAAATTGCAAGAAACCCCTACATGGGGTTTGAGCTGATGCTGGGCTTTTTCCAGTTAGGTCTGAAATGTTAACACATCTGTGCTGGCATTTCCAGTGTGTCAACCTGTGTGGAATCCCAGGATTTGTCTCAGAGTATCGGGGATAGAAGGAAGAGACAGCCTGCATCCTCTTGGATTTCTGCAGGTGGAGGAAGGCTCTCCCTGATGCTCTGAGCTAACGGCATCCCAAAAGCTGGGTGGCTCATGTCAGCGTTGTACCGTGGTGCAGCCCATGAGCTCAGAGCCTCAGGAAGCTCAGACTGAGTTTGCTCGTGTCTGCCTGCTAAAGACTCAGTGGTCCTAATGCCCAGGATGTGTTTTAGTAAAAGGAGGAGGAGGGAAATGATAAAGCAAATGCAAATCTGAAAGGGCAGAAGGAAGTGCTCACAGTGAGCATGGGGGGAGGCTGGCACCATCGCAGCTGAGTGGCACAGACGTGCAGGAGGGCAGCTTTCTAAAAAGGGGCATTTTGTCTTTGATCACACCAAAATAACGGCACCTTTTTGAATGTCTCTCTATTTTTCTATTTGTCAGTGACTGTTCTTGCCATATTCCATGAACTCCAGGTTGATGTTGAGCTGTATGCCCTTCTCTTTGGCGAAAGCGTCCTCAATGATGCCGTTGCCATAGTGCTGTCTTCGTAAGTGTGTTCTGTTTTTATTTTTAATTGTTATGTATGTTACATGTCAGGCGTTGGGGGGAGCCACTCGCCCTTGCTTCTGTAAAATAGGAGCATTGGTGTTTGCAAGAGCAGATTTCAAGTGTCCCCAAAAGCTGTAGTGACCTTCTGATGCATCTCCTCGTTGCAGACCGCAGCTTAGGATTGCGGGTTGTCCTTACAACCTCCCCCTGCATGACGGATAGTTTTGTTTGGCTTTTATGGCCAGCTGAGCCAGCCAGAAGGAAGTTTTTATGTCCCTCTGAAATGGGAGAAACATCATATCTGCTTTTCAACCCCAGGATCCCACCGAAATCCCTTGCTGATGGCTTTGCTGTCTTCCTTCCCATCCGCAAATACCTGCTTTTGTTTAGGTGGAAATAGTTGGTAAAACAGCTGTTTCCTTTCTCTCCCCACTTTCCGTGCATCAAGAAGAAAGTATTTCTTACAGCCAGATTTAATACCCTGGACTGAACACATGGGAAACTTGCTGGCTTTCTAACAAATGTTTTATATTCTTCAATATTGGATGTCCTCTGCATGTAGGACATATTTTATCTGCATTTTCACTGTGTTGTCATCACGGGAATGTGTTTTGAAATATATATATAATATATAATATCTGCAGCGGTGACAGGTTAACGTATAGCCAAGACTAATGCAGAAAATATTTCTGGAATACTTGTCACTCCGGCATGCTGGTTGCGTGGGTTTTACTGAGGTGGAGGCAGCAAGTAACGTATTATGAGCTATGTGTTGCCACCCACGTGAGTTTTATTTACTGAATTGAATGTTTCTGTTGAGATTTCTGGAACCGTTTGTATTGCTCGCTCTGGCTTTTATGCTGGGCATGTCACCGCTGGTGCGGGAGTAAATGCTGCACTGCCAGGTCGTGTTTAAGCAGCGATCCTGAGTGGGGAGGAGACGGGATCTTCCAGCCTCTGCTGGGAGGTTCTGGGTGGGAATGGACGGGTTCAGCATCAGAGTAATGACATTTGAGGTGGATCTCTGCACGCGTAGGTGACTGCGCCGTGCGCGGTGATTTGCCTCTTGCACTGTTTCAGTACCAGCTCCGTAGCTGTTCCTCCAATTTCTCGCCTTCGTCTTTCCACAAGCTGAGTTCAATCCGCCCCCCTTCCCCGAAATAAGATAATTTGCACCAAAACAGCAGCTCCGAGCTGCAGTCAGCAGTTATTTTGCTGCAAGGCTTTTGTGCAGAGCGGCCCAGCAGCATGCTGACATCTCAAGGGCTTCTCAGCCGTTAACCTGTACCCCTTTTAAAGCTTGCCGTGGTCTTTGTCTTCGTGGTCACCATAAGCAGCGTCAGGCAGCCCTGGTCAGCCCGGTGGGTATCGCTTGGTGCACGTGTCTCCAGGACAGACTCAAGTCACCAGGACACAACCACATCTTGAGCGTAAGGAGGAGGTGAGGGCCTCTTGCTCCAGGGAGAAGAGCTCCTCTGAGAGCAGCCCAGAGCTCCTATCTCTGGTTCCCTTTTTTTAAATTTAGTTTGGCATTTGCCTGTTTCACAGCAGAGGTGTCAGTTGGGGAACCCCGTGGGGATGGTTCTGCTCCCCAAGCAGAAGACCTGCTCCCCGCTTAGGAGGTGCAGGGCTGAGTGGGGAGGATGGGCAATCGGGTGGTTTCTGGGCTGTGCTGATGGAGGAGCCGCTGCCTGGGTGACAGCTGGTGGTGGGTGCTGCCTCCTCCCAAGGGGTGAAGAGGGGCTTCGGCCGCGGCCGGCCCAGTGCCGGGTTCGGTGATTGCCCCGACAAGCGCCGTCGGGTCCTTGCACGTGGTGAAAGCCAGCGCTGTGGGGACCGTCCCCGCGCCGGGGAAGGATGAGGAGCCGGGGGCTGGGACTCCTCCGTGGTTTCTGCCAGGAGCTCGGTGCTTCCCAAGGCTCCTCTCCTCCCTGCTTTCAGTCTCGGACAAGTGTCCGTTCCCGTGCTTGGGGAGCAGGATCCGTGCCTTTCTGTTCCTCGTGCCTGGCCTGGCCTGGCGGCAGGGAACCGGTTGCAGGATGAAGAGGAATTGAACACAGAACTGAAAGTCGGTGGGCAGCGAGGGGCTGGGGCCGCGGTTTGTGAGCGGGGGGGTAAATGCAGCCACAGGGTCTCTACCTGCTTCTTCCGAAGGGAGGTTTCACAGGGGCTGAACGCCACAGGGAGCCCCGTGGGCAGGGACAGGGGAAATAAAGCACACAAAGGGCCGCTGGCAATAATGTCTTATCAGCAATGCAAAATGAAAAAACAGAAGGAAAACTGTAAGGGGTTAAAACACAAACCCAACATCCAAACAGTTGGTTAGGGAGAGGAAACGAAACCAGTCTGGATATAAAAAAACCCAACCAAACCCGAAACCTCAGAATAAGAACACATTGGTGGATGGGAAGTAGAGGATTGGATTGATGAACGAAATTAAATCCCAGGGAGAAATCTCAGCATGCAGTGTAAAGGACAATGGAGAAAAATGAAATGTATGAAAAGCAGGGAAGTTTAGCAAGTGACCTGTGACGTGTTGGAAAGGTGAGGATTGTCATTCCTGTTGCAGAAAAATGTTGAGTGTGTGGTTAGGGGAGAAAGCTGCAGGACGTGCGCGCGAGGCAGTAACTTTCCGTTCCAGCTTAACTCGGGAGGTTAATCTGCAAATGTGTAAAGTTCACATCCAAGAGTTTTAACAGAGCCAGCTGAGGGATTGCTAACGAGGAAGTTAATGTTTTTGGTAAGGTTACATCAAAGGAAAAGATATAAGAAGTTGATGTTAAAATGGGATTTAGAAGATGGATAGGAGACCCCTGTATCTCGGCCTTTTCAGGCGAAACAGTGCAATGGCTGACGCAAGGCTCAGGGCTTAGGAGGGAGCAGGTTCAGAGATGGGATCAGCGCGGCAGACCTATTTGCCATCTCATCACAAAGGTCTGTGATGAAGTAATAGCGCTGCTGTAGCGAACCAGCACTGTTTTGTTGGCCTTGCTACCTCTGATATTTCACCTCAGAACCCAGGGTAGTGCAAAATCAGTGTGGTGCACGTTAAATGCAGTAAAACGGCATAACTTACAGTTCTCCAGGGGATTTCACATCAGACACCTCTGTGGGGCTGACGGAGAAGTACAGGCTTCCCACTTGAACGCTTTGTGGTCCCAGACTGCCTGACTTTGTAGAGAGCTGGTGCTAACCTCCCCAAACACCATGGTGAATGACGGACTGTCGCCTAGCAAATGTACTTGCAGGAGATGGTGCGAGAGACGGGCTTTGATCCGACGCTCTCTAGGAGTAAAGGCAGAGCCTTGCCTTGGAGGGGTGGCTGAACAGCAGAAAGCCGGCCAGGAGCAAAGGGGATCCCAAACTCCTTGGGACAGGGTGGGCACGCTGCTGTCGCATGCTGCGATCCCAGAGGGATTGTGCTGTGGGACTCAGGTTTTGTGTCCCTGATTTCTCTGCAGCGGTTGTAGCACTTTGCAAAGCTCACGTAGCACCGTGGAGGTGCCTCTCCCTCCAGACTAAGGAGTGTTTTGTTCTTGTGTGTGCTTTTCCTCCCTCTTTCAGTTCAATTGTTGCGTACCAGCCGGCGGGTGACAACAGCCACACATTTGATGTCACAGCAATGTTCAAGTCCATCGGGATCTTCCTGGGGATATTCAGTGGATCTTTTGCAATGGGAGCAGCTACTGGAGTTGTGACAGCTTTAATATCCTTTTTGTTGGGTTTTTTTCCCAGTATTTGCATAACAGCTGGGTTTTTTTCTGCACTGCATTTCACCCAGACCCAATGTTTCCTGATTTTTTTTGGCCTAAATTACTGAAAGGCAATGCCACAGACTTTTTAGGAGCGGGCTGTGTAGCGTTGCTGCGATGCACAACTAGATTTGATATCCTTTCAGCCTACAGTTTCTCTCCAAACTGTCCTTAACCATCTTCAACGTCACCAAATTCACCAAACTTCGGGAGTTCCCGTTGCTGGAGACTGGCTTGTTCTTCTTGATGTCCTGGAGCACGTTCCTGCTGGCCGAAGCGTGTGGCTTTACAGGCAAGCTCCAGCACAGCCCTGCGTCTGGGACGGAGATCTGCAGGGACGACGGGCCTCTGGGGTTTTGCTTCTCCCAGTATCGACTGCAGCCGGGGCTCTCCCTCTGCTTTCAGAAGTTTAATTATTCTGGGTTCTGGGGTTTTTGCTACAGCTACACTACTGGGGTGCAGCTCAGATGCCTTTCCATCACCAGGAGTCTAACGTGATGCTCTGCTCCCCAGGTGTGGTGGCCGTACTCTTCTGCGGGATCACGCAGGCCCATTATACCTACAACAACTTATCTACAGAGTCCCAACACAGAACTAAGCAGGTGAGAGTCCCTCAGCCCCCTTCAGCCTCTCGGAATTTCAAGTTCAATATGTTTTCCGTCTCTCTAGCCAGAATTAGCTGCATCTGTCTTTCTGCAGATGGATTTTACTAGGGTTGCTTCTGCAGATGGATGGGCAAACATGTTTTTCCTGTTAAATCTATGTTACATCTAACTCGCTTTTAATTTGTTTTTCTCTTTCAGTTGTTTGAGCTTCTGAATTTCTTGGCAGAAAACTTCATCTTCTCCTACATGGGACTTGCACTGTTCACCTTCCAGAACCACGTCTTTAACCCTACCTTCGTGGTGGGGGCTTTTGTATCCTTTGGAGCCCATTTTATAAAACAAGAAGGGGAGAGGTGCCTCATTCCTAAGTTGTGGTTTTCATTCAGATGCGTGGGGCTTTTTTCAGCCAGTCTAGCTTTATTTTTAAATGGGAATTTCTCCCCTGTAGCGGTGCCTTTGCTAGTTATTTTAAGAAGATGGAGATTCTTTTCCCAGCTTTTCTGTTTGGGTTTTTATTTCCTGTCTTGTCTCCTTCCGTGGGCATTTGCATTGGCTGCTGCAGGGACTCGGTGTTCGATGTGGACGCGGTGCCGAAGCGCCGGGCTGCATCACGTGCCAGCGTGGCACCAGGAGTGGCCTTGCAAATGGAGACCGCCCGGTATGGCTGCTTATTTCCTCTTTCCCTGCTATTCCATTTTGTTGACCCTGAAAAAAGCTTTTTTTTCTTCCCCCCCCCCCGTTGTTGTTAAATAGCACAGTTAAAGCTACAGTAGATGCCTCTGAATGATGTCATAAGAAAGGATTTCCCCTTCTGCAGGCAGGAAACAAGCTACCGGCCCTAATATGTCTCAGCAAAACAAGAATTTTGAAGCAATTTTTTTCGTATCACAGGGAAGCCAGTTCAGATGTGCAGATTTATTTTCACCCTTTGCACTGAAGCAGGTTTATACTAATAAATAAACCGTTGCTATCTTTGCCGATGCTGGCACATTGTGGGTTTGCAGCGGGGTCTGCTGAACTTCCCCGATGAGCTTTTGTGGGGTTGCAGTGGGGTCGAGGGAGGGAAGAGCGGGGAAACGCCATTTGGGTGGTTAGATTGAAATTTTGTGCTGTTGCCTCTTCAGTAGGAACTGGCTAACTCGCTGATGAAATGGCTCATTCATGAGAGAGATCATGAAATACGTCTCTTTTATGCAAATTCATGATGTTCAGGAAAGAACATAAAAGCTGGAAGCATTTTCCATATTATTCAAGGCTGCGCTGAATACTGGCTCCCAGATTATTTTTGCCATCTGGGTGCTGGTATTAAAAGACACAGCTTCAAAGATAAAAAGCAATATGAAGGGGCTGGTGATTCTTGTATCTCGCAGGCTAGGAAAACAGAAAGAGTATTAGGTTTTTTTTTTTTCTCCTTCTCAACTGCTGCTGCTTTCATTTTGCTGAATAATCTGTGAGAACGAGACTTGGCTTAAAGCTTTAAACCCAGCTGTGAAGTGTGGCGTGCCGGGGAATGCCAGAGGGGTTGTGGTAGCTGCGATAACTTGAGCTTCTCAGAGGACAAATAATTCTTGGGGTGGAAAACGGACCCGGCAGGGGAGAGCATACAGTGGGAAATGGTGGTTTTTCTCTGCTCTCACTCATCTAACCTGCCCTCTCATCGTTTCCCTTGTTTATTTGCTCTTGTCTCTGTATGATATTCCTCAATTGCAGCCTGTGTTTCGCAGTGAGGCAGTAACGTGCTCTTCCTCCACTGCTGTAGCACTTGGAGCTGGGTTATGATCTTTGCATCCAGAGGACCGGTGTTTCGGAGGCTGCCCGGTATTTCTGTCAGGCAGCAGAATTGGCTCTGTGTGCAGAGGTGGGATGCCATGGGTGACGTAGGAAGAGCAATTTCCTTAACGTGTGCAAATACAGCTTGCTATCTTCCTAGGAAGAGCTGCCAATATTTACCCACTCTCATTTTTACTGAATCTGGGGAGAAGAAATAAGATCGGAACGAATTTACAGCATATGATGATGTTTGCTGGTACGTTATCACATCCTTGCCTCGACCGTGTGGCCTTTTTTCTGCACGTCCTCACCCCCGCGTGCCTGGAAATATTCATTATTCAACTCTTAATCTCTTATGAGCAATGTCTGGCGAGCGCACGGTGTGGGGCAGGAGGAGGGTTTGCCTTTCTGGGCTGGCAAAGAGTGGTGATAACCCGGGCTTTCACAGCGCAGCCTGTAAAGTCATCTCAGTGGTCCGCCCCGGTGGCGGATGTCCCATCAGAAGGACAGGACCACGCGTGGGGCAGCGTGATGTGGATCCTGGGTGGGGAAGCCTGCGGTGGGGGTGGCTGCCTGCGCCGTGGGCTGACACAGCTCCTCTGCCATCCCTTCCCCGGCAGGGCTGCGAGGAGCCATGGCGTTTGCCTTGGCCATCCGTGACACGGCCACCTACGCCCGGCAGATGATGTTCAGCACGACGCTCCTCATCGTCTTCTTTACGGTGTGGGTTTTCGGCGGGGGCACTACGGCCATGCTGTCCTGCCTGAATATCCGGTGAGTGCGGCGTGCGTGGGGTTCTCCCGGTGCAGCACATCTTCTCCCTCATCCTACCCTTACGTTAAGGCGCTCGGTTTTAAGAGAGAGCCTTGAACCACAGTGCCTACCCGCCTGGCATTGCTTGTCCTAACCCTGTGCTCGTTTTCTCCTGTGCAGAGTCGGTGTGGATGCGGATCAGGAGAACGTGGTGAGTGCGGCACTGCCGGGCAGCAGCGGCAGAGGAATTTGCGCTGTGCGGGGGTTACGCTGCCCGGCTGTGCTCTGCTCCCTTCCAGCCGTAGGAGGGGTTTTAGCTCTTCTGGTGGAAGAGTCTGCAGTCAGTGGGAGCCATGGCTTTTCCGTGCCCTCTGTGCTAACAACGGGGCTTGCGTTTATTCAGTTTGAAAGAAGGGCGTAGAAGCAACACTGGACTGTTTAGTCAGTCCCCATTACTGCTGCCATACATTCAGTCTCTCCCTTGCTGGGTCTGAAATAAATATCAAAATGTGCGTGACACGGAGGCCTTCTGCCTCATCCCACTGTCTGGGGCGGTACAGAAATGCCATTTATTGGCCCATTTTATGTAGCATCTTCCATCCCACTTTTATCCACAGGTACCCTCAACCTCTCTTTTGCCGCCTGCTTTCCCGTGGGTAGTTATGTGGCAGCTCAGGAACCACCAACCGCGCTGAGATAAATGCTGGAGCCCTGTGGCACCGGGAGTTTTCCTGCCCGGTAGCACCGAGCTGTCTCGCTCATGCATCTGCAGCCCGGTCGTGCTGTGGCTGCAGCTCTAATTGATTTCAGCGTGGGTTCTGCACCTTGGAGGTTCATTGGATTCAGAGCCATTTATTGGGCTGTTCACCTCCTGGAGAGACAGCATCAAATGCTAAAGGCAGCCCAGAGCCATAAATATGAAAGCCAAATTTCTGTGAAATATGTAATTGTATTCATAGTCCCCTCCAAACAGTTTTATATTTTTTTCTCTGACTAAAAAGAAGCCAAGAGTCCTCATAACACACAATTATTTGCATACAAAAGTCTCAGGCAAGATTTGATGGAGGTTGGACCTGTCAGTCACTATTAAATGTGATGTTTGGATGCAGCGGCTGGCTCCAAGGCACTTTAAACCTCGGGGCCAGAAACTGGAAGGCTCTAGCAGAAAAATGGTCACTCTGTGCTTTGATACCACCTCCTTAAGGCTGTTGTACGCCACTAAATGCAGAGTGTGGTGCTGGAAGCGCCTTCAGCCTGGCATGGTGCTTGCTGCACGCCAAAGGTTTCCTCTGAAGAGGCAGTGGGAAGGTGTGAGTCTTCTTATGTCCCCGCGGGGATAACCTGGTGCCCCGTGGGGCTCCTGGCCCTGGTGAAGGTCTTGCCCTGTTGTCCTGCTGCTGTTTAATGTTTTGCTCTCCCGCAGGGCGTCCCGGAGAGCGAGAGGAGGAGTACGAAGGCAGAAAGCGCCTGGCTGTTCCGTATGTGGTACAACTTCGATCACAAGTATCCTTGAATGGTAGCCGGCACGTGCCGTGCCCAATCCCATCTGCCCGAGCAGCTCCGTTGACTCGGAGCGTGGACTCGCCCCAGCTTAGCAGAGGAGCCAGCGTTTGCTTTCCCATCGCACTGCTGGTTTTTGATTTGCACCTCCTTGTGTCTGTGGCTGCGAGAAATGGCCGTTTCCACCTGCCGCCAGTGGGAACGCAGCAGTAGCTCGGTTCAAAGCTGGGCTCTGCAGGGCTGGAAGCCCAGGGGATCCTTGGTCCCTGTGGCAGGCGCGCAGGACGGGCAGGGGGTCTTCTCCTTTGTAGCCCTCTTGCTGGATCCATGCCCCTCCTCCCTCGCAAATGCTTTGCCATGAATTAGCGGAGGAACAATTTGCCAGGAGAGGCACAAGATGGTGGCATGAGTGATGCTGCTAAGCCTTTTCCTAGCGGGACTGAGTCCTGGTCCGCTCATGTCATGTTTGGTTGTGTTCACATTGCTCGTCCCTATAATTTTCGTGCGTCCGGGGACTCGTGTTTCTTTCCTTCCTGTGATTTCCTTGAGACACCAAGTCCCTCACCGCTGCCTCTGCATCCCACCCCTTGGCTTACCGACATGGCCCTATTCCCTTTTCTTCCTTAACCCTCTCTGTAGCTATCTAAAGCCTCTGCTGACGCACAGCGGTCCTCCTCTGACAACCACACTCCCGGGGTGCTGTGGGCCTATTGCCCGGTGCCTGACGAGTCCACAGGCGTACGAAGTGAGTCCGTCGGTCTCCTTTCTGTCGCGGTGACGGTGGAGTCTGATGTGTTTAAATTTCTGTGTAGCTTTTGGATGCTGCTCTGCAGCATTGAGCCAGGAGCCTGGGGGGAGGTCAGATACTGGGGCTGATGGATGAGCTGATTCCCGTAAGTATTTTGTTTTTC
Organism: Aramus guarauna; assembly: GCA_013400195.1. Taxonomy (NCBI): domain Eukaryota; kingdom Metazoa; phylum Chordata; class Aves; order Gruiformes; family Aramidae; genus Aramus; species Aramus guarauna. The sequence goes on along the minus strand of VXBL01006491.1, from coordinate 155,180 downwards.
CAGCTGACTGGTCATGAAGGGACTCATGGTGTGTTTATGGTGGTTCCTCAGTGACTAGCTCAATGAAGCTGTCACGGGGAAGCTGTCATGGGTGTCCTTCCCCAGACCCAGCTGGGAGGACACACGATTTCCCCATCTCCTGCTTTCTTCCAGCCTTGCAGCTGAGCTGCTCCTGTAGTCCCTTTGGCTGCATCACTTGCAACCAAAAAGGTTGCCAGCACCTGAACCAGGGCTGGTTTTCTCCTGACGTGGTAGAGAGCCCTTGTTTGAGCAGCCCAGAGGGGCAGGGAGGTGACAAGCAGCTTTGGAGAGCTCTTTCACCATCGCAGCAGAGCCTTTGCACACCCATGCTCTTTGGGGCGCTGGCTTTGCTGCTCCGATTTGGTGTCCCGTGGCTCTGCGGGTTGCGGGTGCCAGCACAGCTCTCCGGCAGGGCTGTGGCACTCGGGGCATTGCCGTGCCCAGGAGCCCTTTGCAGCGGCAGCTCTCCATGGCAGGAGTTTTCGTGCCCTGCCTGCAAAGTCGAGTTCCCTGCACAAAACTGAGACGGCTCTGATGAGCCGGCCGTGCGATTCCTGTGGTCGTGGGCATTTTGGTCCCGTCACAGCCACTCAGAAGTGCATTCCCCGTGTATCTGGCTATGGCATCAGAAAGAAGAGCCGAGAGCTTCCTTTTTGGCAGTCCGCAGAGAAGTTGGTGTGTTGTGCGGGATGTGTGGGTGGCACATCTGGTTATGGTCATGGTGCAGGAGAGCCTGTTGGTCGGTGCCTCCATCTGCTCGTTCGCTGCCGCAGTGTGATTTCAACCATAGCTATTGAGGAAGAGTTAAACAGCCCTTTCCTCCTGTGTGTTGCCCAGAATCAAGAGCAGCTGAAGGACGATGACTCTGACCTCATTTTGAACGATGGGGACATCAGTCTGACCTACGGGGATTCCACCGTCAACACCGACTCTGTTGCATCCAGCGGCACGTCGCGGCGGTTCGTGGGAAACAGCTCTGAAGATGCGCTTGATCGGGAGCTTGCTTTTGGGGACCATGAACTCGTAATCCGGGGAACGCGCCTGGTCCTTCCCATGGACGATTCGGAGCCACCCTCAAACGTCCTGGATAACGCAAGACATGGTCCAGCATAAGGTTGCTCGGTTTAATTGACAGTAGTATTTGCATATATGATCGAGAAATATGTACTACCTAAAGTCTAATGCATGTCTCAAAATGTCTAAGCTGTATAAATATTATTTATATGGTGTCAGAAGAATATAAATATTCTCTGCCAAGCACTTGTAAAGAACAAGCTGCAAATTTAAGTTAAAAACTGTGTTGACTGCACTGTGTAGGGTGGAACTGTTTTAGCGTAAGAGTCTTTTGCACACAGTGAGCTTCTTTAATGTGTGATTTGACGAAGGGTTTAGTTCCCAGCGGGGTAAGTAAAGGAGCTGACTCCTTGTTCATCCTTTGAGCATGGGAGAGGAGGGTAGGGAGGTGCTGGTGAGCAGTTGGAAATCGCTTTCTATGCAGATGAGGATTGTGGGTTTTGGTTTGGTTTTTTGTTTTTTTTTTTTTTCTTTTTTTGGTCTCTGATCTTTGGATTGTCACGTTTGAAATAGCAGCGAAAAATCTGCCCACAGACCCTCTCGCCAGGCAGCGGCCGGTGATAAACTTGTTCGCTTTGCAGGAACCTGAGCTGGGACCTGGAGACTTTCTGCTTTTTAGTGACCCCGTGCCCAAGCGGGCTAACGGCAGGCACCGGCCAAAGCCGATAGCGAGGACTGCGGGTGCCTGGCTGCTCCGACGGGAGCAGGAGGGAGGGGTGGTTTGTGTCTGTAGTCGTGTTTAAGAGGAGGTGATCCCGCAGAAGCTACACCAGGCGTGCACAGATTTTAGGGCTGAGTCCATCTTCCAGTTGTGGCTCAAGCAGCTTTCTAGAACCGGCCATCAAATCCTCAATTGGCAACTAAATTCCACGTTTGGGAAAGCGACCGTGTCTTTGTGCGAGTGAATCTGTTCTCCTGCAGTCACGGACGTAGCTAAGGTGTGCAGAGCCACCGCAGTTGCACGCGGGGCCATGGAGCCCCAGACTCGAACACAAGCTTTACGGCTACGGATTGACCCGGTATCTCCGGACCTCTCCAGAGGTGTTGAGCATCTAGGTGGTACTGAAGGGGAGTCGTCCACCCGTCCTCCTGTATAGTCAAAAATCATTGCACTTTGTTTAATAACTCCTTAGCATGCTGTGTGTCTGTAATCCCCACCTGACCTCTCTCGTGTCTCTTACCATTTAATGAGAAATGTTTGCGAGTTGATTTTTTTGTCGTTGTTGCTTTTTTTTTTTATTTTATTTTAATTTTCCAAGGAAGAGCACAGAACAATTTGCGATTTCACACTAGTGTTAAAGGATTTACTCTGTAGTTATGGGAATGGCTAAAGGTGCAGTGAAATTGTTAACCCTGACATCCTTCTTTTTCTCCTGAAAAGGCAGAATGACAGAAATTTCCTGTATGTAATTTTATTGTCTATTTTAGCTGCAGTTTTGCTATACAAACCTTTCAGGGTTACCAGTGCACTACAGGCCCATTCTGGAGTTAACCCTCTCCAGAGGGCTTAAACAGAGGTGTTCAAAAAGAAAATATCTGAAAAAGAGCCGGGTGAGTCCGAGTGCTCACAGCTCCCGTTAGCTTTCCTTGGAACAAACTCTGCCTCTCTCAGGATCTGACCCTGAGACCTCAGAGCAGCGTCCCCACGGCTGTTTTCCAGCTCCACCTCAGAGCTGGAGGAGACAGGAAATACTGAGATTTCGACTTTATATTGTATAGTTGAGAAAATTAAATTTACACTTTTTTTTTTTTTTTTTTTAAATTTTCATTTTCTCAGGTCTGAGTAACATTGCCTTAAATTTACAGATGTGAAAGTAATTATTTTGGCAGTTTATCCCCAAGAAAATGCTTTCTTTTTCCTTCTGAACAAAATGTCTAAGTGTTGCCATAGGACTCCTCTAGAAGGGGGGTAACGCTCTGTTTATATTTAGATAGGGCATCTTCCTTGCACCAGTCAATGGCAGTCTCGCTGTTAACGTAGCTGTTGGATTAGCGCTAGCCTCTTTGTTTCCTGCTATGCAGGAATTCCATAAAGTGTGCATTTTATATGATGTCTGTAATTTAACGTCATGTGTTTAAAAAAAAAAAAAAAAAGTTAAAAAAAAAAAAAGTAGGTACCCGTTGACTCTAGGTTTACTGCATCATTTATACATCCTGTTTTTTGTTTGTTTTGCCTTTTTGAAGAGGTATGATAAATAACTACCTCTTGTTTTTTCCTGTATAATCTGACTATGAATTCAATTTACAAAGCTGGCGTTGGTGCAGCCGGAGGTGCAGAATGGTTCTGCTCCCCCCCACCCCCCCAAAAGCCCCCGGGGTCCCATCGCGGGCCCCGTGCACCGGCGCGGCGTCAGGGCGGTGCAGGGCTCCCTCCCTCCCAGGCAATCCCCAGCTGAGGTGCAAATTCGCAGCCCAGCGCTGCGGGGCAGCCCCAGGGTAATGTTTTACCGTAGCCTTGGTAGCGTCCCCCTCTTTCTCTGACCCCTCGACTTCAGTTATTTATCCACTCTCTTTAAGCTTGCCAACACATTACCATAAGCCTCAGCTTTGGACACCGGTGACAGTTCAGTTAGGACATTTAAAAAAAAAAAAAAAAGTTAACAAATGATGATTTTATGGGTGAACTGTTATGATCCATACATAATATAACCAGGACTCTTTTGAGTAATCTTGCGAATGAACGAATCTAAGCTGAAATTCAAGAGTGATGTAATAAATGACTCAGATTCATCCTCAGCTGATGATTTTCTTTGTCCTGCTGCAGCAGAGAATACACGAGTGCCTGGTTTTCCGATGCAGAGCCCTGATGGCTTACGTGCTGCAGATGAAGTTACGGGAACCTGGGAGAATCAGGCCCCGAGACCTTTCGCCAAATAGATAAGACAGCCCCAAGGTGGCAGTTTACAGCTCCCACAAAGATTTAGAGAAGGTGCCCTTCTTCTGTAAATTGAATTTTCATGGGTTTTGCACATGAAAAAGCATTGTAGGTAAAGTTATGATTTGTACTAGTACTGTCGATTTGTGTGGTAATGGCATTAACTCCGTAGCTGTGGTGTTTGTGCAGCTGATCTGTGATAGCTGATGATCACTATTGGACCTTCTGTTTACACTGACTAAATCCTTTACTGTTGCGTTGTACTGTGAAAGAAGGATTATGGGCCTATAAAAGATTTTTTTTTTTTCTTTTTTTTTTCCTGGAATTGTGTGTACCGTTTCATTAATTCACATGGAAATAAATCTGTAGCAAAGTGACGACGTGCCGCTTGACCTTCTCAGACTAGTTTGTTCGTGGCCTTTGGCCAAGGGGTAAGGCAGCAGCCGCGGACGCAGATGCTGAACGCCGTGGGCTGGAGCAGCCGTCCTCCCGTGCGGGACCAGGCGCCGGGGAGCGGGGGGATGCTGATGTCTGCTAAAAGCTGCTGCAGCTCCCAGGCCCCTCCGCCGGCGGCAAAACCCAGCTGGGGTAGCCCTGGGGCGGTGGGTGGGCCTGCGTGAGAGGCATCACTACGGGGTGTCTGCAAAATTGAGCCTCGTGAGCTTTCCGGGGCTTTTATGTCCCCTGGTTTTATTGAATTTGCAGTTGGGCTCGGGGCAGGTGATTCTGCCCTGTGTCTCCCGTCTGTACCGGGTTTTTGGTGCTACGTATTGTGAGAGCAGCTGAAGAGGTTTGTTGTTCAAATGCTTTACAATCCTTTAACATAGAGGGCACCTCAGGTACTTCAGGAATTAGGTTTTGAGGGCTTTGATTCACAAAGAACAACCTTAATCTTTTGAATGGTATAAAAATACACAGTTCGTATCTCTGTATCGCTGCGGGAGGATAGCCCCTGTGTCCCATCTATAGCGGTGGGCAGCCGAGGGGCCGTCCGTTCCGCTTTCCAAAGGGACCGCGGTCGTTGCATGGGGCGGTGAGCCCTGAGCTCTCAGGCTGGGCTTTGCCGAAGCCCTGGCAGCAGCTCACAAGAGTTCCGTGAGTCTGGAAGTGAGAAGGGCTTCTCCAGCGTCACGCTGCTTGTGGGTGGCCTGTGCTACTGGAAGTCGCACGAGTGGGACAGGAGACAATGGTGTTTATTTTATTGCTATGAAATGATGCTAATTCCATTATATGTTCCTACATCTCAAAATCCTGACAATCAGAATAAACTCCACTAATCCCGCTGTGTGTGTGCCATCCAGCCCAGGCTTGGGTCGTACTCTGGCACGTAACTAAAGCAAGCAAGGACATAGTTTAGAAATTCAATGAATGCCTTTTGGCAGCTCTTTACCCTCACAACCCCTCAAAAGAAGCGCAGCACACCCCTTACAACTGAATTGCTTTGTTGAAATAAGGTCTGATTCAGGCCCTTGGGCTCACCCAATGGTGAGTGCTATCTCCAGTGCCCAAAACGTAGCCGGGACCAGCTGGCGTGCATCCACCCTCCCCAGCGCCGGCGGGTGCAGGCAGGCCTCCTCCGGGACTGGCATGTCCTTTCAGCCATGCAGAAAGATTTTGGATAGGTGCTGTTCGGTGGCACTGCAAGAAGGGATGAGACAGATCCTTGCATATTCCGGGGAGGGAGACGTGCACTGCAGGTAGGTGCGTACAGATGCCACTTGCTGAATAGTCCCCGTTTTAGTAGGTCAGTTCGATTTGAGCTGATGAGGGACAGCTTTCAGTCAAGCCATCGCACCACCTGGCCAACATGGGGATCAGTAAAGTGCTGGGAAATGGGCCAACACCGGGTATCTACAGCCTCAGAAAAAATGACAGGGCTGTGTTTAGAGCAATCCTGTGCACAGTCCTGTGCGCTTGGCTCTCCATATCATGCTGGAGAAGCATTCACGTGATGTAAAATTTTAAAAAAACCAAGCTTTTGATTCCTTTTCCTATCTCATCATGGCCTGCAAGGAGCTCTTGTCCTTGCTGGGTCCTCTAGATGGCAACATTGGAAAGGACAGTAATTGTCCATCACTGCCGCGTCCCTGCACGTCCAGGCAGTGCAGAGACTGCTGGCCCACCCCTGCTCCAGAGACCCTCTCCATCCCCTGCCACGTTCGCCATGCCTTATACACCACCCAGCTTTGGTCTGCAGAAAGGAGAAGAGACCCCGTTGCAACACTGACTGCTCTTACACTCTGAGCCCCTTTGGTGAAGCCACCACCTTCTCAAAGGAGGTGCTCGGCTTAGTGATGGCCTCGCTGCTGCCTTTGCACTGAAGAAAGGACAGAATTTGCTCACACAGCCTGCATCTGGCTGTCTCAGCGGGATACCCATGGGTAGGCATCAACACCCAGGAGTCTGGAGACGGCTGAGGTGACCTTGTGCTCAAAGACTGTACCTCTTGCTTTCTTCTTTAAGAAAGAAGAGCTTGTTGTCTTTTTTTTTTTTTTTTTTCCCCTTTTAGGCTTTTAGAACCAGCAGTTTAACACTAAGGGTCACAAGCTGGCTGCAGGATGGGTTTTAGCCCCTTGGAGACAAGATGCAGCCCTTGCCTGAGCTGCTGAGAAGTCTCAGCTGGTTCAAACCCCCCACACGACGTTCAGCCTGCAAGGGCACCTTCCTCTGCGGTGCTTCTCCCTCCAGGCTCCCCAGCTCTCACAGGCAGGTCATCACCTGGGCTTTAAACACGTCTAGCACTAGATGTTGCTGTCATCGGCAGCAAAGTTGTGGTCACGATGGCTGTTTGCACTGCTGCAAGATGACTTTTCTCTCTGCTTGGCTCCTGCTCGTCACAGCCCCAAAACAGTGTCTATCACCAGATGTGGGGAGCTTTCTGGAGGAAATAGCTTGGCAAGATAAGAGGGGAACTGTGGGAGGTGTCTCTGGGATGCTAGTGGGCCCAAATATATTCTTATAATACTACATTGCAAAAAAATCTTTTAGCCACACGTGTCTGTGATCTGAGAATAATTGGAAGATGAGACAAGTGGAGGGGAAAAGCAGAAATGGTGTCCTTGCCGACAATCATAACAAAATCTGCCAAGCCGATGAGAGAACCCAGAGGCTGTGGGAGTATTTGTGTACTCTCTGTGTCCAGTGCAAGCGTAGCAACACTGCCCAGCGCAAACACTGTCTGTGCCTGCTGCTTTCCATCTCCTCTGCTGAGCTGGGGGCAGTCTGGGTGTCACTTAATATACAGGAATTCGCAGCTCACCCGGTGCCTTCAACCATGTTAGCATCAGAAGCTGCTTTGCACCTTGCACCTGGCAGGAGCAGCACTGGGCACAGCCTGGGCTCTCTCTACGGTTATATTTCGGCTTAAGGGAGAGCAGCACAGCGGGGCAGTGGGTCGGATGTCCCTGAAGATTCCTGGCCCTGGAACAGGTCCGATAACAAGCAAGGCAAAGTCTTGGTGGGTTGGTGGCTGCAGAGGTGAGATGTTGGGGGTGAGGCTGTGACTGGAGAGCCCAAAGCTGGGGAAAGCAGAATTGAAGCCTGTCACTGCTGGCATTGCAGGATGGTACCAAAGGTGCACAAAGGTCTGCTCTCAGGATGCAGTTTGGGAACCAGGGGCTCTGGAGCCTGTTACTCTGGGACATGCAGCCCTCGCACGAGCCGTCTTGGTGCTTTTCCTTACTCCCGTCCTTACAGCCCACACTGGGCACTTACAGCCTGCGTCAGAGGCCACAAGATCCCTTAGTGGCTGCAGGAGACTCCGTAAGGTTCAGGACATTGGGGTAGGAGAGCCTTGATTTTGTTGTACAATATTTAGACATGCGTATATACAAAAGGATTTGGTCTTTATTAATTGGCCTCTCATAGGAAATTCCACCAGCTGGCCTCCTCCGAGGGGTGCCAGCGATGCTCCAGCCCCGAGGAGTCCATATATGGCTGCAATCTCCTAACCCTGGGTGTTTTGCAGAATAGTGTGGTCATAACTACTTTTAAGGTTATGCGTGAACGTTGCTCCCTTTCCTGCATGCATAAGCTCCCAGGAATGCGGACAAAGAGAAGAAGTGTATAAATTAAAGCTGTCAGCTTTATGCTTCATGTCAGCTCTTCTACCTGCAGCAGCAAGGTTAGTTATTCCAGCCTGCTCACACGGGCGCTGCGCTGAGCTGGGAAGGCACCACGGTGCAAAGGATGCTTTGTGAATAGGAAAATACCAACCGGCTGAGCATCAAAGCATTTCACAATGTAAATTTGCCTAGGCTGAGACAGCAGCAGAAATATTTTCCCTTGCCCTTCCTCCTCCTGCAAGCAAAGCCAAACTGCAGCCAGGAGTTGCAGGTACCCAGCAGCTACCCCTGAGCCCCTTTTTGTTCGTAAAGGAGTTCTGTATCCTGAATTCTGCCTGATCCTTCTGCCAGGGACATCTTCCCCCTCCCTCCTTGTTTCTGTTGCCTGGTGTCCACAGCCCACGGCCAGCTCCTGCTCTGTTCATTCCTCAAACACAGCAAGAGGAGCTTTTGTCCCCTTCAGTGTTGGTGGCAGTAAACATCCTGCAACCCACTGACCTCCTCCTCTCCCCCATGCTGGCTGCAGCCCATTTGCCTGATTATGATGGGCTAAAAATCGGAGGCGGGACACAGTAGGCATATTCTACACCTGCATCCCATCTACAGCATCTCCCTCATCGCTCCTGCGGCACTGGCCTGTACCAAAATGCACCTTCTCTGCTTAGCAGCTCCATGGGCATAACCCTAAAGACAGCTAAGGGCAGTATGTCTCCCACATCATCCTCGTTCTCTGCAGCACCCTGAAGTATCTGCTCTGCACCCTTTGATGATGGAAGGCTAAATCTGCTCTTCTGTGATGCGGCTCCCTCCTAAAACTCCCAGAGGTGCAAGAGGAAGGGGAACAACAGATGCGGCTTTGCTTCCTTTTCCCTTTTCCCAGGCAGTTAATATTAATCACTGGTGCTTTCGGATCCGTTGTGTGAATTCTCCCAGCCTCTGAAGCTTTTGAGATCTGTAATAAGAGAGAATTGGAAATGCGTCTGAATCTCAGTGACAGAAGGGCCAGATTTAATACAAACTTCTTTCCTTCACCAGACACTCTGTCATATTTTTTAGCCTTCGAATAGACATGCGTATCCTAAAGCTCTGAGCTAAATTATGTCTGGTTGAGTGGTCTGAGGTCACTATTTGCAGTGGTGTCCATTTTTCAAGGTGCAAAATCAAGAATTCCTCCAATGAGGCAGGTGGAGTGATACAACGCTGCAAATGCACAACGTATGTCCAGGTTACATTTTCCACCCTGGGACTTGAGAGCTGTGCCCGCTGCTCACATGAGAATGCCCAAATCGTTACAAAAGGTAAATGAATTTCCCTCGTGACTTCATTTCTGCTCTGTATGGGCTGGTTCACCAGCTGGAGCTTTGTTGCTGAGATATTTGCTGTCGACAAAATGCCTTAGCTCTGGGTCAGTTGCCTTACAGGGTTGAATGCTATTGTCCTGCTAGGGAGAAGCCAGTGCCATGTGGCACAGTTACATGCCTAAACTCAGCTCCCATCAGCGACTTGTTGCTTCAGCTGGAATCTGTCTGTGCTCCAATGACAGAGCTGATAATAGACTGATAGCACTCGTGACAAGGGTGTAGGGGGTTGAGCAAAAAATTCCCTGGAAAAAATGGATCATCCTGGCTTTACAGATATTTAATCTGAGATTTCTTAGCCAGCACCAGGCCTCAGCAATGCTCGCAAGACTGAATTTCATTGCCCTAAGGAGGAGAGCCCAGCTGGGGGCCAGGCAGTGGTGCCGGGACGGGACGGCATTGCAGCGGTTGTGTTTGCAGCAGCACAGAGCTGGCTGGGCTGCAAGGATCCGCTCGTTTGGGGAGTCATGGGTGAATCTAATGCTGCAGATACCCCCAAATCAGAGCAGGATGCATTGGTACCTTTGGTTGGGAAGAGGAGCATCCGTTGGCCACCCCAGGAGTGGATCTGACCCAAGACACTGAGACAGTGGGCATTATCGTCCGGCTGAAAGTCCTGGACCACAACAAGCAGGACAGTTAATACCTGGACTTCTGTGGCTGGCCGTGCTCCTGATGCAGCAGAATGAGTAAAGCCGAGGCACAGTGTGTAAATATTTATAGCCCAGTTACCAGGTTTCATGTTTGGCCGGTTGGGCTTGGCTCCTACCACTTGATGTTTGTGGCTCTGAGTTGCCAAGGACACTCGCGGGGTTGCTCGAGGGACAGCAATCTCTCTGAAGGGAGCCGGGGCCATCGCTGCGGCACTTCTCCGAGGCAGCGGGGCCAGCCTGGCAGCACCCAGGGCTCCGGCTGACTTGTGTCAGCAGCGAGAGCTGGTTCTGGCTGCCAGAGCGCAGCAGCACCCACTGCACCCCCTTGGCACCTGCATCCCAGCCAGCAGCTCTGGGAAGGGGCACACGAGGCACTGATGAACCCCCAAAGTTGTTCTAGCAGCGTTTTTCACTGACCAGCTCAGGTGTGTGTGTGAAGGAGGTGGGAAGTGAATGCGCAGCACCCGGTGCCCTTTTCCTCTTGGGGGACGGCTCTGTCACCCCTCACTGTAGTGTGTTGCTCTCCTGAGAGAGCCTCGTTCATCACAATCTAACCAGTCTCCACATAACTCTCATGTTCTTCCTCAGATCCAGAGGCTGTTGGTTCAGTTTCTCCTTCTGTTCCCAACCTTCGCTTGAGCTGCTGAAGGAAAAAAAAATCGCAATCTGTTTTTGCTGAAGATACTTATTTCAGTTTGGAAGTGGCAGGAAGACAGCTTCTCTATATCCATGTCTGTATCTGAGATCTTTCTCTTGGGTCTCTTTCAGCTTTGACTTCAAACCATCTTTAAATCACTTTTCTTTAGCAGAATTCAGCAAAGAGTGAGCGCTCTCATTTTCGCATAAGAGATGATTTCCAGAAAACATGGTTTAAACTAAAGAAAACACACCCATGGTCCCTTTGTGCCAACTGAACTAAGTCAGTTGAAAATCCCATCTGCAGTGGAAGGGGAGCAAAAGTCCAGCACGGATAAATCTCCTTCACAGCCGGGTATCATGTCTAAAATCTTTTGGTAGAGAAAGCTGCCTGACAGCTATTTACTGCAGCTCCTTCAGCACACTGAGCTCAGGAAATTGCATTCATAATTTCCTTAGTGCCAAACGGTTTGTAATTTTCCCATGACTA
>VXBL01006491.1:62956-143987 GCA_013400195.1 Aramus guarauna | reverse complement strand
TTTTGTTTTGTTTTGTTGGTTGTGAAACAAAACCTTTGAAAAGCACACACAGATTTACTTTTTGCCTAACTATGAAGCTAACACGAAGCATATAGTTTAAGGGAATACTTGATTTGTTTGACATAGGGAATAAAAAAATATTATTTGGCATAAGGAACAAAACCCCCCAACCTTATTTGTGACTAACCCTTCAGTAAATAGCCTTGCAATTTTAATACAAGGGTTTTCAGCAAAGGGAAAATTGATCTGACAGAAAAAGTAAAAATGCTCATATAGCTAGTGCTGTCGGACACGAGGAACAAGCAGGAAGGCATGACTGTGTTATCATCAGTAGTAAGTATGATTCCCAGCACATTTATATACAAGAAAACGACTCAACTCATTCAGCCAGAGGCGCTCGGGGCTGGTGAGCTGGGACAGATCCCATCCTCCTCCTTGGACAAGCGGCTTCTTTCTCCACTTTGTGCTGGCGTAGCCATGGGCACCACCTGGGCCGTTTAGGTTGGTACCCTGAAGCACACCAAATTTAAGCCTCTGCATAGCTTCAGCTGCCATTAACTATCCTGCTAAATAAGACTTTCACAGGCATTAATTGTGGGTCATGCAAAATCACTATACAAAGAGCCAGCAGGACGTTGATTAAGACTCCTCAGCTTGAAGCTTTGTTTTCAGAAGACGTGGACACACTGACAGCGGGTGGTGGAGGGGGCTGGGGTGCGAGTCTTGCGTCCCGTCCCACGTCTGAGCAGAGACTAGTGGAAGAGGCTGTGGCAGCAGAGGAGGGTTGTGGGCGTCTCTTGCAGCGATGCCATGTCTCCAGCTCTGCCTTTTGAACCTGAATCTTCTCCACGGGGTGCTTTTATGTCTGACAGCCTGTCTTCTTTCTACCTGTCTGTTGTCATTGCAAAGCTTGCATTTTAAATAGATGCCCAGCCACTCACAGTCTTTGATAACACACCTCCCTAGGAAACATGTGGGAAGCAAAAATTGCTGTTACGTCTTTTTGTACACCCAGGAACCTGAGGCACAGTGAGGCAAGGTGAACGCCTCCAGCCTGGCGATGCAGAGAGGGCAAAGGACACCAAACTAGCTAAGCAAGGGGCTGCAGGCACTTTCTGGAGTACGTCCATCACGCAGCCAGCAGTCCTGGGGCCAGGCAGGTAGCACCCGAGGGACAGATGTTATGTGACTCAGCCAAAGTCAAGCAAGAAGTTTGTACTACGACGAGGAATTTAGTTTTGGTCCCTTGAGCTGTAAGTCCCAGCCCATACTGCATCTCCTGCTTCTCATGTTCATTGCCATCATCTAATCTAGTCGTATGTGTTTCTTCATGGTCCTCAGCTTTCTAATTGATTTGATTTTAGCTGCAGACTCAAGCAAAATGAAATTTGTCATGCTTCAAAAACCTCCTCTGCTGTTAAAACATTTATTTTGCTTATGTTAGCCTGTGGGTACCCTGAATTAATTTTTTTCCTGAGACTAAAATCTAAAGCTAAAATTAATAAAGAGGCCTAATTTCAGTCTGATGCCTGGAAGCCATCTTTTCAAATCTGGACCATGAAAATCCTGGTGAGCCTGACACCAAAAAAAGACCACTGTTAGGGTAATTATGTATAGTAAGAAAAAGATAAACATGTTTTAGGTGTCCATAACACATACCATCACAAATCCCTTTGCTCTTTTAACAGTAAAACCTTATATTATATTACCATTGCCTTACCTCATTGCTATTAGTATCCTTTGTTAAATCTCTCTGGATATGTATCCACCCAGCAACTGACAACTGATAAAGACCAAGCTGACCAACAGATAAAGACCAAGAACCAAACCTCATCTCAAATTTTATCTGTGTTGCTTGGGAAAATACTCAAATATTTGATAGATTTCAGTTATTGTTTAACAGCTGGCCAAGGTGTTTGCTGGAAGGGCCAAAGTCTGGAAACACTTAAGCAAATTGTGACCCAGCAGTTGTTGAATTCAATGGAAACTTACTTGGCTTCAGCAGACTGTGGCTGAAAAATTTTAGTCATAGCAGTAGTTCTGCAGGAGCAAAGTTATTTGTTTGCCCAGACTACTCTACTCCCCGTGCTTCAGTCTGTGGGCTCTGCTCAGGGTGACACAGGGTCTACACAAGCGACGAGACCAGATGAGGTTGGTGTATGGGGATGGAGAGGCAGAGGTGTGCACGCGCGCAGGGCTACCATGTCCCATGGGTGCATGCCCTGGTGGAGCGATGCCCGTGGCCGTAACCTGCCTGCTGCTCCCACATCCCTGCCTGTGATCCAGCAGGCAGCGGAAACGGCACCAGGATCCAGCGCATGAATGTGGACGGAAATGCTGAGGTTCAAATGACCGTGGAGCAGAAAAACCTCAAAGCCTACCCTTGGCAGAAAACCTGGCGTGTTTGAATACCCCCCTGCAGGCTGCAGATAAATAGCTGTGACCGCTGCCAACATTCCTTGAAAACTTATATTGTTGCTGGAAAGAAGGTTTGAAACCTTCGTTTCTGTTGCCTGGTCAAACCATAGCTTTGCTGGGCTGGCGAGTCAACAGATGGGTCCATTTTCACGGGGCCCTGGTACATCATCTTTTATAAATGGGAGTCACCTTTGTAATTTTCCATGCACAAGAGGAGCAACTTGTACCGGGAGAAGCATTTTGGCCTCTGCCAAAGGACACCAAGCGGGCTGACACCGCTGCGCCTCTTAATCTGATAGCTGAGCCATCCCTGCAGTTGCTTTTTAAAGGTGGGAGCAATCTCCAGCTAGAGCCTCTCTCAATGTGCAGATTCCGGTGTCACTCAGGAAAACCTGAGTAGTGGCGATGCCTTGAATAACGCGGTCACTGTAATTACTCACAGGCTATTTGATAGTGGTCTTTCAGCAGGTGATTGTCCGGCTTTTTAAAATCTCTTTGATCTGTTGATCCAGGTTTGCTGATGGCATTGTAGGGCTATGCCGCAGGCATATTTTGACACTAAATGGTGGAAAAATGAGTAGTTTTATGCATGTCACCCAATACAACCACAATCCTTTTTTTATGTCTTACTGTTTCGCCCACTAAATTCAGAACTTCCTACTCCACCCTTTGCTGGTTTGCACAACCATTGATGAAGACGAATCCATGGATGCCGCTCAGCTGCAGTTTAACCCCTCACTCCCATGCATGTATGTGATTTCCAGACCACACCGACAGGAAGAATTACAGTGGATGCAAAGACAGAGAGCTGACTGACGCCTGATTTTTTTGCAGAGGTGCACTTGGCAGCCTGGCTGCTCCCCACCAAGGATCGCAGCACCCCTGAGGTACGTGGTCGACGGGTTGCAACGCTCTCATTTGCATCGACTTGGAAAGCAGCATGTTATGTGTTTAAACTCTGTGGAAAAGAGGTTTACATCACTGATGTTTTAACCACACTGTTATAAAACCCCCCACAGCCCCACCCTTCCTTACTCCCTGAGAGGAATGACTCTGAAATGTTTCGGCTTTTCCATTACTTCGCCTGCCTGGAGACTCTTTGCTAATGACCTGTGAGGTAATTACCCAGCGGCAGGTGAGCCCCAGCTGCCTGCAGGGCCAGGGTTCAATTTGGCCACAAGTTATCCCTCATGGCAACAAAATGGTGGGACGGTTCAGAGGCTGCTGTAGTTCTTTCCTTGTGTTTCTTTTTTTTTTTTTCTCCCCACCCCTCCTTTTCTCTTGGATCTCTTGACTCGCCGCACTGCAGGGCACCGTGTCTGCCTCTGTGCATCCGGGGCTAAGAACAGCCTTTGGAGAAGTCGGAGGACAGCTTGAGGAGTGAGCCATCGCCAAGGCATTGAGGGATCAGCTTTCTGACACAGCTCTTCTCCTTCCAGCTTTTTGCCCAGGAGCCCTGTGTGGGTCACAGGTGCTTTACACACCAGTGGGAAAACAACCAGCCCAAAACAGGGCATGACTCTGGCCTCCACATGGAGTCATGGGCAGTCATGCAGATGGTGCAGAAGCAGCATGGGAGCACCCAGCACGCGTGGATGCCTCTGCCAGGAAGGCTTCCCACTCTCAGAGGCTGGTGAGGGGAGGTGGTTGTGTTTATACAGACAGTCTGTCAGTTAGGCAAATAGTGGGGCAGTGTCCCTGGGGAGCCAGTGTGAGTGGGGAGGTGAGAGGGCTTGTGATGGTGCCTTGTCCCCAAAATGGCTGCATCCCTCAGGCTGCAGTGCTGGAAGGGTTAAGAGAGTCCTTCCTGGTTGTTTTGGATGAAAGAGCAAGCTGCTTGTGAGGAAAGAGACCTATTTGGAAAGTGTTAATGAGAGGCAGTGGTAATTGCCTTCATCTGGAGCTGAGGAGGGAGTAGGGGCAGCTGAGGTGGGAAGGAAGGGTTGAGGCACCAGCCCTGCATGCAGGGAGAAGAGGGTGGGAGGAGGTCATCCCTGTTGGCACGGTGAGCTGCTGTGGCTCTGTGTGGTCACGGTGTCCCACAGAGAACAGGGGAGTGGGGCAGTCCTGTCCCCTCATGTGGGGTGGCTGATACCACTGTTGGCCCTGGCCAGGGGATGCCATGTCTGGGGTATGTCACCCCCAGTCTGAGTGTGTGAATGTCATTCTGCATGGATTCACCCCAAAATGCATGTGGCTTCCTTCCACAGAGCATCAACTTGCAAAAACGGGCCCTGTTGTGAGGATGAGTTTCCTCCCCTCTCTGGCTGCAGAGTGGTTCAACGAAAACGGTATGGAGACCCAAAGGCTGATGCAAAGGTCATCTCTCTTCACTGACGTGGACAAGCCTGTGCTCTGAGGTGAGCCCTTTGCTTCGGGGTAGCATCCTGCTCCGTGGGGATTCTTGCAGAGCGCTTGGCTGTAGAGCAGCCTCCCTGCATGGCTCTGTGAGCTCCACCATTTCCAAATAAAGTTTCCTAGCAGTTAGATTTGAGTGAGTAATTCAACTGACTCGGTTTTAAGTGCTTCTGCTCATAGTTCATTTTGTTTGGATAACTAGTCAAGGATATATTGGAGCATTGGAGTCTCTTTTTTTATTTATTGTGTTTGCCAAAAATCAATGCGCGTGGTAACTGATTATATTCCTTAGCAAGCAATGGTGACAGCATGGGGTTGACTCAGAGTTGTCTCAATCCTTTGAAATGAGTTGTCATTCTTGCAGTTTATTCTTGTTTAAGCCAATGTTTTGGCAGAGATTTTTATATACTGTATCTGTAATGCAGCAATGTCCAAGTGCCTTTCCTTGACTCCAGTTGTTTGCTATCCTTGCTCTCTAAATCATCTTCTGTTCTTTTCCAAACAGAATAAAGCTGCTGTTGTAATATGCATGAGGTTAAGAGTGCTTAAATTCTTCTCTGTCAGGTATACTGGTCATTTTAAGTCTGCAGATTTAAGGTCTGATCCTGCAAACGCTCACTGGCTGTCGGGAGCAGCAATATTGAAGGTGGAGTGGAGTAGTTGCTCTGTGCCACGTGCCTTTGCAGACCTTTATTCTGCTGCTTTTTTCTGGATGTGACGTTCTGCCCGTGGGGCCGGCCGGGGAAGCCAAAGGAGATCTGGAGGATGCAGCGAGTGTAGGATCGGGTCTTGAGCTGTAATCCAGTGAGAGCAATGAGTTACTCAAACAGCAACTTGCTCAGCTGTAATCAGGGAGAGGCATGTTAAATAGATCAATTTGGTATTTAGCTACTACTTTATCAGGCTGACAGACATGCTGCCTTAGAGTTGGTTTGATGGTAGCTCGTGTTTGGGATTTGGCAGTGAAATCTCTAGTTTATGTTGTATGTGGAAGGTATCTAATATTTAAAATAAGGGGCAGAGGATCCTGATAGCAGCCTGACGTTTCCTGCAGATATGGGATGCTTGTTACGCTGCCGGTGGGCTGCAGGTACCTGTTGTCAGGCTTGTTTGCTTACTAGCACACTTGTGCTTCTCCAGGATGCAGAAAGTGGTTGCGATGTGCAGAGGTGCAGGGTCAGTCCCCAAATGCTCCTATGGTGGCAGGGACCAGGACCGGTCTCTGCTGGAGGGGCGTTAACGAAGCTCCCCGGTACAGGTGCTCCTGGAACGGGGCCTTTGCTACTCTTGTGTCCTCCTGCTTCTGCTTACGGCCAGAAGCGTTGAAGGCTCCTTCCTCTGAAGGCAGAAACCCTGCAGGAGGAAGCTGCAGATTAACTTGCTCCTGCTAACATTTCCCTACAGCTGTGCAACACCTAGTTTGTCTTTATATCCCTGCACTCTACAGCTCTGGCTTCTCCTGGAGCCCAATATAATTGGGAATGATCTGTCTGAATGCCCCATCCTTGAGGGGTCTTAGACTCTGCGTATTTCTTATGAGTCCCAGAGCTCTGCAGCTGCAATCGCATAAGCAACATTGTACCGCGGGGGCAAGGGGCTTCTGCTAATGTTCTTGCTGGTCCGATGGTTGGTTACAGCCGGCCACTAGAGAAAAGCTCTTGCTGATGGTAAAAAGTTTTATGCTTGTTGGGAGAGTTGTTGGAAAAAAGAGCTAGAAATGGGTATTTGGATTCCTTTGAAAATCAAATGTAAACTTCAGTCCATAATGATAAATAATGTTGGTGTTTCACATCTGTGTTTTATGCATTCCTGAAGCTGCTCTTGGCAAGTGGTGACAGTCTGAGCCTTGACCCTCAGGGCAACCCAATGTTTTTGTCCCTACTAGGAACGCTGTTAATATGGATGATGTGGTGTTGGAAGAATCCGTGAGACTTACCTGTTGAATAGAGACACACAGAAATACAAACGCTTTTGTAAAGAAAGTGTGTTTGCTCTTATGCAATGTTTGTTTCATTTTACTAAACCAACAGAAATTCCTTGGCCCAAGTTTCCAGGGATACCAGTGGTGCATCCAGCACACCCACCAGGATGTCCAGCCTCTCCTGCCAAAAGTCAGAAGCTCTGTGGCACCACAAAAGCCTATTTGTAGTGCAAGAGCTCCAACCCAAGCACCTCCCGTTAAAAAACAAACTTACTTGCTGGACCACATATGCAATAGCAGAAGCATGAAAGAAAGTAGGACAAATTTAGAAGACATAAGAGCAGGAAAAAAAGGGATAAGGGATGCAAAAAGGAGGGGGAAAAGAAGAGATGTGACTGTTGTCAGATTTGTCTGGTGCGGTGCAGCAGAAACAGGCAGATTTGTTTAAAAATAGGAATGACTTGTTACCTGATAGTACTTTTTCTCATGTTTGCTTTGAAGAAAATACTCCTCTTCTGGCATCACCTTTGCTGTGCTCTCTTCAGCTGGGTTTTCCCTCCCTGCAGGCTGCTGACTTGAAACACATCCCTTCTGTTTGTTTTCTGTCCTGGAAACTGCCTATGAAGGTGACACACATTGTAACAGAGCTGCCAGAAAAAGCTTTAGCTTTGAGAGGGGGTAGCTTGGACGGGATGGGAGGCTGGCGACAAATCCTCCCGCAAAGTTTTTGTGCCACATTTTCTTTGTGTGAAATAGTCTGGGAGCGTGACTCCTAGCGCTTTGGGGGTAGCAGGGCTTTGCTCAGCATGGTGAGTCCTGTGGGTCCCAGTAACCGCGCTGTGCTGCTGTGGGGAAGCCGAGAAACAGCTATGCTGGCAAAGTGCTGTCACCGGTTGGGGTTTTCCCCGCCATGGGCCGTGAGAGGCCCTGGGAGGAGCAGGCTGTTCCCCCCTTCCAGCTGCTCCCCGGGCAGGAACGGTGCTATTGGCTGGACTAATTTATTATTTTTTTTTTTGCAACACACCTCCCTGCTATAAGTGGCAAAGCAGCCTCTGTCCTGCCAGCTGGACACCCCAGCCCAGCCGCGTTGCCTCCGCGAGGCTGGAGGCACGGCCCTGGACCGAAGCTCTCCCACGTCCGTCCGTCCGACTGCCGAGGCGTTGTGCACGGCCGCGCGCGGAGTTCAGTCCATCCCTTCCCTCCTCCAGGCAGCAGCCGCCTCGCAGCAGCTCCCAGGCTCGCCAGCAGCCAGTAAGCACATGTCTCTGTCTCTCTCCCTCTCGAGCATCATCTCGCTGAGCGGGGCAGGGAGCGTTTGAGCATCCCGTGCTTTGCAGATCTTTGGATTTCAGGGCTTGTGCTGGGTGTTTTCTTTGCTGGGGAAGGGTTTTTGAGAGCAGGGCTGGGGGAAACAGGAAGTCTGTGAGTGTATAATGTACTTCTAAACCACTCTTTTAGCAAGAAATTTCTTCATGGATCACCGAGTCAACCTCAGAAACTGCCTCTGTTTTATAGGGTGGTTTGGGGGTGGAATTTATCTAAATTCTTGCTTCTGATTTCTCTTGCATCCTCTTTTTCTGATATGCGTATTCCCTCCTGGAAGGTGGTAGCTTTGAAAGTACAGGCAGCCCCTGGGGTATAAATACAGCTTTTCTCTTTGCTCCCCAATCAAGTGGCTCTGTAGGGAGCGTTTGCAGTGGTACGGAGCTGTGGAGGAGCTGTCAGCAGTTTGTTTTCCCAGGCAGGTGATCAGATGTGCCCGTTTAAAGCTTTTAATGACAGCTGGGGAGGAAATAGCTAAAGCAGTGGCTGTTTCATGGGCTCTCAGGTGATGTGATGCTCTCAAAGTGAGGACTGATACCCTCTGAATCGTGGGAGCAGGCTGGCAGTAACAAAATTGGGGAATATGGAAAAGCAAGGTTTTACCTAATAATTATCACATCTTCCCCCTTCTTTCTATATTACGGAACATCAGGCAGTTGCAGAGCTTCTGATGAGCCACACTTGCAGCTGTCCCCATGTGACTGCAAACTCCTTTATGCAAATACTGCACCCCGGTGTCTATCTGGATTTGTGGAATCACTTGCATGAGCAAAACTGTTTGCAAGATGGGTGTTTCTGTCATTCGTCTTTTCTTTAGCAACTAGGAAAAGATAAGTTACTGTGTGCAAGACTGGTCCAGTTTGTATTGTGTAAGCAAGGGCTAGTCTGTGGTTTAGAAATGGATGTGGCTGCTTTTTAAATCTCTGAAAATTGACTAAAACAATCTACCTACCCATTAGTTTCTTACCTTGTTTTGACAGGAAGAGCATTTTTTTAAAAACAAAAAACTTCTGAAAGGAAACTGATTAAATTCTTAAGCCATGATGTATAAAGCAAATAGCAGATCAAGCAACCAAATATGGCTTTAAAATTTAAACTTTCTTTTTTAATGATAAAAGCACGCACATACTTCACTTCAGTGACAACACCCTCTTATTTTCTTTTTTTTTCCTCCCCAAATACAGCATTCTTGAATACAAACCAGTTCTTAATTTCTCCTTGAAGAGCTCAGTGTATATAAAAAAATCATTCTTGACTAATACCTGCTAGAAAAATGTGAGTTAGGTGTTTCAGAGCTAATGCTGCAAGTGCAAACCTTCCCCCACCCAAGAGCTCAGTGCAAAAGAAAGTTAATTGCTCCGATTTTGGGCTGTGGCTCTGAGGAACCAGTTCAGGGCTGGGGTTTTACAGCTGGTTTCTGACTTGCACTGCTCTCGGGGAGTTTAGGCTGGGGGAGGTCTGTAGGATTGGGCTCCAGAAGTGTTTCTGACAGGAGAAGTTATTCCGTGCTGTGAACGATGACCTCCTCGTATGCTGGTATAATTCTTTGCCTGGATGTAAATAATGGCAGCAGTTCAGAAGGAGGCAACGTTTAGGGTACTCAAACACTTGAAAATAAACACTCTCCAGCCCATCTTGGCTGGCTGTGATTTCGGAAGCAGCCTTTCCATCGAACTGTACCATGAATGGAAGATCCAGACATATGGTACGAAGCAGCTGGTGGGAGCCCTGTCAGGTCCCTGTTTGTATCCGTGAACAATGCTATAGGATGTGCTTTAGCTCTGATCTAAGCCCGTATCCATCCTGTGAATATGACTTACAGTCCACACCCTTTGCGCTAGGGTATAACAAAAGCTTTAAGTAACTGCCTTCCTTACCCCCAAGAAGCAATTTACTTCCTTTTGTGTAATACCTATGTGAAAAGAGGGTAGTTCTGTGTTATAGGATACCCCATGGCCCTTTCTGTGCGTGTGCGTGGAAACCCGTGCTCCTTTGGTGTGGTTTGGGTACCACAGCTGCCATGGCCTTCCCATCTCCGTCTTGGAAACGTCCTCGCTGTCAGTACGTACAGCTCCTAGCACTGGGTGGGAGCTTGGGCACGGCTGAAACTGCCAGTGGAGAAAACTAATGATGTGAGCCAGGAATAGTATTGTCCCCTCAGCAGCAGCCTATGTGGATGGTGTCCTTTTAAATTTATTCCCCTCCGGGGGATGCACTGAGGGGATTTAGGTGTCAATTCCTTAAAGAACCTTGGAAAAACTCCTCTGATCTTTGCTGATGAGATGATCCAGTCCAGCCTATGTTTAGCACTTTCCCTTTTTGCAGCGCTGCTTAGACCTGAAGTCCCAGTGGTATTAAAAGCAGCAAGGAAGAGCCTCACCACCAGCAATGTGCAAAGTTTGCTCAGGCTTTGGGTACGCTCCTAAATCAGAGCAGCTTCCTGGAGAGCAACGGGCAAGTTCTGGCTGACTGATGCCAGGCTTCCTCCGGGCTCACGCGGAGGTGCAGATGTGTGCAGGGCTGAGCCGTGCAGCCAGCGCCCACCTCTCACCCTTGGGAGACCATCGTCACCTTGCGCTCTGCATGCAAAGTAGCAAAGCTGAGATTTCAGGTGCAATTCTGTAACTTTAGCCACGTGGAATCACTTTGGCTTGAAAAGGTTATGGAAATAATGTCTATACGATAAACCTTCCCTGACCTGTGATTTTATAATAAAAAATGCATTGTAAGTCAAAATACTTCAGCTTGATTCACTGGGATTTTTCTTTTTTTTTCTTTTATTTTTTTATTTCTCTATTATGGATGATGCAGGCAGGGAGAGTAACAAAGCAGAAATGTCTGAGATCAGTCATTTCATGTCTGATTTTGGCAGAGGGAGTGTGAGAGGAAGAGAGACCTCATGTTTCGTTTAGATACTCTGATTTGGAGAGGAGTTTTAAGCAGATGGCTCTTGAGACACTAGGACTCGAAAGGATTACATGCTATTTAGATAAATCCATGTTTCCACTTCTGCAGCATGGTTTTAGGAGGACTGTGCCATATATTCTGGCTTCCGTTCTTTTATCCTTGGGTCCAGTTAAAATCCTGTTTGCAGCTACTTGGCCAGCAAAGGTGCTGGGGCTTCCCTGGGGTTCAGGACAGGATATAGCCCAGCGTGTTTCAACTCCCTGATGCGCTTTGACTGGGGCAGTGCAGGGCCAGCTCTGGGGACGTCACCCCAGCTGTCTTCTGTGGGAATGAATCGGAGCCGAGAGGCTGGGGCTGGTCTGTGATGAGCGTTTCTCCCTGCTAACCCTCTGCCCGTGTCCAAAGGGAGCCTGCAGGCTGAGCAAAAATACTGCGGAAATTGGGCTCCGAAATGGTGTGTAAATTGGTGGAATAAAGTCCCTTAAAGAAGGATTATGAGTTTCTTGGCACAGGGAAGTAGTCCTGTTGTGTCTAGAGGCAGTCACAGAGTTGGGCTAAAATGAGGTCTGCGTGCTGGGAGGGAGCCCGTGGGTGCCTGGGTGCTGTGGAGCCCTGAAAAACAGGGTGCAAAGAGGGGATGGGGGTCAGGAGAAGAGCCCTGTCCCAGCTTCTTACCCTCAGTCCCAGAGGATGCAGGTGCTGTGCATACCATGTGCTCAGCCTCCCCAGGCCCATAGCCAAAAATCTCTCTCCTACTAGAGACTGACTCACTTTGATGCTCAAAGTATTTCCCACAAAGGCTTTTGCTCTGCTCCAAGCTGGTATGTGGAAAGCCACAAAAAACCCCTTCTCAGCAGGACAGTGTTCACCCTCCCCACATGTCCCTGCAGCACACACTGAAGCAGGATTTGGCCTTTGATGCTTTCAGGCATTTATGGTGCCAAGAATGCTGCCAGAACAAATTCCTGCTGTCTGAGCAAGAGGGAGCAGTGTCATCTGAGGGACGGACGGATGGATGGATGGATGCTCTTGTGCTTCTCCAGCTCCTTCATTTCCCTCTGAGGAAACAGCTCTTTCCCTTCTGGCAAATACAGCTCATGTCCTATGGCAGGACAGGGCAAAACTGACATTTAGGGTTTCGAAGCTATGGGACAGACAGGGTCTTGAGGAAGTGCCCTTTCAAAAAAAGGGCAAATTACAGAGCGCGCTGGAGAGCCAGGACAGGGTTCCCACCAGTGAGGGAGCTGCAGCCCGGGGGGAAGGGGTGGCGTTTTGCCGTGCGCCTGACTGGAAACTTTAAGGCAGAGTTACAATTTTGGTTTGGATGGTGTTATGGAATTGCATTATTTTTGCAAATAGGAAATCCAAACCCTCTTGGCTTCAGATTGCTGTTGTCAGAAGACCCGCTTATGCCACAGATATGCCTGATCTTTCTTTGTTTCTTAAGGTGAATCCAGTGATTGATGTAGTTTGAGATGCAACTCTCCTTCCCTCCTGCTTGGCAGAGCTGGCTGTTTAGCAGGCGAGTAGGCAGTCAACAGCTGGTTACTGTGAGGGATTAAAAGCAGTGGGATAGGACCGCCTTTGGGATCTGTTGGGATCAAATGCAGAATACCAGTTGTCACCCAGACATCTAATGAAGCACTGGAACAAACTATTCCTTCTGGGAACAAGCAATGCAGGGTAGGTTTTTGCCTTCCTTGTTCCTAATATTTTTCCACTCCTGGAAGGGGAAACCAAACGAGACTGGAAAAGAAGATACTAAAATTTGCCCACAAGAAGGCTGCCTGACAGGTATAGCTTGAGATTTAATAATTTGAACAAATGTGTTTCAGAACCAGTTTACTTGTTGAACTGCAGAGCTACAGTGAAACAAGTCTGTTCTGACATCTCTGCTGTGATGTAGATGGGGAGGAAGAACAGGAGACATAGCTAAAAAAAAGCCCAAAACCCCTTTCCCTCCTGCAATATCCTCCCACGTGTCCTCAAGGCACCGGAGAGCTTCATGCTCTACAATGCTTTGAAATAGGGGAGCTTCAAATCAAATGGTGGCTGACTCCAGTGGTGTCTATCTACTGAAATAATGGGTTTAAGAGAACACTGTTAACGAGCAATGGCATGTGCTAGATATGCCCAGCGACTCCTGTGGGGAGGCATGGTTGGTACAGAGATCTATGACCCACCCATTGTGCTTCAAACTAGCTTTAATGCTGAAGCGGCTGCTGCAGTATGTGAGGGTTCCTGTGTCACACCAGTGTCTAAGCAGCAGAGGACTTCAGAGCTTCTGGCAGAGCAAGAATTGTTCTCTATTGTTTTGCTTGGCCAGAGGCAGCGAAAAATCCACTCAATCCTCCAAAACTCTGTCTTATGAACCAGTGCGCTGGACGTGCCTTTCTTCCTTTGCTAAGAAAAATAGAAGTGGTTTATCACACTAAACCCATGGCTGGTCCAGCCCACAGTGGTTGCTAGTTGACTTTTCTGTAGGGAATTGGCTCCCAACTCTTCCCCAATGCCTTCATTTGGGAATATTCAGTTTTCTTGTGCTTCCAGTGGTCTCTGACCAAAGATCCTCTTATGAATAGCTATGAAACCACCCTAAAAATAGCTCCCCCATTGCTGATAGGATGCTGGGGTGGGAGAAAATAATGTGCTTTCTTTTAAAGAAATGCCCCAAGTTGTGGGAACCATTCTGACTTGGCAGGCTACTTGCAAGGCATTTGCTATTTGTTTAACTTGGGATTGGCTGCCCCTGGCAGTTGTTACCATCAGCCCCATTTCTTATCTGCTCTTTTCTATAATAAACACTGGAGCAGAGGTTTGGAATTAGTCACTTCTGAGGCCCTGCCTGCCTTTCCAGCTTCTGTCTTATCTCATTTTTGGACTCTTGAGCCTTTTCCACTTCGTTCTGTGCTTCTTGGTTTGCCCCTTTTCTTGTTGCAGTGATATAGCAAAGAGCTCTTTAAAATACCCCGTAGGTGTGTCATCCCCAGGACTGCCTACATCCGGGAAGACGTGCTGCCCTGGGATAGCTGTGTGCGCTCACCCTGCTGTTTGGTACTAGAGGGATTTTTCTAGCATGATTTACCTAATCCAGCAGATGGGCTGGATGAGTTGTTCTGGCTGACATCTGTTCAGACGAACAGCCCGTGGAGGCAGCGCTAGGATCCTGAAAGCATCCTGGGGGCCTGGCACCACATCCTGCTCTTTGGTACAACGTTAACCACAGGGCAGTCGGGAGTTTGGGGGAATGCAAACGCAGAAGCACAGGGCTGTGTGGTCCTCATTCAGAAATCTGAGTAATTTCTACTGCTTTGCTTCCACTTTAAAACTGGTGATGTCTAAGCATTGTCTTGACCTGGTCTTGCTTCTGACAATACCGTAGGAAAGGCAGTGATGAGCAGTCCAGGGTGCAAGAATATCTCTCTCTCTCATCTCACTTTAAAAATACACAGCACTATATATTTCACTCAGCACGTTGCAAATACTGTTTCCTATCTACCCCTGCTCTGCTGACTGAAGGCCGGTCACGCTTTCCCTCTGGGACAGCCTGCCAGGTAAATGCCACTTGATATATAACGTATTTCAGTGCTGCCTCTGAAACGGCCCAGGCAGCAGCATCGGAGCAGGACGGGAGAGCAGCCTGCATTCACCCTGCAGCAGCACAAAGGCACTCGGTGGGGATGCAAATCTGTTAGTTCTGTCCGGATTTGCTTTGTTGGTTGTATGAGCATGTTGTCCACCTCTCGCCGTAATTTTCCTATCTCTCTTATACCACTATCACTGTAATGATTTTTAGCTGAAGGTGGAAACTTTGACTTTGGGTTCGTCTCTGTAGTGGGATGGGTTTCTTGCAGTGGGTAGGGGACACAACCTGCCTGTTTTCATTTCAGAAGGCTGGACTGGAGGCTTAGCCATGGTTTAGGTATCTTGACCACCATTTCAGTTTGCTGGATTGAGCTGGTCAGGGTAGAGTTTCTCTTTCTTGCAAAAATACATTCAGGAAAAAAAAACCCAATCCCTATGTTAAACATTAGAGGCATTTTGGGCAACTTCTGAGCTGTATCTTGGCTCAGGTCTAGGTGTGACAGAAAAATGGACACTGCTGATCTCTTTCAAGCACTCTACATTGCAGATCAGAGCAGACAAATACCCTGGGGTTAGTCCTGCTTCTCAGTGCCTTTCGTGCTGATGCATGTGATGAACTGGAAGAAATTCCTGCCCAAGAGCATAAACAGGCAGGAAGACCTATAAGTGGCCATGGCCTCGTAGTCCTGACACGTGAACTGAAGCTGATGATGACTGGTGTTAGTGGATATGCTAGTGTCAGACCCTCCCAATACCTGTTTCAGGGACAGACTGATTTCTGGCTGGTGAGGATTGCAAGCAGCATCTCCCTGGTTGCTCTGATGTGCTGGAGAAGGCTAACACCCATCTGGTGTCTGGGATGGCAGGAGGCTGCCATGCAGGTGCACCCATGGTATGTGTAAGCGAAGACCGTACCTCACATCTCCTTTTTGCAATTTCCTGTCTCCGGGGTCAGGCCTGAAGTCAGCTTTCTCTCTGACCTCCGGTGCTAATGCAGCCGATCTCCATAGCAATGGGTGTAAATACCATCCTCTGCGCTCTCGTACCCCGGGCTGTGTTGGTGCTATAATGTGGTGAAGCTCTCTATGTACTTCACTAGACACTGAAGCAACCAACCAATAAATCTGTTATAAACCAATGAGTAATTTGTTTTGGTTACCAGGGAGATTGCCGAGTGCAAATTTAACCTGAAATAGCGATGAGCTCATCCTCTGAGCAGCGTCGGTGCCTGAGCTGGAGCAGCCGGAAAGGGAGCCAGTGCCAGTAACGCTGTCTGCTCCACCGACGTTTGGATGCTGCACAAGCTGTTTTGCCAGAGAGCTTTTGCCTTGTAAACGAGATCGTGCAGGGGATGGTGCGTGAGGCTGGTTGCTGAGCCTGGGCTTTTACAATTCCTGGAAGCGTGGCGATGGCATTCCTGGTGGGACCGGGGGCTGGAGAGCCCTGGGGGTGGGTTAAGGTGCTGCAGAGGTGGCCTCCTTTGCCATCTCCCCTATCTTGGAAACCTTTCCCTGTGCAAGGATTGTGGGGAAAACCAAGACGCTTAACTTGTAGACAAGGGTGAGTTTTAAACAGCTGGTTAGATACGTGTATCTGACAGGCAGAGCCTCTCCCCTGCTGCTGCTCCGGGCACTGCAAGGACTTGGAAAAACCTCATCCCCCCTCTGCAACATACCTGGGGCAGGAGCTTGGAAATTTGGGCTCTGCCTTTATTTCACCCTGAAGTGTCCCCACTTCAGAGAGCGGGACTTGACTTTTGAAGGGCTGATGCTAATGGCAGGGTCTGGCAGCCTTCTGTGTCCGTCTGTCCCTGCAGTTGCTCCCAGGAATAAGCCGGCAGGCGACAGTAGGTGTCAGGAGGACCTGCGCTTGGACAGCACTGGGGTCACCTCCTGCCAGGGCACAGCGGGCAGTGTGGGAGCAGCCGCTGCGAGCAGAGATGGATTTCTTGCTCTCTGCTGCAGAGCCGAGGCCTGGGTGATGGAGGTTGGGGTGGAGAGGGCTCTCGCAGGGCAGTTGGGAAGGCAGGACAAGGATGCTGGGCTGCGCTTGGTCTCTTTAGTCCCCCAGCCAGAAGGGGTCCAGGCAGGGCTCTGATCACATCCTGCACCTTTCTCTGCTAAGGTGGAGATGTTTCCAGCTGCACTCGCATTCGATGGATTCATGTTTTCTGAAGAAACACATTTTTTAATTACAAAAGTCTATTTGTAGGAGGAAGCAGCGCCTGTCCCTCTCCACTAGGATGCTGCGGGGCACGGGGGGTAGGGGCTGCCAAAGGTGTGGCACTGGTCTCTACTGCTCCTTTTTCCTGGTTTTTGCTCTCTATTGCTGAGTTACCAAATATGTGAAATGATGTAGAAATACATCAGCATACTGCCTGGCAGCTGTCTCGATGAAGCAATGCATAAGCCACTTAACCAGAGGCCCACTGATGGATTTCACTGAACCTTTTAAGACGTAGTTACCAGTGACTGAAAGCAGATAACAATTATCAACAGCACAAATGCGGACAAAAGCTGAGTCCCTGAAATGTAATCCATGAACCTGCTCACATGATGCAAAACCACATGGGGATTAACCCCATGGCTTTCTGCAGCAAGGCATGAAGGTTGCATCTATAAAAAGGGCATTGGTTTCAGCGGGGGTATTTCTGTATTCTGGAAGTCTTTTATTATAATTTTACAAGCATGGAGTGATCTGTCTCTGTGTCCCTTCCAGGCCCGTGGGTGGATATCTTCCTTTCTGGAGCCATGTGGGAAATGCCTTGGTGACATGACCGAGTTCCTCAGTGTCACGGGCAGCTCTGTTGCAGCCACCAGTGCATTCAGCCGTCAGCTCTAGGGAAGGGCTTCATGAAACCCCAACAGTTAGAGTAGGTTGGCTTCTGAAAGAAGGTGATTTTAACGTGTAGAGTAAAACTGAGCGAGATTTGGGTGAAAGAGGTGTGAGTTCACCGGCGTCTGCCTTTTATAGCTAGCAGACTTGGCACTGCTCTCAGCAGTGTGCCCGGGCCATCCCGACAGCTGGCTTTTGACTCCGCGTGACTCTGCAGCCCTGTGTCCTGGCCACCGCGTCCCCACGCTGCCCGTAACTGAGCTGGCAGGCAGCTAACAGTCTGCTCCATGGCATCTTATCTTTTGCTTTCAGGAGCTGTTTTGAGACGAGGCACGGCATGTCTAACGTGTGTGTGAATTATCTGCATGCGGTGTCGGATATTCCTTCGTTGCCTTTTTTCTGTGGGGTGGAGCAGTGGGCGTTAGCGTTTGGGAGTGGGTCAGGCATCCCCGCAGGTCTGCAATGTCTCTTTCTCATGTCCTCCCCCAGCAGCGTGTCCCCACCCCAACGTTTCACCTACTTGGTATCAAGGCGTGTTTGCTTTTTGGCTGTCTCTGGGCAACTAAAACCACTGCCGTACTGCGCAGATCCTGGACTCGGCCAGGACGGAGCCTAACCTTGCTCAACACTGGCATAAAGCAGGCAAGGCTTGCTACCAGGCTTGCTCTAGCACAGCTGAGAAGAGAACTTGGTCCAAAAGGCATTTTAGCAAAGGACAGTAGAGTCCTTCCTATTGCAGGAAAAGTTCTCAACAATTTGGAAACCTCACCCTTTCCCCATTGTCCTGCAGCATTCCCAATGGGACACTGGTGCTTGTGGGCTCTCATGCAATGCGGCTGCATAAGCTGGTTTTAAAAGAAAGCAAGCCACTGTTTTACATCTGCTTTAGCTTTTTGACAGTTTTCTCTGGCACTGGTGTGCAATTAGCACTGCTTTTTTTTGTCACATGGAGCCGATTCTCTAATAGTTTGATTTGGACAGTAGTTTGACAGCTAGCAGCAATTGTATTGAGAGGGGCTGTTTCTCTTTGCAGACTGTGTTACTCGTTGTCCCTGAATTTATTGTCTCGCTGCTACTTGAAAAAGAAAACAAAATCATTTTTAGGCCTGGATCCAGCCACAGAGCAGAAGATGGCTTAATCAAACACATAAGTGCCTGTACCAACTCCAGTTGGTTTATTTCTATGCTTAAAATCAAGCACTCTTTTAAGTGTCTTATTTTTCTTATTCCAAGGTTTGTGTTTAATAAATGTAACAGCCCATTAGACTTTGCTCATTGCTCTAGGAGTGAGCACTGATAGAAATGCTGTAACC
This sequence comes from Aramus guarauna, assembly GCA_013400195.1. Taxonomy (NCBI): domain Eukaryota; kingdom Metazoa; phylum Chordata; class Aves; order Gruiformes; family Aramidae; genus Aramus; species Aramus guarauna. Next base: position 125,327 of record VXBL01006491.1, on the reverse strand, counting down.
TGCAGTGCTGCTAGGAGACCCTCAATGGGAGAGGAGAGGGGACCTCCTCTTGCTTCCAAGCATCCTGGCCTGTCCCTGGGGAGATGGGCTGTGTGTGTGAAGATATTTGCTGTTTCAGCAAATGGGAGGCAAATTCAATTTAGCAGCTCAAATAACCTTGCCTCTCCATACTGCTTTGGGCCAAATTGTCTCCTGCCAAGTATTAGTCTACTGATCTTAATAGTTCCAAAGACACAAAAGCAATTGAAATTTGGTAGGTTACCCAAAAACTAGAGTGGGAGGGTGTTGTGGGGAGGAGAATTCCCCTGTCCCTGCCTCCAAAACAGCCTCCGTCCTGTCGATGAGGACACTCAGCTGGGATGCTGCAAACCAGGGCTGAGAACCGTTCTGGGCTGGGTCTCTAGTTTTGGCTGAAATTGAATCCTAACCCTGATGAAAGACTTAAAGGTATTTGTTCCCTTTTTTTTTTTTTTTTTTTAATAGAATGAGAATCAATGTTTTCTAACCAACCCCATGGAGAATGCTTTTTAGTGTAGTCCTTGCCCAGCTCTGATCTGACATGATTTCCAGGGAGACCCAGGATCCTTATCACTTTATGAAAAATGAGATTTACATTCCTGTATCACACAGACACTTTGAAAATATTATCCCTGACTCCAGAGAAATAGCTCATACATTTTAATGCCGTTATTAGAAATTGAATTGACAACGCTTATCCTCAGTGGAAATTGCTGTGCAGCTCGGGGGGAAAAATATGCAGAAAGCACCAGTGGGGACTTCAGAGAGCTCTTGTCACCCTGAGATGTGGTGCTTTTGGTGCAGTGTTTCTGCTGAATGAAAAGAGCAAGGTTTGATGTATTCCAGAGAAAGGGGAAAGCACGAGTGGGTGAGACAGCAGAAGGGCTCAAAGCATCAAAACAGTTTCTGGACTGAAAGGCAGAGTGCACCCAGGCCTTGCACGCAGGGCTTGTGTGTCCCAGAGTGTTGTGGAGATGTTGCATACAGGTGCTTTATTTTTTGTCTTAATAAGTGCAGAGAAATCAAGCTGGATGAGTGCTGGTTTAAACTGGCGTGAGATGCTGCTGAGGTGCTGAGATTGGTGAAAGATGCTCTTGGGAGGAGAAGCATCAAGGAACTACAACAACAACACCCCACCCCCCCCCAAATCAGGTTCCTTTTAAAAAATTCTTATTTTTCCCCATGGTAAACGAACTCCAAAGGACCAGCTGATCTCTGCTCCTCTCAGGGAAGATGGCCTCTGAGGAGGACTCCACATTTGGCTGCAATGCATTGAGGCTCTGGAGTTGCTTAGCTGGGAGTCCTTCACTCCTGAGTGTGGGGGCAGGAAGAGGGTCATGGCTGGTGAAATACTCCTTCATTAGGGCTCCAGGCTCTTCTGGACATCTGGATGACTTCTCTGGTTTTGCCTGAGTGTTAGTCTCTTGGAGGTCAGTTTAGGAAAGAGCAGCCAAGGCAAGTTCAGTAGGATCGGTGCAAGCGATCGCGGGGTCTGGCAAGGGCCCCAACTGCCTTGCAAAAGCAGAGGGGCAAGGAGCCTGGCTGAGCAGGGTCGTGTGTGGGTGTTAAATGAGCAGGGCTTTAATGAGAGACCTCGTGAGCTGATTTGCAAAATATTCATGTGAATGGAGGCTGGAGACAACTCTGGCCACAAAGTAAGCCTGGGCAAAGGGGAAAGTTAAATGGCACCTGTTTCAGCAGAGGAAATGTGTGATAATGCAAGACCAAAGCAAGGTGTCTTAGAAAGGCTGCACCATGTCTCTATCTTACAAGTGAGCGGGTGCCTGTGGGCCTCCTCACCCCCATCTAGTGGGTGTCTTCTCCTTGGCCTGTCCTGGAGTACATCCCCTGGCACGGCCAGTGAGTGCCCTTGTGATGTGGTGCCAAAAAAGCAGTTGCGAATTTGAAGGCACTCCAAGGTGAAGGGTTTTCAGTTCTCCTGCCCTTGGTGGTGGTGGTGCGATGTGGCCCAGCCTGGCTGAGCCTTCGTTGTAAGTATGAGGCTGTGATGAAGTTGACCCCTTCCTCCATTTGAAAATGCACTTTTCTGAAGTTGGAAATTAATCGAGCCCTCCCAAAACAGAGGTTTCTGAGAATAACTTTTGTGACTAATCCAACCCCATAGGCCTCACTGGAGAGGACTTTACAGCTTTGTTTTTCTTTGTAAAGAATGCCCAGCATATGTCCTGACAATTAGTCAGAGTGCCCAAAAATACCCATCAGCCCTGCAAGCTGATCTCCTTCGGCTCTTGGAGCCGAGACAGACACGGGGTTATGCACTGTGCGGTTTTGGGAAAGGTTATTTTTAAAATGGCCACGTAACAAGGGTGATTTGGTCCTTTCAGCCACCAGTGCTGTCTAACAAGAGAAGGTGTAGATAGCCAAACGCTAATCTCGCTGCAGGCGACTGTCCTGCTCCCAGGGTAGTGGGCTGGTTGTCCTGCTAAACACGTACGCCAGGGCCGGCTCCTGGCAGCTCTAAATCAGCACTTGGGGCCTGTGCCAAGTTCGGGCAGTGCTTTGATGGCGTGCTGGATGCCACAGAGTCTTCCCAACCAGCATGCCAATGCTTGGAAGGACATGTCCTTCTCATTGAAGCGGTGGCCTGTCTTCACCCTTAGCCAGGCAGTGTGCTTCTGCCCAGCCCTCTTCTGAGAAGCATTTTCTTTGCCCATCTCTGACCACCCGAGATGAAGTTTTTTTTTTATTCTCAGTGTCTCCCATGCACTGACTTTCTGGAGGATGTTTTGCCAGAATCGCAGTGCACCCACAAAAAGCCCTTTCTTTTCGTGTCCATCCCCTGCCCCACCCCCGCGAAAAAAAGCTCTTTAAGGGGAAACATCAAGGCTCCTTGATCGTGCGGAGCACCACTTGTGTGGGGTTTTGGCTTGGCCCACTGTGCTGTGGGAGCAGAGAAGGAGGTCTGCAGAACCATTTGCCCAGCAGCTTCCTGGGAACGCGAGGTTTTGCTAGAAAATATCACACTGAAATTGTTCCCAGCCTTTGGAGGAAGAGCTCGGGCATAGCCTGCGGTGCCCGACTTGAAAGTTCTTCCTGCTGCCAGGTCCTGTTGCATGACCACAGGTGGGTGGCAGGGCTACTGGAGACCTGTGAGGGATGCTGGGGAACGCACGTGTTGCGGATGATGTCTGGGTAGCTGCTAATTTCTGACTCATAGTGCATAGATTTCCAGGGAAGGTGAATGACCTGGCTTTCAAGCAGTGATGCAAACAGTTGAACTTCCTTCCATGCTCTCCACAGTGAGCTGTTTAACTTCACTGGTGGAGAGCATCGCTCAGCCAGCTGCCAAGCCTATGAGAAGTAATTGAAAGCAATTAGAAGTGCAGAGAGCGTAATGGAGGTTGTAAAATATTATTTCAGTGATGGCTCACTAACAGCTTGGTGAAGCCCCGGCATGAGCATTTATTGTGTAGGTACGGTAAGATTATATCACTACAAGTGTTCATCAGACCTCATCTTTCCTGGAAAAGGCTGCCATGCTGCCTGGCTGGGATCAGTGAGGTATTTATTTGACAGGGACTTAAGTTACTTTTCTCATCTTTGAAGCCAGGGCTAAGCCATGAGTGGCAAACCTTTGCCCTTGTGTTTGACTCCAAAAGTTATTCCTTTTCCATGTGGCTGCATCTAAACTTGAACAGACCCCTACAGTTGGCTAAGATCGCCCTACGGAGCTCCGCTGTCCTAAGCGTGAAGCTTTGGGGTAATAACCTGGGGAATAACCAAGTTGTGGTGCAGCTTGCTTGGCCCCAGGGACGGCTCCTCCGAGGACCACATCAGCCCTGGCAGAATTGCTGTTGGTAACTGAGAGGCATCACGCCACTGCTGCGGGCACAGTGCTGCGTAGCTGGAGCTCTGCAGCCACAGCTCTGGACTTTGTGGTAAGCAGAAACCCCGGAGCTCTTCACAGGAGCTTTGGATGCAGGGGCCTGGCCAGTGTGGGTGAGAGCGTGGTACTGCTGCGGCCCCGAGGTGCTGACCGCTGCTCCTGTGTGACCAGACACGGAGGCTGCTTCCCCTGTGCCTGCTGGTTCATCCTCCCTGGGAAACGCTTCTCATGTTACTGGGGCAGCCAGGGCTGCTTTGCTCAACCTGGGCAGTGCTGCTGCGTGGGTCTGTGGGAGGGAAGAGGCAAAAGCTGTGTTTGAGGCTTTCTAGCCCAGTTATGGGCTTGATGCTCTTACAAAGCGTCTGAATCAGACCAGCCTCGGCTGTACAAGTGGAGCTTTCTCCCAGGAGGAGCAAAGGAAGTCTTTGTGTCCCCTCAGGGTTGGCCAATGTCCAGGCACATTCAGACCTGTTGTTTCCACCTTGCAGTTCGTACAAGGGGGTTGCGGGCAGTCTGCTGAACCTCCCAGCCTGCTGCCTGCACATTCACAGCTCCGCTCCACGGGCTGAGTGGAGGCAGAACGATACAGGAGACAGAGCTGGAAAGAGAGACCCATCCCAGTTTAACCTAGTGCATTTATGACTAATGCATTTGTCTTTCTAAGAGATTTAAAAAGAATATTTAGCCTTTTGGGGCTGTTCCTTTTTGAGCTTGTACTAAAGGTCTAACTGTAGGGACCACAGCAGGCACTCAGCCTCCTTGCTCCTGGAAGATATAGTCTTGGCATCTTATCTATAATATAGCCAAGAGCCACATGGAGGAGGGAGCAGAGATAGGAGGAAATGGACTTTCTTGGTGCAGTTGGTTCAAAGCCAGCCCTGTGCAGCAGCTAACACTGCTGCAGCCTCTTCTGGCCCCAGTCCTCTCTGGAGCCCGTACGTCCTGGGGCCGCTGCTGCGCATCTGTATGGTGCCCGTGCCCCACCGTGCTGCAGTTTCTGGTCTCCAACCCTGACATAGCAGGAGGGGAGCTGAACAAAGCCTTGGGTCTATAAAGCAGCTCTTGATTTATGTGCAGACGCTCCCCCCAGGCCCTGGTGACACTTGGCTTTCAGCGGCAGCCAGAGGTCTGCCATGTCAGCAACAGGTGATGGGAAGAAGTGCCAGTCGGGAGCGTGTGTGGAGAGGAGCCGCAGAGCAGATGGCAGCAGGGAAATAAATTTGGAGCTGCCATGGGAATAGTCCTGGAAACAGTCCAGCCTGTCAATGGAGGCAGATGGGAAAAACCCAGTTTAGATCTCTTCTCAATTTTGCTGTTTTTCAGATGTCTTTATTTCCAGCTCTATTATCTCTGGGCCATTCTTTCCTGTCTGTTACCACACCCTCATCCCTATTTTTTTTCTCTCTCTTATCCTTCCTTCTTTTTCCCCTTTTGTTTCTACTCACATTGTATCTGAGTTCACAGAGGGTTACCCAGTCTGCGTCTGCCTCCTTACACATTTATTCCCAGTTCCTCTATCCCTACCTCCATAGCTGATCCTACAAGCTTTCCCTGGCACTGACGGGCTCCGCACACAGATCTGACCCAGCTGTGGGCTGGAGTTCAGCATGGAAGAAAGGAAAACACCCTGTGTGCCTTCACCCTGTGCTGCCCATTGCCTTCTCCACTGTCCCCTCTGAGCTGGTTGCCTGAGGGCACGGTGCTTGCTGGATGGCAGGTATGTCTGTCCCCGCTGTCGCTGCTGTTTGCGCTGGCTTTGCCCTGGATGCGGGTACATCCCGTGGGAACCAGGGTGTCTCCGTCTTGTGTTCACTTGAGTGCCTGCAGGATGCTTCAGGGGTGCGGAGGCGCATCCTTGTGTGCAGAATGGGGAAAATGAGCCGGGGTTTGCGTCTTCTGAAGTGTTTTTGTGATACTTCAAAGAGGAAGTGTTTGCTTTTAAACTAAAATGGCTTTTTTCCGCTCTTTGAAAAGACTAGGTGGAAACTCCCCACTTTGGTTCATGGATCATGGGTTGCACGCAGGGTCCCTGGCTGGGTAGGGGTGTGTGGGGTGGTGGGGAAGCAGGGGCCATCCCCTGGCAGCCCTCTCCACATGGTCTGCAAACGCTGTTCCGCAGTGCCTTTCAGCAGCGCGGAGCCAGTGCTGGGAGCAGGAAGCACACTTGGAGAGCGGGATCAGCCCCGGGTGTCAGTCCTGGATCCCAAACCTGCCCGGCGTTTCTGTGGCAGTGGGGCTGCTGCCTCCTCCCTCCCGCTGACGGACCGGCCGCAAGTGCAAAGGTGGGCTCTTCCTTGTGTCCTCTCTCCTCTTAAGCCCAGCTCCTTTACTGGTTGGCTTCCTGCAAACTCTGTCTTTACGCACATATTTATATATAAAATTTTTAAAAATTATTTTGTTTAGGCTTTGCCTCAGAAGAGCCAAGGGAAGTTTAACTGGGGTCTGCAATAGGTTGGGCAGAAGGAGTGCTCTCTGCTGTGGGAGAACACACATTGCATGCAACCTCAGATAGATTTAAAATAAACTCACAATCTGCCGTGCTCTTGCTTGAAAAGAAAGAAGTGTTTGTGCAAACGGTGGGGGGGGGAGCAAACCTGGGTGTGGAGTGCTGACCCCGCTGGCCGCTGGGACGGTGCCAGTCCTGTGCTATCGCAGGAGCAGCTTCCGGCGGGAATGAGCACGGAGCGAGCCCGGTGCCTGCCTGCATGAGAGGAAGAGTAGGGAGCAGTACGAGGCTCTCATTTTCATGGGGAGCCGGGTGAACGGCTTGTGCGCTTTTCTGTGCAGGTTTACTGCGCGTTGGTAAGCAGCGTGTGTGGAAGCAGAAGGTACAGCATTAGCCTAAGAGGTGGACAGGTGCTTCCCTCCTCACATTTACCGCTGCCTGCTTCTTTCTTTGATGATGGTGACTAATAGTTCATCAATGCCTGGGTTATACCGGCTCTATTTAGGACTTTCTGCCTGTTGAGTGACAGCAGGATGTGTGAGCAAGCTGAGACACCCAGACCTTTTCTGGCAGGATTGTTAGGGCAAGAAAATACTCTGGAAACCACAATGTGAATCATTTGTCTATCCGAGCGGATGACACTATGCCCCAGCCATGCTGCTTTGCAGTCAGACCTGTGCGGTGGGGTCAGTGTGTCCAGACCTGCTCCCTGGAGGCCCGAAAACCTACAGGACAGGTTTCATGTTAAAATCATGAAAACCCAAACCTGCATGTCCTGCTGGGTGCTTGCTGGCACATTTGTAGCACTTTTTTGTCTGGGACCTGCTGGTGCATGGTACCTGGCTGGCAGAGAAGGGCTCAGACGGGGCTGGCACACCTCCCTTCTGGGGCACCCCCCTTCCTCGGGGTTTCTGCTCCCTGCTGGGTTTCCCACGACAGCGATGTCCCTCCTTGACACTTGTGCTATACCTTGCACCACCGGTGTGTTTAATCACCCGGGCTTGTGCGGACAGATGGGAATTGTCCAAGGTCACGTGGCTAAAACTAGCCAAGAAGCCAAGAGCAGCCCTGTCCTCTCAGTAAGGGTTGTTCCTCGGCCCGTCCTTGCTGTGCTGGCCCAGGAGGCCACAAATCCAGATAAAATGGCCTTTTTATTACAGATTGCTCTAAGGAATCACCAGAGGCGTTGCAGAGTGAGCTGTGCCGTGAAATGCTTTTCCAGGGAGTTTCATGGTAAAGCTTCATGACCACCAGCGGGGCTGGATCTTTCTCCTGTTTTTTGGCCAAGCTTTCTCCTCCCACTTCCTCCAGCCCATGCCTGTTGTCATGCTGCAAAAACACGTGCATTTGTGCACGTGAAATGCTTTGATGGCCAAGTGTCCGTCCCTACTCTCCACATGCCTCTGCAATGCTGTCAAACCGCTGCTAAATTGCAGCTGCCTTTGGGGTGGGACATGGCAGCTGCTGAGATTGCTCCCCGTCCTAAAAGGCTGAATAGCCGTTGCTGTGCAAAGGTTACCGTTTCTAATCGAAATACGAGGGTATTCTGGAGGAAGTAGGAAATGACTGCTGAGCGGGAGGGTGCCAGAGCTTTGTGTAGAGAACTAGAAAGGAATGACAATGGTTAATGGTGCAAGCTCTACGTGCATTGCCAAAAATGAACTCATGTCTGTAAATATTATACTGCGCACAGCAAGATTAGCACAGGAAAATACCAGTTGTTAGGGTTCCTGTTACCATCTGAATTATGCAAACAATTTGCTTGAGTTTATAGATGAGCTGGGGCAGAATAACGTTGGGCTTTTCCTAGCCAAAGTGTTTCAGTGCGCTAGTGTTTTAGCACATTTCCCAGCCTCAATCTGCTACGCAAGTGAATCCACGCTGCGCTCCTTTGGGAGGGCACGCTGTCAAGTGTGGCCTTTTCCAGGTCACGTTGGAAACTCAGAGATGTCAGGTTACTGGTGAGGTGCTGACCTTGCAGGTGTGCGACCTGGGGGCCTGAAGATGGGTACAAAGGCCCAGGGGGTCGCCGAGCCCAGGGCTGGAGGCTGCGTGCACCCACACGTGTGTGCGGTCGAGGAGCTCTCGGGCCCTCTGCAAGTGGGAAGCAGAGACGTTCCCGGTTCCTGGCTGTAGCAGAGCCACTCAGGCTGAAGATTCCAATTGCTCTTCAGAGGCCAGACACCACCGTGATGGGCTCCGTGGAAGGAATGATAAACATTGGCTCTTCCCAGCGGCTGTCAGGGAGGTTAACTGACTTTCCCACGGCCATGCAGTGAGTCAGTGTCAAGGCAGGATTAGCAGCTGGGTGTCCCTGGCCCCCGGCCCTGAGCGAGCACCCCCGCGATTGCATAACCCGGAGCGAGCCTGCGGCCGGGAGCTGCGGCAGCCTGCGTGTCCCTGTGGGAGCGAGCCCTCAGCCACAGCTCCCTCTGCTCCCTGTCGTGACTTGGGTGGAGCCGCGGAGCTGGCTCTTCCAGGGAGTTTTGTGGACACCTGAGTAAAGAGCCGGTGCTCTCCGTAAGCCACGTGCTGGGGAGTGAGCCCAGCCATGCTGTTAGATGCTAGAGAAGCCTCGTAATCGTGAAACCCAGCTTTCCAAGTGCTGCTGTTGAGGGACTTGCTCGCTTTGAGCAGTTTGTGCCTTGAGCTTCCTTAGGGTAAAAGCTGGAGGACCACCAGGTATGGTAGTTTTACTGGCAGTAAAACTGCAGCGTGACCCTCGTGTTGAAGGCAAGGCTAACCCACCCTTGAACGTATCTTCTGGTACTTCTGTGGGCTGTCGGCTGGGTTCTCGGGGTTACAACCCAGGTCCTTTCTGAGCCCTACAGCCAGGGGACAGCCCCTCGCTGGTTCCTGGGACCGCAGCCCCTCCGGCCCCCGTGGGGCTGTGATCTACCTCTTCCCTTCAGCAATGGCAGTGCAGAATTCACGTCGAGTCTGTAATTTAGCTCAGGACTGTTATGAGACACAATCTAGCTCTAAAGCCAAGGCCAAATAGTACTAGCATGGGGTCAAGTTCCTGAGGCACACTCTGCCTTTGGGACTAATTTGGGTGCTGAGTAGCCGGGCAGGTATTTACATGTTGCCTACAGAGACCTAGAGGTCTCTGGATCCTATTCTTCTCCCTTGGATCACCTAAAATGGTAAGAATTTTCCAGGGGGATTAAGGCTGTGATCTCTGGGGAGGGGAGTGGACATCTGGTAGGTGTCCCATCCGTATTAATAGCCTCCGTTTAAATGTATGTTATCAAACAGGGCAGCTCCTAATCGGCCAAGACACCGTGAATTCTGTTACCTAAGGGGCTGCTGGTGACTTTGGGCTGTTAACCATGGCTTTCCACAGGCACACAGGTAAAGTGGACGTGCTGCTGGGTGCGATGGGAGAAGTCCTGTGTGTGCAGTGCCTGGTAAATGGGGAAGAAGGTTTTGCTAACAGGTTCCTGCACCAGCAAAATAACTCTCCTGAATGCAGCCTTAAGCCTCAGCAATCTGCAGCTGTAACTAATGATGGCAAATGGGCTTATAACCAGCGCGTGGGACTGGCGCTGGGAGCGCGGCAGTGGTGGCGGCCTCGTCTATTTTGTAAAATGCGTCGGATGGAAAGTGCTTTCGTATCCGCTGCTGTGGGAAGGCTGGGGCTCGGCTGGTTTTTGAAGAAGAGCAGGTGAAAAGGGGGGGGTGATGCTCCTCCTTGCAGCAAGCTTGCTATGGCAGTTACTGCTGTGAGCAGGGGAAATCTGTAGCAGAGGGGAGCATGCAGAAGCCCAGCATTTAAACCCAGATGGTTTGCTCTGCTCTGCTGGGAAGCTTGTGGTTACTGCCTCTTCTCTGTGTTTGTCTTGTAGATCAAACTGGCTGACTCTCACCAGTGACAGGAAAATGTTAACTTTTCCTTCCCATTAACACTGACAGGAATCTTCAGAGCATGTTTTGCACGTCCCCCATGGCATGCAGATGTGTTGTGTCTTCCCATCTGCGACTAAACTCCTCCAGCCCTCCAATTACAATTGAAAGCTCTTTGGAATTTTTAAAAGCTTGTCTGATTCTCAGAAGCGAACCGCGTTTGTGTGTGTCCCCAGCACATTTACAGCCCTACTTCACAACGTACAATGGCAGTGCCGTTGCATCTCTTGACGAGATGTAGCCCAAGGGGTGGATGTGCCTGGGGAGAGGGTATTAAGTTGGGGGCACAGCTCCCATGGGCATCAAACCGAGCTGCTGCATGCCAGGATCCAGGGGACAGCGGTGCTCACGAGACTTGGTTGGGAACATAAAGCATCTTCAAAACTGGGGAGGACAGTCACTGCAGGCTGTTCAGCTTCACACTCAGTCTCCCAGGACAGGGCACGACCATGAGGCTTCTTGCATGGCATGTAACTTCTTAGGATTTGCTTGTGTGATGCAGATATACATTATGCAAGGTACCTTTCTGAGTAAAATCTGACTTCCGTGGTATCATTTTTAAATGCCTTTCAGGTGTTTAAAAAGAGCAATCTATTCAATTAAAATGTAAGAAGACATTTATTTTGTAACTTCAGCCCACGAGACTGACGGATGCTGTAGTATCCTGTCGTTATACTCCCAGCTGTATCTTTCTTTCCTTTCTCATATTCCTCAGGGAGGTGTTCTCTGGGGCGAGGACCCACAGATTTGATGTTGTGCTGTACTATAAAATGCTGAAGTATCTTCTGAGCAGATGCTGCGGTTGGAGCGCTGCCACCAACAAGTTACAGCACAGTTGTCCGCTCCCACACCTTGCAGGGAGCCGGGCTCTGCGGGGCGGGTGCAGTGGGTGCTGTAGTGCCTGTCCCGGGGGGAGACTTCCCTGCAGCAGCAGAAAGGTTCAGGTTTGTCTCTTGGGGGCACCTGGGCATGAGAAGGGCATCCAGGCACCGAGGTGGGGGCAGATCCGTGTGTAACTGGGAAGGTAATTGAGGACTCTCAAAGGTCAAAGCGTAAGGCAGTCACAGAGTGATTTACTGAGCAGGACTTTTCTGCTTTAGCTGATTTGGGCTGTTTTGTAAGGCTTGGACTTTGCCTAAACTCTGCCTGAGTGTTATGACTTACTCTAGGCAGCGGTGCTATCTGTGCCCACTGGGACCCTTGTTACCCTTAGCCGAGCTCTGTATGAAGTGCAAAAGCAAGCCCTGGGGGAAGCGTTTGCAGGGCTGGAGCAGTGTGGTTTTCTAATAGCACGTCTCTACTTCCCTGGGGAACTGTGAAGATTTAATAATGATGGGGATGTGCTCAGACATGGTGGCGATAGGACCGCAGGGAATCTTTTTGGCAACCGCCTGAGGAACTTGGAGCAGTTCTTGTTCTAAATAAAGAAGCTTCCATTTTATCAACAGACTAATTTTTGAATTATAGACTATGAGACTCGCACGTGCCCCAGTCTGGCAATGGGAGAGCACAGCTCTCCCCTCGTTCCTGCCAGCTCTCCCAACAAATATGACCTGCAAGCGATTTTCTTCTTTTTTTTTTTTTTTCCCTTTCCTTGTTGTCCAGGGCAGTGTGCCAGTGACCTTGAGGTGCAGTCCTGAGCATCGCTTTGCATTTTGGATTAATGGGACCCTTCTTTTAAGGGTATTCCCTGGTATTTATAGCAAACCACGTGACATTGCATTGAGAAATGCTGAGAATAGTAACTCAGGTGACAGACCAGGGGATGCCAGGTTCTGAGCTGAAATAGGCAGGTGTAGCCAATGCCTGCCGGTACGGGGGGCTGTGCGTACTCAGTCTGCTGAGAAAAATAAAACTGATGAAGACAAAAACCAATTGCTCTTTTCCGTCTATATTGCCAGAGAGAATGCAGCTGTGCATAGGGCAGAGGGTTAACACCTTCAGCCTCATCTTCCTTAAGTGTCAGAATAGTCTGTAAGGTTTAAGTACAGCTTTCCTGGTTGTTTTTAGAGACCACAAGTGAAGTTCTTGGTGGTTTATCACATTTAAACATATTCTCCAGAGACATTAACACATATCCTGTGCTAAGTGCTTTGCTTATCAGCTATGCTTCAGCTCCCTTTGCAGGGCTCTTTGGTTTCATTTGTTGCACAAACCACTGCGATGCTGAGTTGTGGTCGCCTGAACTGGGAGGAACTAGCCCAGGGGCTGTGGGAGAGGGAGAGGCATGGGGTTGTGTTAATGCAACAGCTTTTGTGGGGCAGCACTTCTTAGGTCTGTACCCTCCTCTCCATCCTACAGCTTGCCATGCTGCAGGGTGCAGAGGTAGCCCTGATTGTGACCGCTAGCTGGGACAGCCCTGTGACTGCTCTGCAGCATGGTGTCGGCATGACTCGAGGTGTGTGGCAGCTGGCTGAGCCCAAACATTTAAGATCTGTATTTGAAAGGTGGAAGGCATGGTGGTCCAAGGGCTGAGGGGCTGCTTTTGAAAAGCAGCAGATGGTCTTTGGGGACAAGTGGCTAACTGGCACCTCTGTGGTCAGGTAAATGTTAGGGTTGAATTCCAGTGGGTCTTCATGACAAACACCCTGATACTCGAGAAGGCCACTGGTCTGGCCAGCTGCCCTCGAGCTGTAGCCAAATCCATCAGGGAGCTACATTTAGACAGCACCCTGCCAGGGCTGGTGGGAGAGGGACACCGTGCTTTAAAGGGGGGTTAGTTTCTGGAAGTATTGCTGGATTTTTCTTGAGCTCATATTTTTATTGAGGGTCCTCTAGGCTATTTAAGGATGGGCACATACTGCACTTACCCTCTCGCCAGCAGCCTGCATGCTCTCTTCTTACCTGCTTCTCTCCAGCAGAACATCCTCTGTGCGTGGAGGTCAGCCTGGGCTGGAGAGTAGTTCCAGTCTGTCCTTACTTTTCCTCTGTTTCCTAAATCCCCTCCTGTGGCCCCGGAGTGAAGCTGAAATGGGGTTTGGATCAGTGCATGTCCTCAGGGTATGTGCTTCTAAACAGGAGACACTTGACCAGGCTGTCAGCTCAGAGACGCTGTAAGTCTGGTGTAACGGTACAGCCAAAGACACCGTTCAAATAATTTCCAAGCTAAAACACGTGTGCGCACTGCTGTCGTTTTAAGCACGCCACTGTGAAATGAAGCACAAAGGTACAGCGCTTACGGTTTTAGTGGTTAGTTTGATGAATGCTTACCCTGAGCACCGAGTTTTGTGTTGCTGCAGCGTGGTTGTAGCTGGTGTGAATCCTACTGAGTGCTCAACAGCTGTTGCATGGGGAAGCTATGCAGCGTGCATTAAAATAAAAGCCCCAAAGAAGAGTAAGGAGGAGTCGTGGTTTTTCCCATGTACCCAGTGTGTCCTTAGTTTCACGTTGTGCCTATTTTCCAGACAGCAAAGACAGGTCGTGGTTTATATACCTGGAAGCTCTGGAAAGGGAAGCTGTGGGGATGTGCAGCTGGAGGGTGAGCAGGTTATTAAGGAGATAAACATCTCCAAAGCCCTGATCTGCTGCCAACCCGGCTTTAGAAAATTTGCTTACTTATTGTGCTCTGTAAAAAAAATAATAATAATAAAAAAAATCTGTTCTGTCTCCCTTCTGTGAGAGGGGACAGGACCACTTAGGGGAGCAGCAGTAGGATACTAAACACTTCTCTCCCAGGGCAGCAGAGCTCTGAAGTCTCCATGGACATTTGCTCCACTCTGGGAAAATGATCTGGTGGTTCCAGCACAGCTGCTACCGGTGTGGGGCCCCGCTCTACCACAGACCAGCAGCTTTTGGGGCTGTTGTGCACCAGCCCCTGGGTTGGTGCTCCTGTGTGAGGGTTGTAGGAGATGGTCTGACTGACGTGGGCTCTCGGCATGGCACGGGTGAGCAGAGATCGTGAACAGCCAGCATATTGTTTGGGACAACTTGGTTGGTGTTTGCATCCTCACTGCAGGCAAGGGGATAGAGGTGCCTTTCCGGGGTCTAGATCAGAGCAGGGATGACAGCACCAAGGGCAGAAAGCTCCTTAAGAGCTGGGAGAAAATTCATGGCCCAGCCTCTGTATGAGGGAGGCTTTTTGGTCTGTGAGATGGCATGAAGCAGGCAGAAGCTGGCCTGTCTGCCTGCACAGCCCAGCTCCCGGGGGCTGCCTGGCGCAGTGTTAATTTGTCTGTGGAGCTCCAAAGCTGCTGTGATAAATGTGTGTCTCACATTAGCGCATGATGCATTACATGGGAACACAGGATTATGTTACTCCTTGAGCCATATGTTCACGATTACGTGTTCTGGTTGAAAGCAACCCTAAACCAGAGATGAAGAACGTTGCGATACCATTTGCCCTGGACCCTGTGCAATTGCATTTCTTCTAAATAAAACCCACTTGCTTGATAAAGCTCTGCAGAGCTGGCCGTGGCTCACATAGTTTCCACATTTCCCAGCTGTTTATTTGTTTCATTTACTTGAACCGGTACAAACACAACCCTTGGCGTAGTTGTCAGCAGGACATGGCCATCTCCTGACCTTGGCAAGGCGGCGTTTCCAGACCTCGGTCCCCATAGAGCGCAGTTCCTGCCAGCCCAGCCTCCAGCCTGCAATTCTAAGTTTTAGGGGAAGGGGAAGGGTGTGAACCTGGTCTCCACCTCTGCTGCAGCCTCCCTGTGTGATGCTCCTCTCCAGGACTATCTGTTCTGCTTTCTGGAAGAGAAATGCTCTAACTTGTTCTGGCCTAACGTTATTGAAAGGGTGACAAAGAGGAGACAGTGAGATGACTCTTGGATTTTAAAATCTGTAAAGTAACAGTGTGGGTCCCGACTCCTGTCCCAGCATCTTCCACTGCCTGTCCAGCAGCTTCCTGAGCCCAGAGATGAGGCAGAAAATGATTTCTGAAATAATGGCAAAATGTTCATTTGCAGGCAGGCTACTCCCCAGGCTTTGCACCTGGCTGTATCGGGTGCTGCCAACAGCATGTTATACTCAAAGAACAAAAAAAAAGCAAAACTGGGTGAGCAAGGGAGATGGTGAAGGCAGCAGCCACCCTCATGTCTTACTGCAGTGCCCGGGCTTGCCGGGCAGGGCTGTGCCTTGGTCAGGACCTCTGTCTCTGCTGCAAAGCCCCGCTCCTCACAAGGGCAGCAGCAAGGATCCCTCGGCCCCGGGCGGCTCCCGTGCCAGTGTGGGCATTTCTCATGCTGACAGGTTGGACCACGCAGTTGATGGTGTATCTCAAATTACTGGGGTGGGCAAGTGTCCAAGAAAAAGCTGTGTAAACACGCCCTTGGGCCGTAAACATGGCAGTCCTGCCTGTGCAGCATCCTGCGGCCAAGGCCCATGGAGTCCCACTGACCCTCCCTTGCCATGAGGGCACAGCTGGGAACTACGTACCCTCTCTACACCCCAAAACCCCCAAGCCCTGTTCCAATTTATAAAGGTTCAGTGCTGGGGCTTGGAGCAACGTGGCGAGAAGAGCAGCCGTTGTGCTGCAGAGCTCCGTCAGGAGCAGGCAGCAAAGCAGCCCCTAAACTCCAGGATGTGGTGGGGTGGTCTGAGGTGAGGCTTTGTGATGGAGGAGCTAATGGCCTCCCCAACCTCACAGCAGGAAGCAGTAGCAATTTATACTGCCTGACCGCATCTTTCTCCTTTTCAGGCTCTGTGCTGGCACTACAGCTCTATCAGGAAAAGAATAATTAAATTTCCTTTCGGTGTCCTCCGTTGCCAGATGTGTCTCCCGCCAGGTTGCTGATGGTGCAGAAAGTTCAAGGCTGTGTCCCGGGTTGTTGGCCATGCAGGGGAGAGACAGGGCTTCATGGTGCTGGGGGGCTGCAGGGGCATGAGCAGAAATGGACCTGCGTTTCTGGGACTGCTCGGGCTTGCATAACCCTGCTGGAGCTTTTGCAGCCCTCGCAGGAGCATTTGCTGGCTTCCTCTGAGGAAGGGCGGAGGGAAATGGAGGGAGCCATTAGCAGAAATGGCCTGGGAGGCTGGGACTGGGCGTGCAGGCTGGGGGCGGGTGTCTGGGGAGAAAGTGTGAGCATCTCTGGCCAAAGTGGAAAATCCTCTGGTCAAGAGCCCCTGGGCCCGCTGATGTGCTGGCTCCCTGGCCGTGGTGGAACATCATGCTGGCATGAACCGAAGAGGTTTCTTTATGCGCAGGGAGATCTTTTCCTGGATTCCTCGTGGCTTTATATGTGAAAGCCTGGTGAAAAGAGGCAGCTGGAAGCTGCACAACTATCCAGCACAAAAGGCCTCAGAGGGCTGCAGCTGGCTGCAGGCTTAGGCTGGAAACATGGAAACTATTCTGCTCTGCGCGGGGCTGGCGGTGATGTCTGCGCACAAATTATACGGTGCTGCAGCCAGGACGTCGCTGAGGCCTGCAGTGGGCCTGGCCATCGTGAACTAAGTGGGTTCACCCCTCTCAGTGAGCGATCAGGTATCGTTATCCTTGCTTGATGTGACATATGTAAATGAACCAGTCTGGTATCCTTCCTCGTAAGAAGGTGACGGGGAAAGGCTGGAGTGGGACTCTGCTCTCCTCACCACCCGCTGTGCTTGCTGGACCCCAGGAGGTGAGAGCTGCGTGCTTGTGTTTGGCCAGAGCCCGTCCTGCCACTCTGTAGGCAGAGATCTAGCATTCGTATCTTGGAAGGCTATTAAGGGAACTGAAAATATTTGTTACTAACGCATTGCTTATGTTAACTGCGGGGGCCGGCACAGGCGGCCGCTGCCCTTGCTGAGCTCCAGAGCACAGGCAGGAGCTGGCCCATGTGGCCCTACTCCGGAGCCAGCACTTCTCCAGACTTCATGGTATTGCTCTCTCTGCATCCTAACGGCAATGCGTGACCTGGGAGGGGATATCCGAGCTGCCTCTTGTGACTGCTGCAGCCAAAGCCAGGCTGTGTACTGCACCCAGCCTCCTGAGGGTGATGGTTTGTTAGCCTGACCTAAAGGCAAAGCTGGAGGCACCTGGAAAATGCCGGTGCAGTTGGTAGAGAGCTGGCGTGTTTTATAGACCGCTGAGCTGCCTGACAGAAATTTGCCCCAACAGTGCTGGCACCGAAGCCACATTCTCTACCAACAAGCCCTTGAGGAGCGCAATGCCACCAGGTGCTCGTTGCTGAGCCGTCTTCCCGACACTTCTCATTTGCACAGCCCCAAGAAGCTGGAGCAGCTATCAGAGCTTCTGTGCTGTAACTTCACCCTCCTTCCTCTTGCAGGGCCTGGCAGTTACACCGTGGGCACCATGTCAGAGCGCTTTGACTGCCACTACTGCCGTGACCCTCTGCAAGGGAAGAAGTACGTGCAGAAAGAGGGCCGCCACTGCTGCGTCAAGTGCTTCGAGAAGTTCTGTGCCAACACCTGCACTGAGTGCAAGAAACCCATTGGAGCTGACTCCAAGGTGAGTGCTGAGCACTTAAATGGGTGGTGAGAAGACAGGCGGATGCTGATAACTCTCCCACTTGTTTTCCTGGCTCTGGTCTGTCTGGGAGTTTGTGTGAAAACAAATTCTCCTATGAGTGCTCTGGCCAATGGGCCATGTGCTCCTTGGGCAAAGAGCCAGAGGCTCTGGGGGCTGCAGAAGGGCTGGTCATGATGGGCTGCTTTCGCCCAAGAGCTAATTTCAGGATCTAGATTCAGCCACATGAACTGCTGCAAATGCTTACTTGTCCTGCAGAGAGCACTGCAGGTGATCCAGCCTGCACAGCACTTGCAGAAAACTCATCTTCCAGGCAAAGCACTCAGGAACCTAGAGTCTGTTTTTGTCAGTTTGTCAAACGTTTATTGCTGCATGTTTATGGCAGTTAACATACACCTGAACTATGGGGAACTTGACAAACAGAGAAGCCCACACTTACAGATCTTCAAATCTCAAAGCTGTTGAAGCAGCTTCTGCTACCCTGAAATTCCAAAGTGAATGTGATTGTGTCAGTGAGTTTGGTTAAATGTCTTTCCCGTAACTGCTTGCAGCTGAGCTGCACCTCCAACCACTGAATGCAGACATGAACTATGGACTCTACTGCCAAGGCTGATGAGACAGTAACTGGGTTTTAGGGTACTCAGCAAGAGAGAAGGGCTTATTGCTCACTCCATTTCTGTTCATTCCAGGAGCTGCATTTCAAGAACCGTTACTGGCATGACAACTGCTTCCGCTGCTTCAAGTGCTATACGTCTTTGGTGAACGAGCCCTTCATGCTGCGGGAGAACAACAAGGTTTGGTGTAGCAACTGCACTGCCACTGAGGATGCGCCCAGGTGTAAGGGCTGCTTCAAGCCTATTATTGCAGGTACTGGTGCCAGTGATACAGCTATGACTGCCGAGTTCTGCTCTAGGGTGAAACTGCGGGGGTTTATCAAGCTGTGGAGGCAGCAGTTAGGGGTGGGGGCAGCACAGTAGAAGGCTGGAGCACCACAAAATGGGGCAGGTTTTGACTGTTGCTCTCACCTGTCTGTTTTATGCAGGTGTTGAAAGGCTGCTTTGCAGTTAACCCTCATGTGGATAGTTCACCCTAGTTAGTTAGTCCTAAACCATTCCTACCAAAAGCTTTGCTCTGTATATCAAGATCCTCTTCTCAGAAAGACTCGGGCACCTGGCAAATATTTTAAGACAATCTAGAAGGCCCTGGCTAAGGTCAAATACAGAAATTAACAGCTCATCCCTTGTCCACATTACAGTTGAATCCTGGGCATAAGTATAGACAAGTCTTGCCTACAGGTATATTACACTGCACAGGGTGGGAGTTTGTCACAAGCTTGAAATCCCCCATAACAAGTTATTTCTTTCTGTTGTAGGAGACCAAAATGTTGAGTACAAGAAGATGGTCTGGCATAAGGACTGTTTCACTTGCAGCCAGTGCAAGCAAGTGATTGGATCTGGGAGCTTCTTCCCCAAGGGTGATGACTTCTACTGTGTCTCCTGCCATGAGCATAAGTTTGCCAAGACCTGTGCTAAATGCAAGAATGTAAGTCCTTCCACTTTGCAAAGGGAGCTGCCAGAACTGGCAGTCACATGTCTTTCAGATGCTGGGAGAGTAAACCAGTCGACAGGTTGCGCTGGAGCTGTACCAATGCTTATTTTCCTTCCTTGAGATACTGCTGCAAGCAGCTGGTGGTACAATAATGTGAGAGCTAATGGTTGCAGCACGTTACAGTACCTGAGCAGGGGCTGTAGGGTTACCTGAGCTCTGCTGAAACCACGTGGGCACCAGCTTTGCACTTGCTTTGGGATGGTTTAAGCTCTGTAGTAGGTGTTGTGTATTCAAGGCCTAACACAATGTTTTATAAAACAGCTGTCTTTCTTACACTAATCAGTTGCAAAAGTCACAGAATAGCAGAGTCATTGCAGGTAAAATAAGCTATTACGAAAGCTCCAGACCTGCAGGATTTCAGGCTAGAGGAACTCAAGTGCTGCACCATTTAATGAAAACTTTCCAGAGATCATCTCCATGACAAGAAAGATCTTTACAGAGATCTTCCCATGCCTGCATCACCCCTTTTCCTCCCTACCCATTCTGAAACACATCTCTGCTCTTGGACTCCTAGCCCATCACTTCTGGAGGCCTCACTTACCAGGAACAGCCTTGGCATTCCGAGTGTTTCATTTGCTCCAACTGCAAGAAGCAACTGGGTGGGAAGCGCTTCACAGCTGTAGAGGATCAGTTTTACTGTGTTGAATGCTACAAGGAGTGCGTTGCCAAGAAGTGTGCTGGCTGCAAGAATCCTATTACAGGTATGTTGGATTAAATGCAGCTTGGGGGCAGTGGGTGCTTAAGGTCAGAACAGTGATCCCCAAAGACATGCAGCTCAGAGGTTGCTAACACCAGAAGCAGGTCCCTAGTATCCCAAGCCCAGTTCCAGCAATTTACACGTGATCCAACTATAAGCCGTGTGCTCTTGC
The DNA here is from genome assembly GCA_013400195.1 of Aramus guarauna. Classification (NCBI taxonomy): domain Eukaryota; kingdom Metazoa; phylum Chordata; class Aves; order Gruiformes; family Aramidae; genus Aramus; species Aramus guarauna. The sequence goes on along the minus strand of VXBL01006491.1, from coordinate 105,222 downwards.
TGGATGGACTCTGAGTTAGTAACCGAGCTCTTCAACTTGAGGAGGCCTCAGTTGAGGCGGCCTCAAATTTACCTCCTTCAAAACTTCCCCAACTAGAACGGTTCCCACCTATATCTTAGTCTGGGAACCTTGTGTCCAAAAAGACCAATGTTTTATTGCCATTGTGACATTTGCTTGAACTTCTGATGTATTTACCTGTGACAGTTACTGGATCACAAAGCTCAGCCCAGAACCATGGGCATTATCCTGCACTCCCATGAGGCTTGCATTCTGTTCTGCACTTTAGAGTGTGGATCTGAGCCTCTAACAACCAGGGAGGGCATTTAGCCCAAGGTCTCCTTGCTCTACATCTTGATCTTTCCTTCAGTTTGACTGTTCCCTGGAGAAAGGATCCCAAGGGAAAAAGTTTATTGCAGAGACAAGCCACATGAGCCTTATGCTAAGCTGCCTCTTTCTCTACAAGCAGTAACCCTCAGCAGCAAAGAATGTGGTTGAGTTGCAATGTGGGCTAGGATTTTGGGTGTACAAATCTGTTCTGCCAGACTACAGCAGCACAGGAGGCAGTAAGAATGGGATCTGCTGTTTGGTGGGCTAACCCAGCCAAGGGAAAAGCTACTATCGCCGTCCTATAATTGTTTTCTCTCCTAGCAGGATTTGGAAGAGGAACCAGTGTGGTTAACTACGAAGATGAATCCTGGCACGATTATTGTTTCAAATGCACAAAGTGTGCCCGTGGTCTGGCCAACAAGCGCTTTGTTTGCCATAATGGAAAAATTTACTGTGCTGAGTGTCCCAAGCGACTGTAAGGAGCAGACAGCAACTGCTGTAAAATGGATTTTAGAGCCTTGTTTTCCAAAACAGTCCTGGTAAAGGAGCAGGTTTTTGCATGTTAAGAACTTTAACTTTTTCCATTTACTATAAAAACTAAAGTAGCCTCAATATATTCGGTTTGACTTTTGAAGCTCCTGCAGTACAAAAGCATGTAGTGTTGCAAAAAAAAATAATCTAACTTTGCTTCCAAGTAACTCTTAGTGTAAACGCTTGAAATGCTGTTAGATTTAGCATTAGAGATCCACATACTACATAATCTGCGTGTGACTTAAACTAAAACAAAGCTAGTTTTAAACTTGTCTGGTATACATTTAAGCTTGGCACTTAAATGAAGTGGGTTTGACAAGGCATGCACCTCCAAAACAGATTTTACCCGGGATCAGAGAGATCCATTATTATGCTTTTACAAGTACAGGTACATTATATACATCACACTATAAATAGCAGCTCCATAATAAGTACCTACCATACCAAACTGCAGCACGTTGTATGGAATGGCTTCATCTTACATATAACAATGTTTTAGCAGTACGATTTAGCTTTAAACTTTCATAAACTTGTTTTAGTCTTGATTTCTGCATGGTTTGCCCAAAAGTTTTGCTCATCAGCTTTTTTTACATCACTGTTTAAATGAGACTGTCTATATACAATTATTAATCCATTAACAAGAAGTAAATCTTTCAACTACAACAACAAAAAAAGGCACATGCATTTAGAAGTGCCTTAAAAATAGCTCAGACAACGATAGCTCTCCTATCATGTCAGTGTATGTTTTATGATTTAATAAAAGTGAGCCTAGTGCCTGCTTGGAGTCCTACAGTCTGGAAAATTGTTTTTTTTTTCATTTTGCCATCTTACACGATTGACACCTCTTATGGCTGAGCTACTGAAATCATCTGATACATTGGTACTGGCACAGTCAAGAGTCAGCTGTTCTGCCATAGCACCCTTAAATATCTGAGGACCAAAGCAACAATTTCCATAAACTAATTAATTTTTTTAAATATATAACTGACATTGCACCATCTGCCAAGAACAGCCTGTGTGAAAAAGCCCTTTGGAAAACACATGTATAGCCACTGTCCAGGCACAGACCTACTACTGCCCTTCAGCAACCTGAACACTAGTTTGAAGTTGTTTTTCACAGCAGTGCGCAATACCATACAGAACTATTCATCACCTGGATGCTGCTCTGGTCATTCCTTTTTGTTCACAAGCAGCTACCAGAAACAAAGAAACCTCGCAAGATGATAAAGAAAGGCAGTGTCTTCCTGTGTTCTTGACAGTCACTGCTCTGCTGCGGCCACAGAACGCCGGCACGCTCACTGTTAGAACAAAGAGATGCTGGTGCTATAAGTAAAAAGTAAAGGCTTACAGTGAAAAGCAAGTTAAAGAATTCAACAGTTAGGAACACGCCATCGGCATGTACAAACAAAGGTCTGAAGGTGTTAGTACAAATACCTCCCCAACCACACAACTGCAATTGCCAAAGAAGCTGCTAGTTTTGGGAATCCACAGTGTGGAGAAGTTAGAGCAGTACCAGAGCGCATCTCAAGGCAGGTCAGCATGGCAAGGGGCTGCAAACTCCTAGCAAAGTAATGTTTAGCATTATAAAAAAAAAGCATTGTTCAACTGCAAAGTTTATTTAACAGTGTGCACATATTTACAGAGAGCTATAACAGAGCATTCAACAAATAATATCAGGACAGAAAAAAATACCGGCATCTTTTTTGTTAGAATGATTGTCTCTGCCAGAATTAAACAGCTATCATACAAAAATACATTCTTCTTTTTACCTAAGGCACTGCGCTAAAGTCTAAAACAGTTCTACCGTAGTCTGAACAGCAAACTCAGAGTAAGAAGGCTGAGGGGGTTCCTATTGTATCTGCAATGTTGAGGAAAGCACACATTTAGTTCCAGCAAAACCATTTGCATTTAGCCACTGAAAAGGCAAGCTGCCATTTCAGTGATTCATTTGAGATGAAATATCAGCCAATGGTTTATAGCAGGATTTGAGACAGCTATGCTTTACAGTAATCACTTATCCAGTATATCTGTTACAGGAGACATAAGAACAAGACTGCATTGTTACTTTTAGTAGCAATTTTCAGAAGATGCTTAGTTAATCTCTTCATGCTGTAAAAAGCAGGCGAGTTTAGGTTAACTAGATCACTTAATGCAGGCTTTAGGGGAAGGGAAATATATATGCAGCTTGCAGCCACTGTTATAAAGCTAGAACAGGAACACTTTGAATAATTAACATGAACAAAACATGACTTCAGTGGTCTAATACTGTTATGTACACAATAAAATAATACTTCCATGAGTGTAGATAAATAAGTAATTCAAAAGGAAAACATTTTTAAAAGCATATGTTCAACTGCACTACGTCAGACATATCTAGGTACTCAACATTTTTGTAATATATTAGTGCATTTGCTGTAAAAATGTTTTGATGTTTGCCAATAGATTAAAACATATTAGTGATGGTACAACTGCATTTTGAAACTGCCAATATTTTCATGTTAGAAAACAAGGAATTTTTCCTTCTCCATTCAAAATCGAAGATACTCCAATTTTGCATGTTTAAACAGCGCACGAACCAACAAGTAACAGCATTTTTCTAGAATGTTACAAAGGGAGTTCAGCTTTAACACACACTGAATGAGTCTTTCAAGTCATCAAGTGCCATTTTAGGAATATGCAGAATCTGTCCAGTAGCTAACTGGGGAGCCTCCAGTGGCAAACTGCTGTACATGATACTGATGTGAAAATTAAAAAAGAAAACAAACAAACCCTCAAACAGGTTACTGTAAAGTCTGTAAAAGGGAAACAAGTGATATTTGAACAAGGAAATCTTAACTAACAATTACCTAAAAGAATGGAAAAGGAACATCTGCACAATAGTTTCCCTGAAACGTTTCAAGGTGCAAATCTAGAAGTTTGTCATCCCTCCCCTGGTGTTTTTTTGCAAACTTGAAGATGGATAAAGGTAAACAAGCAGCTTTTCAAAACAAGGCCTTCGGTACTTGATAAAACACTGGATTACTGAAGTGCAATCAGATTATTTCCAGGTCTCTAGTGTTCACAGTTCTGTCCAAAGAGCAAAGAGAAGAGAACATTTAACCATCATAACTGCGTGTACACCACGTATGTCTATCATCACTGTCAGAGTCTACATCCAGGGAGTGAGCACAGAGCCACTTGGTTACTTACGGTCCAAAATCAGCACAGTAGCTTTTCTTATTTTTAAATATAAATATCAGTTTTCAAAGTTATATATGTAATCCTTAAACCATATTATGTCTAAACATTTTCAAGTTCAAAACTAAAAGGCAACACTTTATTCATTGCAAAGTTAATGCTTTTCATCAGAACAAAATGTGATCAGCAGTATCACATTAAATACTTCTGTTCCCATGGCTCACTTAGTTGTGGCCTCAAGGAAGGTCTCAATAAGGCTATTTGTCCATGGGACTAAAATTCACAAGACGCAGAGTGACAGAGGAGACTCAGGAAACAGTTCAGTCTAGAAAAGTGCTACACTTTAATCAAAAAAAGTGCTACACATCACTTAAAGAAAACGTGGAGAGCAAGTCTTGTTTTTTCCACTACCATTCATTTCAACTGTTCACGCAGTCATTTATCTCATGGAAAGAGATCTCCTGCTGTGAGTACGTCCATTTGGGGTTTAGCTCCAACACCAGAGAAGTTTAGTCTTATCTAAACTAGCTTACTGAAGCCCCTCTGACACAGTATGCTGTACTGCATCAGGGTTTGGCTTCTGAAGTACATGTGGCTTCAGATGCAGCCCTGCTTTTTTCAGAAAATTCAGAATATTGTGTGTACAGCTTTATTACTCCTCCCAAAATGTAACACAACCACCTATGGAATTTAAGGTTGGTGTTACTCCCCTCAGTGAAGTGAAAGACTATGCTACAGTTAAGTAGAGAGGACAGCTAATACCTTGCCAGAGCCTGAAGAGACCTTGTAAGACCATGCAGGTCAGCATCAAAAAGTTAAGAACATGCCTAGGAGCGGAAAGGTCTTGTCTGTAGAGTTACATCAGACACCTTTGAAACTGTTAGTATCTTCAAAAGTAACACATGTGCCATTTAAGACATCTTAGAAGCCCAAAAACACAACGGATGGCATTCTGTGGTGCTAGGAGATACAGGAGCTTCACAGGGGCTCAGCTGTGTCTTTGGAAGAGCCTTAATGTTGGGCCTTAGTTGCTGTCTAGAGTTAAGTCCCTACAAAGGCATCACTTGGCGAGTCCTTTTGACAGAATGCAAGTTACAAGCACTAAAGAAAGCTTTCCCTCTCATCTACGCATTGGAAAAAGTGCCTTGAAAGTAAGGAGCTGAAGTTAAGGCAAGGAGAGTAAAATGCAAGGAAGTTAATTATCTAGCCAGAGGATGAGACAGATAGGGAAATCAGCTTGGATTACCTGATGAAGCATCTATAGGTTTGGTCAATGAATTCACTGCACCATCTTCCTCAAAAGCCAATTTGGGACTAGAAGGTATTGTAGCAGCATCATTCAAGTTTTGATTACAGTTACCAGCAGAGATGCTGTCCGAGCTCAGTTTGCTTGACTTGGAATGTACTCCAATGTCGATAAACTCCTCAAAAGTCCATGAATCAGATTTTCCATTAAGATTCTGAATAAGTCCAATTGTATGATCAGCTTCATTAACACCCAACTTCACCGAGTCATCGATAACCATTTCTTTTGCAGGATGGCTAGAAAAAGAAGAATGGATACTTGTATTACCATTCCTGGATGTTTAACCTTTAGATTCATTACAGGAGAGCCAATTAGCAGCCTGGGTACTTTGCAAAGCACTGAGTATCCTGAAGGGCATTCCCAGACAAGCCCCTCCAGCTGGCACACTCCCCTCCAAGAGCCAATGGGGAGGAACAACTCACCAACATATACCCACTTTTTACCACACTAACAGCTCTCAGGTAAGGTCTGACTCCAGGGATTTGATATAAGAAAGCAAAAAGTTTAAAGCCTGAACCATTTCTTGACCGAAAGAGTGGTCAGGCATTGGAACAGGCTGCCCAGACAGGTGGTGGAGTCACCATCCCTGGAGGTGTTCAAAAAACACGTAGACATAGCAATTTGGGACCTTGTTTAGTAGACATGGTGGTGACGGGTTGATGGTTCGACTTGATGATCTTAGAGGTCTTTTCCAACCTTAAATATTCTATGATTAAAACCCTATTCTAATAGTGTGCATTCTTTTTTTCTTTTCAGTTAAGACGTTCAAAACACAAAACTGAGATGCAGAGGACTAGCAATATTTAAAACAGATTCAAAATCTAAACCCAAATCAAAGTGATCAATCTTCATTCATTCTTAAGCAAATCATGAAAATGTCTTTATATTCCATCATTGGAAGAATGAGAAGAATTTATCATCACTTAAAAAAAAAAAGTTCACCAATGTCATATCTCAATCATTAGCATTTAGATGAGCACATGGAACAAGCATGAGAGGACAGATTTTCCAGTAATAGATGGAAATGCTTTATGTTCAAAAAGATAAAATTTGAAATACTAAAAAAAAATTTCCCATTAAGAGAGGCTTTTGGGTTGTATCTGGTGTTTCAGTGCAACTGAAACTGTTCTAGAGCTTTCTAGAGATTGTTCTTCCTTTTCAGTGTTGTCCCCCTCCCTCTTGTTTAATGTTCTGTTAAGGAAAAGAACTGCTAGCCCTTTCCAGAGAAAAGATTTCAAGCTCATGCCATTCTTTATGAGTAACACTAGTTGCTGGCTATGTGTCTCACTTAGCAAAGCCAGTACTGTTAACATGGTGCCATCTAAACAAACAATTATCCTGAACTAACTGCCTCTGCATGAAGCAGTAAACTGACAGCACGCACATACCACATGCCTTGAGCAAGCCAAGAGAAATACCACAAAGCTAGCGGGGTGCAAAATTTGATGCAATGCTACATACAGCACTAAATTTAATTTAAACAGAGAGAGGGATTTCTCCTGTGATGGGTAACTGCTCTGACAGTAAAGCAGCCACCTACACAGACTCACCTGGAATCCTTTAATTCAGTAACAAGTAGAGACGCCTCATCACTTTTCAAATCGCCTCCATTCATAAATACTTCACTGGCCTTCAACGCTGACACATCTTGTTCCTCAGACTCTGCAGAGATCAAGCTATGCGCGGTCTCTAAACAACCCTCTGCCTTGATTTCCTGGGGTAAGTCAATGCCATTTAGCTTTCCTGAATGTGGGGGGAAAAGAGAGAGAGAGAGAGAGAGAGAGAAAGAAAGAGAAAGAGAGAGAGACCTTCAGCAACAGAACTGTTATTCTAAATGAATAAAATACAAGTGCCAAAATGACCTTTCCTAGCCAAAACTCGAGGCACTTGGCTTTGATAGAATAATTTCTCAATAGACAAGCTACCTATAACATGAAATTTGTTTTCCATCTTTAAAGCACACCTGTAAAATGAAAGCCTGCTGCCTGCATTTCACACGCAAATAATTTTTGCATTTAATCATTATGCCTGTCTCCTGCGGTATGGAACAGGCAACAATCTACTCTGTTCAAGCAGAGAGCCTCCCTGGCATTTCTGGAATTGTGTCTCACACCATCCCAGTGTTATTAAGTGAGTGACATTTTTAACAATGCTTAAACCTCACTGAGACACTGACTGCCACTTAGACCTGACTCATCAAGTTTCCTTACCTGGTTGATCAGTCTTCTCAAGACCCAACTCTTCCTCCTCTTCAATATCCTCTCCCTCGAGAGCCTCGGAGACAGACTTCCCTTCATTCTGCAACTGAATTGCCGGAGTGTTATTCAGAATAACTAGCTACCGTCTAGCATTTCACAAATGGTTCAATCACAGCTCCCGTGCAGGACTACTCTGTGCCAGGCAGGTAAGGCCACACTAGTCCAGAGGCTAACAGACAATCGGGTCACGCAGCAGCACATGCTCGGCTGAGCCAGAGCCTGGAATGTGGGGGACGCACTTCCATCTCCTACCTATGAACTATTCTGCAGTTCCTTCCCCCTCATTTTTCCAAGGTGCGTGCTAAGTATTTATTGATTTTTCAGCTACATGAAGACTTGGGTCTTTGGATGTTCAGAGATGAAAGACTACTCCTCAATATAATATGCATAATTTACCACAAACTCTAGGTCGCTATGTTAAGAAAAATACATCCCATTTACTGTAGTGATCCAAGAGGCATCCAAGATTTGCTTTAAGCAAACAGATGAAGCCAGGAATTTAAGTTTTCTGTGGAAAAATAGCCCCAGCAGAATGCATACAGTTAAAAAAAAAATCCATTACTAACCAGGGTTTTTTTAACCAATCTGCAAGCAATAACACCAGATCACATTATTTCTATATGCCTTGAACAAAAATGCATGAAAGACTTTTGGTCAGAACAAGCAAAGCAGAAGAATGTGTGCAATGGGAAGCTACTGAAAAATTATTCTGGTGCACCAGACCTTTGCACTTCACGTGGAAGCCCATTTGTGTAAGGGTAACAGAAGAAGAGAGGATACAAGGCAAAGCCTTCTCTGGGAAAGGCCTATTCTGTTGTTACACAGATCCAAACAAGTACCTTGGATTCATTTTGATCAGATTTTCGTGTTCTTTTCATTATTTCTTCAATTCTCTGTTAAAACAGGGAAAATATTTGCAATGACATACAGAACTTTAAATTTTCATTTCACGTAGTTTTATTTTATATTTTCATCAATCATAATATATTTTTCTTATTTAATGCATTTACTACTTTTTTCACTGTTTTTAAAGCTCACAAGCCAGAGTTGGCTTTTTTAAAGAACACAGTACTATTTAAATACATCTGAGACAGTTTGCCCATTCAGTTTAACACCTCCACCACTGAGAAACTTCTCTGCTTTCAAAACAGCATACCTTTTTTCTTTCAAGCCTTTCCTGCATATTTTGCTGCATAATTCTCTCTCTTTCCAGTCGCTGTCTTTCAGCCTCTTCTTGAGCTTTTGCTTCAGCTTCTTCTCTCTGAAAATAAAACAAAGAAAGAAGAGAGCACCCAGTGCACAACTCATTCCCAAGAGTTAAAAGCAGAGCTGTTACAGAGATTCTGATACAATACAGACAGGAACATCAGACAATCACTATTTAGTATTACCATACATTGCAGCTAAATGCCAATTACCCAGCTACTGACATGAAATATATATTACTATGACATTCAGAAACTGATCTGAAAAGAAAAATTATGTGCGTGGCTATATTGTCATTATGCAAATGTTCTGGATGTTGTTGAGCTGCTCAGGACTCAAACTATACTTCAGGTTGAAGATTTGTCTAGGAAGGACAATTTATAAAGTAACAAGACAGCAATTACATTCTAAATGCAGCAAGGTTAACTTAAAAATCTTGGCAGTCAGGTATTACTACCAAGATACTTGGTGCTGAGCATTTTCTGTTCCTTCTACACTGGAAAATCTTTTCCAGTATGACTGGAAAGAAGACAGAAGCACACTTAAAACTCTGAATAATTGTTATAAACTTAAACAAGCTTCTAAAGAAACGCTCAGACATGTCAATGCTATCCCTAAGATATAGCTCTTCAAACATGAAGAAGTTCATTGTAAAACTGCTTTAATTTTCAAAATTAATTTCATTTAAAGAAAGTCCACTTTCTGAAAAACAGCTCCCTCCACTTAGAAGGATGCCTTTGTAAAGGTACACGTATTAGCTGTGGAAGGCTATTTAGCAACCAGAAAAGCAGACTGGGAACCACTACCAATCTTTCTTTTAAAGGAATCCGATCAAGCCAGATGACTTTCCAGACAGACCACCTCCTTATAATCCACAGCAGTAAGCGGGTAAAGTGGCTCAGTACAAATATTTTACGTATGCAAAATAGCATCCAGGTGGCTAAAAAAATAAAAAAATCTGCTTCTGGTCCACACTTGAATTTATCAAATGCTGAAAAAAAAAAAAAACCAACAAAAAAACCCCAACCCAAAACAAAACAAAAAACTCCCACATAGATTAGGGCATGGAAAAGATTTCAAGACATTCTCAAATCCATCTCAGACAGGATGAACTCTGCTTTGCCTCATTCCTGACATTTGTCAAAAACGTTCTGTGAAATAAAATCAAAGACAACCCCCTCAAAAACACAGTTGGAGCCTACAGATAAGCAGACCTGGTGTTGAAGCTCTGCAAGTTTTTCCTGCTCTTCCTGTTCTCTGCGGATCCTTTCCTCTTCGGCTTGTCGTTGTTGTTCTTCATAAGCCAGTCTCTTTTCTTCCTCCTGTTTGCGGAGCTCCTCCTCCCATCGTGCTTTTTCCTCAGTTGCTTTCTTGGCCATTTCTTCTTCTCTGATTCTAGTGTTTCCAAGATACAGATTACCAACTGATTATTTATTTCTTTAAACCTTTGCATGCACGAGATGACTAGGAAAGCAAGAAAATTCTAAGTTACAGAATAACTGTTTAAAGCTAATTTCTGGTGTGGATTTACAAATGCCACCATCCAGACCTGTCAAAGGAAAAAGCAGAGCAACTTGGAAGAAATTATATATGAGTACATAAATGTTCTTTGCTGATTAAGTCAAGGCCAAGGCAGGTTGCTCCACTAATGGAATGCCTGACTGGAAATTGGATTAAGTGACAACTATTTAATAAATGCCACCTGCATCCATGACATGAATGAAGCTTTCAATCACTGTCAAACATAAATTCAGTTGGATTTTTGAAAACCTTGTTTCTTCTATAGTCCAAATTCCAGATATACTGGAGGAGTAAGCTGCCAAATCATGTGGATGTACGCAACAAATCTGAAGGCACAGACAAGTGAGCCCTAACTTGGAATAAAGTTAGTCAGCACAAAGTTAATTATTGTTAACAACTTCTATGCAGTGAACCAAAGGTATAGCAATTTATCACTTTGAATTACTTGGCTGCAACATTTCTGATCCAGATTTAGGATCACTAACGTGAGACTTAATGTACCATCAAACCACTGCCTGAGGTCATCAAAGGGAATTTTAATATAGAGAGGTTGACTATTTCAAGATAGCAAAACAAATACAAATGGTGTAAAACGTACATTCTAAGTTTTGAAATAAAAGCACCAGTGGTGACTGGAAGGAAAAAGAAGCAGTGATTTGCACGGGGACGATGCATTATCTATATACTGAGATAGAAGTTAATGACATACACAGCAACCTGTCCCATCTTAAACAGTGCTAGCAGCTGTCTCTCTGCTTCAGGAACTGCATGAGCCTTTACTGGATCTTAAATTAATGCTCAGGAAACATACAAAACTGAAGTGTCTACTCCAACCACACCCCACCACTGAAAGCATCCCTTCCTTCTCCTGAATTGTTACCTTTCCTCTTCCTGTCTCTGAATTCTTTCTTGGTCTTCACGCTCTCTTTGCTCCCGTGCTAGACGTCGTTTCTCTGCCAAGATTTTAGCAGCTTCTTCAGCTGTGGTGGTCCCTGCTAATGTTTTGCTACCCGATTCTGCAAAGGTTGAAAGAAATTGCTGTTAAAAACCCCCAGTAACCTAAAATTAAGAAAGACATTATCACTGTGAGATGAGATTGTTCTTTAGGCCAACTGACCCACTATCTTTTCATCAGTGCTTCATCACTCAGGAAGTATACCCTGTATCTAAAGGCCCACAAGAGCCAAAGGGGAGTGCTAAAGAGATGCAGAACTATGGTATCTCACAGAGACTGAAATAGTAACAACTCATTTCAACTACACTGATCCAGCCATATTCCAGATAATACAGTTAAAGGTATTCGCCAGTTACCACAGTACTTAAACATATTTCTAAAAAGACACATTTATTCTTTAATATTTAAAAACACTTAAAAAAATTGAAAAAATTGCTGCTTTAGGAAATACACTTAACTTTCTTCTGATAAAACTGAATGCACATGACCCTAATGAGGAAATATTAATTTTTTAATTTCTCTTATTTCATAACATTAACATTCATGACTTTTTATTTATAGAGCATCTTAGGGCGCAAATAATCACCATGTTATCTGGCCCTGAACGCACATACTAATGACTTCAGTAATACCATATTTCTACACATTTTAGCAACAAACAAATTTCCCAGTTTTCATGGCGATCGAAACAGCTCCAACCACCAGGTTAGCAGATATTTGTACAATCCTGCAGTTTGTTTCTTCATGTCCTGCCTGGTGTTATGTTCAGAGATACTATAAATTAAATATGGTCAATTTTTTATATACATCTATTATTATTTTTATAAATTATAAATTAACATTAGGGAAAAAAACACCCTTGCTGTGTAGTTGCTCTTAATATATATTGAAAGAATTCTGATTTTTATCAGTTATTCCCACTCTATAGAAATATTACTGTTTGAATGTGGCTAGAGATCATCTGAATATTCAGAGAATTAGCTCTTGGTGTCAGCAGAGCAAATGGTACCATAATGTAAGTGAGGACCTGCCTTTCTTCTTTTTAGTACTTCACAAATCAACACATATATGTTTGCTTAACTATTATAAATTAACCTTCAAGCCAAGGTAATTTTAATGAACAATGATATCAGGGTTTCATCAGTTATTTTCCTTCTGACTTAAAGACAAATTCATTCAAAACACAATGCTGTCATTAGGAACTTTAATACCTAAAAAGCTGCTTAAGCCCCATGGACACGTAATCACTACCTGCAGCTGTAGGGCATAATTACACAGAGTACGCCCATAGCAGCTGAATCACGGCAGCATTATGTGCACAGAAATTGTTCTTGCAGTCCTAGGAAAAAAGTGAAGTGCACTCACAGAGAAACTTTCTAAAATTTAGGACCTCCCCAGGACACACACTGCTTCTGATTTGGGCAAAAATGCCGTCATGGTGATACAAGAATCAGCCACGCCACTTCCAAACTTGAACTCAGTCAAAAGTGATTCTCCTCTTCCTCCTCTTCCCTAAGCAGGAAAGATCACTCCTGTGCAGTTATAAGAACCATTAGCAGGATCTGCCTACTTGAGACTTGCATGTACTAAAAGCTTTTTTCCCCTATATTCTGCAATTTTTTTATAAAGACAGGAGGCTTCATTCACTGTTGCCAGTATACAACCGTGAAAAAATCAAAATGCCTCTCTTCTCCTCTACCACTTGAGTGTCTTGCCTGCTTAGACTAGTCACTTTTTACAGCAGAGGCCATCTTCTATTACACACTTCCATAGCGAACAATGCAGCAGACTGGAATTTCAGTCATATCAAAATTGGTTGACATGTAACGTCCAGTTTAATCTATTTTCCCCCCTCAAAACTGAACCTAAATAAGACAACTTAATGCTCAGCAAAAAGAGAGGGTAAGAGATCTCAAGTCTATGGGGGATCCTCCCGTTGCATTTTCACTTCTGAAGCTTTACTGATGTTTCCTATATGGTTAATTCAATAGTGCTTTCATCTCCACGCACCCCTTGTGCAGTTTATTTCCATAGGGCAGGACACAGGACTTCCCAACATGATTGCTAACATGCCTTAAGAAGATTCTTCCAACGTTTTATACTCAGCCTCATTTTTCTTGTACTCCCACTGTTGTTCCTGGTAAGAACTGTCTTCTTCTCAAAGAACCTTTTTGTGATGGAAGGGGAAAGAGGGAAACAGGCAAGAGAAATGTCTCTGAAGAATTGTAAAATGCAATAAAATACAGGACTGACAGCTGATCTGTTGGCCTTACTTAATTCTAGCCTGTGGCTTAAGAGCAAAGAGGTACTATTAAGATAGTGGCAGCCATTAGGAATGCAGACTGCCTTTAGGCAGTTCCTCTTCAGCAATATTTGGTTGCCAACTGAGTAGGAAGGATGTAGAAGATCTGCAACTTGTGAAGAGGTGGAAGTCGAACCTCCTCCTTTTCTCCCATTTATCTGTCGTCTTTTTTTTTGAAGGTAGAGAAGAATATTACACAGATCTGCTATGTGAGGAGAAGCTGGTGTCAGTTCCTAATAGTGGACTGTTATCGTCCTGTTTGACAGCAAGAACACAAGCATGCTTGTGTTGTAGTAATAGTTGGATGGAGGGAAGATTCCAACACATTTCAAGGCAAGTCATTTATTCACAATTAATTTAGGAATCATATTCCAAAGCCTTCACTTCCCAGATACAAAAAAGTGAAGGTCCATGATAGTTTATGACCTATCATCATGCATAAAGTGAGAGCTCATGAAGGAGCACTTCTTATGCTTTAAGCTGACACAAGCCTTTTAATTCTCAGAGAAGCTGTGAAAGGCTGCTGCCAGAAATGACAACTGCTCCAAGTCACTGAAAAGTAGAAAGTGTTTTACTCCAGAACAATATATTTTAGCAGGAAGACACAGGAACAAAAAACAAGACAGAAACTTGATTGCTGTTTGTCCGCAACAGGCAATCGAGTTTAGTTTGAGGAAGAAGAGATGGTATAAAGATGCAAGTGCACAAAGCTGAAATTAGGTTGAACCTACAAGACCTAGAGACTGATTTGCCACATGCTGTTCCCTGGTGCACTTTGACTTCAGAAGCTGTCTGAAATGCAACATTGTCCCAACCCACAGGGTGAACAGACATGTAAAATCAAAGTTGCCTTGAAAACTGAAAGCAACTTTTTAAGAATAAAGATTTTTTTTACACAGCAATATTGCAGTGTACCACAGCATTCAGATAAATGAAATCATCTCTAAGTTGAAGAACATGGCCACTATTTCCTTATTTTGTACATGTCAAAGAAAAAGAGCTTCACCCACAGCCATTGTGATCTGCTCCAAAGACAACTTGATTGGACATCAGCAATACACTAAAGTGAAAACAGATAAACTGGGTTAATACAGTTCCAGAAGGCAGTGTGGAGAGGAGACAGGTGGGGCATCCAAGGAACAAGGACAAGTGTTCTTGTTCCAGAACAACTGGAAGATATAGAAATAGGACATTATGGTGGTTTCAACCAAGTGATGACATTGATTACAATTGATTATGCACCTTCTAAGGCACGCAAGGCATTTATCACAGTAATGTAGCACATTGAGGGATGGACATTCTGACTGCAAAGATGAATGACATGACACTGAAGTTGGACGTGCAACTTCATACAGACATCCACATTTGATTACGGCATCCAGGCTTCCTTCTACAGGAATATATGCTCGAAGAACTGTACCATAAACGAGTTCTTCAGCCGACTATTTCGCATCCAACATTGGGTAGGGTCAGGAAGAGCCTCAGAAATCACAGACAACTGAGGCAGCTGAGGAATGCACAACAGGAACTGTACATGCAGTAACGTGCATCAAGCATATGTTCCCGCTTACCTTCCATCTGAAGAATTTTCACCCTCAGTACTGGCTGCAGTTTAAACTCCAGAGATCCCTCCTTTTCCTGTTAAGTCTCCCCTAAGTCCTCTTCACAGAGAAGTGCCTGCCAGACCTCATCAGAAGGCTCTCCCAGATTCTGTTCTGGAGATGGCAGATGGCATTCTTCCGGTAAGAGGGACAGAGGCTGTGCTTACTTAGCACGATGAAAAGGACTGGGAGACTAATTGCTTATCCGGTATATGGCTCTCCTTAATCCACCAAGATAATGTCTGTGTGACCTGTGAACTGACCGCTTTTTCCTGAGGCAGCAATGATTATACATTCACTGGAATCGAGACTGAGGCAGCTTTCTAGCTTGTGAAAGTGGGCGCTCAGACTGTGATGCACTAATAGCTGATTTCTTCCTCCAAGCAGGTCCTTACACAAGCAATTTTAAGAACTACCAACAGGACTGAAAGACCTTTGCATAGTTTAACTATTGACTTCGCAAACCTAAGGTAGTAGTTATCTCAGCCAGTGTGCCTGAAGTCCAAAAGGCAAACAGGATTTTTGCTTTTCCTAAAATTATAGTACAAACAATACTATTGAAAGCTCTGGACTTAAATCTTCAAGTCAAATAAACGCACCATTGCACTAAAATCCATACCCAAAAGTCATACAACGTAAAATTCTTGTATAAATAATCAGCAATGAACATCATCTGCTTTACAGCGTCCTACTCCCCAGTGGTCTGCCTCACGGATGAATTATTTCACCAGTCCTAGCACACACTGGAGACATCTTGAATACGAGTGCATCAGTCACTGAGAAATACTCACCTTCTTTGGTCTTTGTGCTAGCTGCTACTGCATCCCTGTCCGAGGCTGGTGAAGCACCTTGTTCTTGTCCTGTTCCTTCTGTGCTCTTATCCTTTGGTTTGCTCTCTGCTTCAGTTTTCTTTTTGGTAATGTTTATAACACCTGGCGTGAGAGGTGGACGTTGGATGGGTGCCAGTTTAGAGACTGGAGTAGGAGATGGTGGCCTTTGTTTTGACACACTAGGCGAAGGTGGGCGAGTCTTTTGTCTGTAGAAATAAAAAATTTCATGGCTAACACCAAAAACCTCAAACATGCAAAACTGAGGACAGCAGTCTACTTTGGTGAGTTTACATTATGTACCTCACTTTTAAAAATAAATCCACACACAAACTACTGGTGCCTTCCTCATAAAACTCAAATACAGGATTCCAAAATACCCTGGGCACCTGGACTTGCTACTTGTGGGCTAATATCAAAACAGGTCTGCTAGCCCAGACCTCCATTTACTCCGCATCGAGGATGAACCCTGTCATTCCAATCCAAGAAGCTTCCAACAAAAATACAGGCAGATCATCTTATTCAGAAGCTTGCATGCTTCCTGTCTGTTTTAGTGCACAGACTGTACAGAAAACTAGGATGTATTTTGTCTGCACAAAAGAGACAAAGGTTCAAGTAAGGGCTGCAGCCCTAGTGTGGAAAAGAGAAATCTGATCAAAAGCAAAGTCCTTATATGTATCAACATGACATAGCGTAGGTCATCCACGTGCTAACAGCACAGCTGTCTGAGACAGGAAGCAGCCTTCACCTTCTGAATAAAAGAAGGTATTTAACCTGGATGCATACCTAACAGTAGAAGGTGATGGAGGACGCTTCACCAAATTAGCAGGAGAAGGGGATCTTCTACGGGCAGACACAGATGGCGAGGGAGGGCGTCTTAAACCGGAACCTGGGGACGGTTTTTCTGTTTCTGATTTCTAAGATACATAAAAACAAAATAATGCTTACTCTCTAGAACACTTTACAGACAGAGGAGCTGCTTCCACAACAAACATACAACTTCTCAACAAGATGTATTTTATATTTCCTTTATGTTCCAAAACATAGACCCAGTCAATATGTTACCTAAATTAAACTTTGGGACCATAAGCAGCAAACAGCATGCCTTTAAGATACCAGAGAGATCAAGGACCATAAAATCCCAATTTGATTTCAATACTGTGTTTTTCAAGCAAATGCTATTGAACATTTCAATAAGCAAGCAAACTGTTGAAACAAGATCCCATCCTGAGCTCTTCCAACCCCCTCCACCCAGATTAATACAAACCTAACTCCTGTGGATCTTCAACAAACCTGGGTTGAATCTGGTGAACTTGCATCAGATGAAGAAACAGAGGACTTCAATCTGTCGATGCTACGACTGCGCACGGGCACTTTAGGAGTTGGGACTGGGGAATTGATGGAACTGGCTGAAGCTGAACGAGGACAGAGGTGAGATTCTATAAAAGTTAGGAATTTGACAAGACAAAACAAGAACCAAGTGCACAGCATAAGAACAGGAGAAAAAAAGAAGAGGGAGAAAGGAGAGAAAGAAAGATTGTGTGTGTTAGAAACCGTACAGAGAAACACCACAGGCAGTGCACACTGCAATGGGTCACGGACACAGACACCACCACCACACGATTAGTACTTTGGAAGCAACAGCACCAAGAATAAAACCATTTTGAAAGCAGCAGTCTGGAGTAGATAAAAATAAAATGCTTTTCCAAATGACATCTAAATTTCCAATACATCACTGTTACTTTGATTTTAGTCAAGCTGCATCTAATCACAAATACTTCAGTTTTAATGGCTTAGCATCTTTCCTTACAAGTTCTCCATGACAGGTTCAAATTTTAAGCATGTTTCCCCCATACTCAAGGGGGAAATCTTCCTTCTTTTTAAAGCAGTTATAAAGCAGCATTACATTACGAATCTGAGCATTACTTTATACACTTTTCTTGTGAAATAAGCATTTGTGCAACATTATTTTATTCTACTTTCCTTCTCTGACTCCTTTATTACTATCTATGTGTGCCCTTCATTTGCATTAACAAAGCAAAATAGGTGGTGTAAAAGAAACCCATCAAGAGAAAAAGGTCAACTGTTAAACTAAAATACCTTTCCTACCTGACGTGTCATTCTCTTCACACATAAGATATTGAAGAAACTGTAACTTCTAATTACTTTTTTCACTAACGTAATAATAGATGGATAAGCATACATAGAAGTAAAAATCTACTTCTGAAACTAGATACTGTATTTTTCTATAGTCTGAATAAATTGTGACAGATGCCAGCACTTAATTTTGTAACTTTATGGAAAATACATTTTATTTTTATATTTATAGCATTTGTGCAAGGAGAACTGCATTCTGTTTGTGCATAGTTTGTGCTAGAGCACAGGTAACGTTTCTACCGAAGTGAAGCAAGTACCTATAAGTAAACTGATAAAAATGTAAAAGTTGCCTTTAATTCAGCAATAGTGAATAAGTCACATGCTGTCAGTGACAGTGAAAAAGATGGTATTTCCCCACATGATGTTAACTGAAATATTCATGGTAAAATAAAAGTGGCACATAGATAGGTGTGCAAAAATATGACTGCTGACTACAAACCAAAAAAGTAAAAACTGATCATTACACAGGGGGAGCAGTGTAGAAGTGTCACCATTACCAACAAGGACCAAGTTAAGTGGCATAAAAAAAAAAAAAAAAAAAGATGGAAGAATATACTTAAGAGGAAACAAGCAAAACTGGGAATGCAGGTTGTAAGGTAAGAGAGGAGAAAGAACTCCACATTGGTTCCAGATACGCATTTACTGGGCCATTCTTATAACCAATAAGCTGTGGGAAGCAGCTAGGGCTTGCCCATGATACAGATTCCTGCACTAGTACTAAGTTAGGCCACAGCGCGGGCTTATCAGCTCAGTCTGGATAAATACGAATTTGCTTGAGCCAGCCAGAGTTTCTTTACAATATCTTCTCATTCTAGTATGCCTCTACTACAATCAGCCTAAGGAAAGCCAGCTCAGGGCACCCTGCACTTAATATTAAAGATAACCCCTGTGTCATGTTTCTACAAGAGTTTCGCCCCCTAAAGAAATTTAGGCTTTGCACTTATTCCTTTCAGCCTCCTTTGAAGTTATGTATTTGTTTGGGTTTTTCCCCCTTTCATTTCCTGGCACTGTTCTCTGACCAGTTAAGTCTCAGATTCATTTGAGGGTACACCCAAATGCAGATCTCTGTCAGTTAAAAAAAACAACAAAACCAAAGCACAAAATCCAAACCAAACACCAGCATCTGTTTCTCTGCAGAACAAGTAAACTGGCACTGGAGTTTAAAAGCCAGTGTAACTCTATGGTTTTGTCAAGTAAACATGCAACACTGCATATGAATTGGTTACTACTGACCAAAGACAATACTGGATAAGTAATATTATACATAATCATATATTAACTGTCTGATTCATACTGAAGTGTAGCACAGTTAGTGACTATCATGTAAATTGTTGCTTGAAGAGCAACTGCGTAAAACTTTCAGGCTTTGCTGCCCTCCTGTTACCTGAGGGATCTTGTCCATCAGCCGATAGTGTAGCAGCACTTTTACTCCTAGCTAAGGAGGCCTGTGTGGGGGCGAGGAGGCGACTGATTACGCTACTGTCCAGAGGACTGAGCTGGGAGCGACGAGCTAAATGATGAGAACAAATCAAAAAGGATCCAACATGAAACCATATAATGAAAAAGACAAGCAGTACAAAGCAAAGGAAGACTGTGAGCATTGTTGCAAATCATAACAGTTTTGGAAGAAAAATACTGAAGTCATGGAGAGGGAAATCCCAACTAAAAGCACATAAGGGTTAAATGCTGCAATCTCTTATGTTGCACTTCTTGTCCTCGGCTTGCTTAATACTAATAATTTTAATGTGCAAAGACCGGCATGTGTACAACAGAGATGAATGTTGAAGTCAGGCAAAGTATGAGAAGTCTTTGACCCAGCTCTTGCAGAGCTATGTTCTCTAGATGGTAGGAAATGCTGTTCTGACATAATAAACAGAACACTTGCAAGTCAAAGCGAATGGTTATTGTCAGGCATCATTTGCACACACAAATTCACTTGGACAGCAACCATCATCCTCCCATACAGGAAAAATTCTGAAGCAGAAGAAAATTTCCACTGTTGGCAATAGCTCCTAAAAAGGAAAGTTTCAGAATTGTTAACTCAAAAGAAAAAATATGCTAGAAAAGTTGCTAGTCTTCAGCTTTAGGAAGAGTTCCTAGAAAAGAAGTTATTTGTAACCAAGTGGGGAATACACCGACCAGAAGAGACTAAAGTGAGAACAGGTTTCTTTCTTCATTTGCATGCACAAGGTTTAGGCCAGCAGCAGGAACAGAGAAATCGCTTTTAAATTGAATAATGAAAGAGAGTTTAAAAAGCAAAGGTAAGATTTAACTAAGAAGTGAACGTATCAGTGACATTTTTACTATATCTTACATTTAAACCTACCAGCTTTCAAATATGTCTCTCAAGCAGAGAAATACTTTGCTATCTACTTACAGTGCCATTTAACAAAGTCTTTCTTACAGTGTTTCTTTTTTGTCCAAAGGGAGAAATTTAACCTTTACCATTTACAATTTTATCTTTACTGCTGGATAACTAAAAAGCCATTAAAAAGTCCTAAAAATTTAAGATCCAAAGAAACTAGTGAAAGTAAGCCTATCCAAACTTTACTATGAATGGCTCTAAAAAGAAATATTCAGTTTTATTAAACAACCACCTGGTTTTTCTTCCTTTTTCACTTTTTCTAGTTCTGGAGAGGACTGGGGTTTACTACTCATTCTATTCAAAGATGTGCTCCTCTTCTTTTCTGTTCCTCCTAGAGACCAAGCGTAAGGAAGATTATTTTTAACAAGATTTTATATATATGATTTTCTAAATTGCCATTCCC
This sequence comes from Aramus guarauna, assembly GCA_013400195.1. NCBI lineage: Eukaryota > Metazoa > Chordata > Aves > Gruiformes > Aramidae > Aramus > Aramus guarauna. Next base: position 84,286 of record VXBL01006491.1, on the reverse strand, counting down.
ATGTTTTGCTTTTGCCAATCAGCTAAAACCACCAATCTATCATTATGAAGCACTATTTTCTCATGAGCTAAATAGTTTGGCTACCATTTGCCTACTCTCCCCCCACCCTTTCACTTTTCAGAGGAATAAAGCTGGTTTACAGACACAGTTACCCATATCTGGCACTGTAACGTGCCTAATGGTATTTATGTCACAGTGCATAGACCACATGCACAGCAGCGAAAGCCTGAGTAAAAACATTTATAATGGAACTGGGACATGGTTTTAAGCCAACTTCAAATTTCCCATTTACTGCCTCCCACTTCTCAAAACAAACTGGTTTCTAGCACCTTTCTGTTCCACCTGCGAACCTTTGAGTGCTGACTGCTGAGAATGTAGAGGAACTTTGTTATTCAGTCTGTTTAATGAGGCACTTCTCTTTGTGGTACCTGGAAGTGAAAGTGTATGGATTAATTATGTTGAAAAGCCTAGAAGTCCCCTCCAACACCTGCCCCACTTCCCTAAGATACAGAAGAGTAATTAAGTCACTTTATAGGATGAATCCTTCAGAAGCAGGAAAACTGGATCAGGGAAGAATTACTCTATAAAAAGCATTTTTTCTTATATTCCTGTATGTTACTGATCACAGCAGCAGTGTCAGTCTCAACAGACTTCTTGTTTGACCTGCCAAGGCCATCCTCATACGCCTTTTAAAATAAATAATTTAAAAAGGACATTGCTCACTTTCTGTATGAGTAAGAGAATTAATGCAGAACACAGCTGATTAAATACTTCACTGATCCAGGGACAAGCATCTTCCTCTCATTTTCACATTCTGCACCTCCACCTTCCCCGGCACACAGGCACAGCAGAAGCAATCTGGTTAATTCTGTGAATGTATTTTCTGTCATCTGAATTTAGCCATCTTTTACCCAACAGCCATTTCTTCTTCAGTGCCAGATCCAGAGCACAGAATCACTCTGACTTGTGGTAATCTAAACCAGTCAGTCAGTCGATCTCTACATTCTGACTGTGTGCATCAGTTGGAGTCCTGTCCAAATTTCTTATATTTCAGGCCACCTGAGAATTTTTCCTCCAAAGTGAACAAGGATTCACAAAGGATTTCAAGGTATAGACAGTAAGTTTGAAAGCAATCCCAATTAGTTGATAATTAGTGACTTCCTTTGTTAGAGGCTTAATTTGTACTTTACAGCCCTGTTTCTGACTCATTCTCAGAGCTGAACCCTACAGACACATTATATATAATTTTAAATCACAAGCAGTCTCCAGTGACTCAGAGCCCCTGCAGCTATGCCACTATAGATATATTCACTGATTCCTCTACCAGGCATACAGCGTACAAGTTTTCCTGCTGCATCACCTTCCAACATGAACCAGCAAAATCACTGTTAGCTGTGTCCATGGTTAGGGATTCTTCTAGCACAGCTCATTTGATCAAAGGTTGCAGACTGACAGAACAAGGCAGCATAGATCTACTTGAACTTGTTTGTGTATTAAACAGCTCTTAGCTTATTAATGCTTTTCATCATTTTTGGGAAAAATCAACATTCAGGATACAGACACGCTCATATGAAACAATGGGAAGATTCCCCACAAGGAAATCAAGTTGATATGTGCTCGTGCAAGTAATTTTTATTTTTCTTAACAAGTAGCTTAGGACAATTCCCTGTGTTTCAATATTTGGGTTTTTTTTATTTGGAGAAGGCAGATTGCCATGATTTACAGAATGTGTCAGGATGGGGCAAAGGGGAGGAGGCAGAGAGAAGTCTCATGTGTACGGGTTTACCAGAGAGTGGGGAAAATCAGAGATTTATCTCATTCTCTACATCCCTGTTAAGACTAGTTGCATTGTGCACATTTTAAACATGACACACTGCAGTCAGGGAGCTTCATCCACCCCAAAGGTGCAATTCAAAATGAGACTGGAAGCCACAGAAATTGGTAGACAATCTCTAGAGTGCAAACATTCAGAAACCCTTAAAAAAATAAAATTAAAGAAATAGTTGGCTTCCAGGACATTTCTATTCCTCAGTAGTCATTAGCACAGTAAGTAACCCAGAATGTTTGCAAACGGTGTGCACTAACAGTTTATGAAATGTGTAATTTGAGTATCAGTATCAAGATTACACTAATTTATTGGGTTAGGAAACAGTGTCAGAGCATCATGCTATGACTACAATCATGCTAGAATTCCAGGCCAAAACAAAACAATCTCCTCCCACCCAAAAAAAATCCCAGAGGTGTCAGGGTTTTTCATGCATCCTTCTCTATTCAGTTAAAGCAGAATTTTAGTATTAAAAAGAAAGTGTGTGTCTATAGAGTACAGGACTGGCACAACAGAAAGATGTCAAAACTAAGTTGATTTTTTCCTTCCCACAGGCAATCAAATGACTGAAGCTGTCTAACAGAAAAAGCCAAACTTTATTTTTGTGCTGTTTCTATTTTGCTGAAATTTTAGGGTGTGATTTAAGACATGCAAACCCATAAAGATGATGTGAAATGATCTGTGAATCAATCATTCACCAAGATTTGACTTTAGTAATACAATTACAGAAATAAAAATAAAAAACCAGGAATTTTTACCGTTACTCTTCTCCTCTAACAGAGATCACATCAACTGGGTCAAAGCCCTGAACAGTCAAGCTGGATTAACAAACTGCATGAAATGCATTTGAGATCAAAATATGAAGTGAGTTACCCTGCAAGGGAGGAAGAGGAGTATCGTTCTACCTCCTGTCTCCTCCCCAAATAACAGGTAAGCAGTACACCTGCTACCAGCAGACACACAAACACTTACTTCGATCAGAAGCATTTAAAAGCGCTGCAGATGATGACAACCGTTTATTCATGACAGCTTCTGTCTGTTTGAGGTTTGCTGTGGAGGTGGACCGCTTGCTGGCTGTGTAAAAAAGTGCTTACTTTAGAATTCATCTTCATACCTGAGGAAGAACCTTTCACACACTGCTGTGAGCTAACTTTGGAAGTATTACATCCTGAAAGCTATTTCCAATTTTGCTTAATGAGAAACAGAGATATCTTTTTTTGGCCTTTGAACAGACTTGATACAATTAGCACCAGTTGTAATGCGCACAGAAAAGGCATTTAGTTTTAGTGGAGTGATGCCAAAATTTTAGGCATATGTATGCAAACAGGTGATTTTTAAACCCTGTGCTCCTAACATGTAAAGACAAAAGCTACTGAGGTTGTGTGCTGTTACCAGACTGACAAGACAGAGAAAGTAACAACAAAACATGAATAACAGTAATTTCTTTCTTCATTCCTTTCACACAGGTATGTCAAAACAGGTTTTCAATCACTAGTTAACAAAACCAAACCAAAACAAATACTTTTGGAAGGATAAAAGCAAGTCCTGAAGAAAGGCAATAAAGCATTCCTATTTCAAATTACTTCCCAAGGGTTGCTCTGACTCTTTTAGAAATTTCCAATTTTTTTTCCAAAAAGCTTTTCCTTACATTCATGATTCCTATCAGTTTTCTATCTCTTCTGAAAGAAACTGCCACAAGAAGCATTATTTTTTTTGTATGTGTATACACACACATATATACATACTTAATTTCAAGTTTACCACAAGCCAGATAAATACCTACTTTTTAATTTCAAATAATGTGCTTTCAGGATGAACACTATTCCACAGTGTGAAAGCCTTGGAAAAGCATGTACCTGTTGCTATGGAAACTCAATAAGCAGAAAACGGCAATGCACACAAAGTCGTGCAGACTAGCATAATAAACACAAGAAATTGTATACATCAAACACAAGTAATCAATTTTGCTGGCACACTGGACAGCAAAGATGATTAATGTGAACTCATTAGTGCATAAGTACCAAAGGAAAAAGCAGCACACTACTCACCACAGAAGCAGCATCTTTTCCCTTTGGCCAGCATGCTATAGCAGTGCTTTATAGCAAGAGCCAGGACACAAGGATTCCTAGGGACTGCCTCTGCATTGTACTTTTGACACACATACCCAACCCAGGCGTCCTGAGTTAGGGGCCTCCCACAAAACCAAATTTTGGAGCTGAAGCTATGAAAAGGGAAAGTTCTTGTCACCATGAACAAGAGCAAAGTCCTCACAGGGTAAGAGGGAGAAACGAGCAATCTACTGAATCTAGGTAGGAAATGAAGATCTGAGCTTAGTGGATACTTTCCCAATATCACAAAAATACAAAACAAAACAAAAAAGCATTTTATGAATGCAGCCTGAATACTAGGATAACTAAAACAGCCTTGAGAGGTTTTATACATGAAAATCAGGAAACTCATTATTCATGTATTTGGGCATTTTCAAAGGGAAAGACTACCCTCTAGCGTCTGCTCTTAAAAAGAAAGCCTGGCTCCTGCAGAAGCTCACGCATGCAAGTCAAAGGCCTTCAAACATCATGGATGTGCTTCACACAAATTTCTCTTGGTTCAAATTAGCACTTGCATGAATTCTGAGATTTAGTCTATCACCTACTAAGACCCAGAAGGCAGAAAATTAAATCTTGCCTTGAGGAAAACTACAACGAGCAAAGCAATTCTTTCACAGCACACCTACAGGTTCTGGAGGTGGGCTGTGCAGTTCAGTAAAGACACAAGGGATGAAACTTCTACTAGAAGATTCAAAAGAAAAAATTACAATCTATATATGACTGTTCAGACAAAAAACCCCCAGTATCAGTTTCTATTTTACAGGGAAACAGAGAGGAGTGGTGAGGGCATGAGCTAATATCCCAATTGATGCCTTGACTGAAAAAAATCTAATCGGTGAAGGCCTTTCATACAGATAGTTTTCTTTTTCCCAGAAAATCTTAAGATGTCAATACTTTTTTGATCAATACATTTGCAAATATATGATCAGATGGCTGCAACTTTTTCCCTACTTCAATCATAAGACAGCTTCTGCAAACCTGACAGCTTTGGACAATTCACTAGGAAATAAGCTTTAAAAGACAGACAAGATATTTTCAAGTAAGGTAGTCTGGTTATATAGATAAATTACTCTTTTGTATTTTGGGGGGAAAGTTAATTACTTACATTAAGGGATTCTAAATGGAAGAAACATATAGCATAGTCCCACACAATACCAAACAACTGTGTTGTTTTAATGGAAAATAAACTGAAGCAGCAAAGCCAAATAAAGCCTATGACTGCCACGCAGCAAGGCTTGCAATTGGGTAAGGAGCTGGGAAACGAGTCACTTAAGAAAATTGTCATTAGAGAGAGCAGCTTTCAACCTAGCTTCTGAGTTTTAAGGAGAGAGGGTGCTGGAGCACTGGCTGGCTGAGGCTGGATAAAATCAGGCTAAATAAAATAAGATTATCTGTCTCTTGGTTCCTTCTGCATTTCTACTAGGACAAGGAAGCTCTTTACTTAGAAAGGAGAGACTCTGGCAGCCCCATTTCTATTCTAATAGCACGTCTCCACTACAGATGCACCTGAACGCCTAGTTTTGCTCAGCAGTCATAACTAAACCTCCCTCATTTACAAGGACTCTGTCATCAAGGATGCTTTATCATACAGCCTTGCATTTCACTTGGCAGACCCACACCCCGCATGTTTCATCTTAGTACTGACAGCAATGTCATTAACATAACATTTGACTCTGGTGTTTTCATCAGTTTTTAAATTTCAGGCCATCAGTGGGGTACTTGATGTAGTCTCAATGAATCGCATTCTGTACACAATGCAGAATGACTGATGGTGAAATGTTCAATTACATGAGGTTTACTTTCCAGTGCACACTACCTTCATCACCCACAAATGCTGCTTTACCAGTCAATGTTCCCAAATATTACTGTCGACATGGCCAGTTCATGGAAGAATGTGTCTGATTTCCCCCCCTCCCCGCCCCCCCAGCAATACAATAGAAAAGAAAGCCTTTAGTCCTAAAATAATGTAAAGACTATTTGGAATCTTTTTCCCCAATGGTTTTCATTTCAAGAAATGGAGCCTTTAATCCCAAATCTGCCATTGAAATTGATGGCAGAAAAACAACATTGTATTGAAACTTGCTCTAGATGTGCTGTTAGAGAAGGTGCACTACTCTGCCACAGTGACATAATGTAGCAGAGCTCATATGGTGTCATTTTTCAGAAATCCAAAAGTTATTGTTGTCTTGCCAGCAATTATGCAAATATAAGGTGAAAGGGACCAAATAAAGACTTTTTAGAAAGCTGTCTAGACTTTGGCATCCTATGTGGTCTGGGTAGATTTTAAATAACAATTAAGCAAGGAGCTTCCATAAAGTTAAAAAGCTAAGGATTGATCCTGAAATGGGAATAAATACAAGAAGCATGAATCCAATCATCATTCCACATTACCCAGCCCAGGTAAGACAGCTTTATGTTTGAAACCTCAACGTAAAGATGAACACAAATCTAAAACAGTGTGGATGCACAAGTGTCTTAGTCAAACACTGCATTATCTGTTTATCTCCACAGTCAATTTTTTCAAAATTGGTGCCACGTTATTCAAATTGATCCACAGTAGCTGAACTGATCTGCTCCTCCTGTTGTTACTTTATGAGGCATAAGGTACAGCTTAAATGCCTATTTTTACATCAGGAGCACGTTTGTTGGAAGACACTTTATTTTCAATGTGCTTCAGCAGCACTGTGGTTCAAGTCTTCCTCCAGGACAGACAAGATTCTTTTCCTTGCATAAATGAGGAGAGAGCAACGGACATTATTTTATGTTTGTTACAAAGTTTAGCTTTAAAATTATGTAAGGTAGAAAAGAATAGAGGAGAAAAAAAAAATAGTGCTTTCCTAAACATTATAGGCAAATGTAATTTCCTTGTTTTAAGATTAAATGACATTTGGTAATGTGGAATACAGTAATTTGATTTATGTATGTATCTGAGGAACACTTGTTAAACAGGTAAAACAATCCAGTCAAACTGGCTAATTTTGTAAAAAATTAGGAATTCATGCTGTGCAGAGAAAGGGAAGAGAGAAGTTAAATAAAACGCACATGCTTCTGGTGTGTTGCCAGAATAAGCCACAGTAGTTAAATCACACTCAGCCAGACTTTCATTGCATTTTCAAGTCTCATATTGTCAGCATTACGAGACAGCTGTATTGAATTAGTAATGCTGTGAGCATGCACAGATTTTCAGAATTCAGATTTAGCTGGGTCTCAGCTGAGAGCTATCATCTTAAACTAGCTACAAGAAATAATTTTGCTTATTAAACATATAACCTTGGCAAATGTATCAGTGAGCCAAAGCATTTCTATGAATGGCTGTCTGTGCACTGGAAAGTGCCAGAATTCCAATTAAAACATATTTAATATATAGAATTATGTTTAGATAATTGGACAGATCTGATTTTGAAAAACCCTTCATGGAAAAAGTATCAAAATACACAAAGGACCCATTCCCTTTCACAAAGTTTCAGCAAAATATAATTTGATTTCGCAAATGTTACTTCAATTGCTGGTAAAACAAAGCAAAAAGAAAATAAACCAAACCACACCATGTACTTTTTGCAAATTAGGAAACAATGAAAGGGTTCAAAATTGCCCTTAAAAAGAGGTTTAGACTACTGAACTTACATTCAAATACATGCTACTAAGAATTTCTCTTTCCCTCCCCCATGCTGTATGCAGTCAGCTTTAAAAACCCAAATGCACATAGCCTTTCCCTGAAAATTCCCTCAGGATACCATGACTTAAGCTGTAGTTTAATTAGCTGGGAGGGATAGTTAAAAACATAGGGGACTGCTTTCTACTTAGGGATCACATTTGTTGCACAGCTGGCCAAGATCCAGGAAAAGATCTATAAGAAGATGGTTATCCTCAGTTTCAAAGAAACAAAACCTCAAGTTTAAAACGTTAGTAGTGAGTGTGAAACAATGGAAAAAGAACATTTTTAGCAATCAATACCACCAGTTCCACCTTCATCTGCGGTCTGTGGTTCTGTAGAAGAAGAAGGTTTGTAAGCTAAGTCACAAGGTAAAATAGCAAACAATGCAAGTTAACAAAAAAAATAGGGAGCCTGGGTATCATAAAGATAATTTATATGAAAGCACTTTCAAACACGTTCTAAATAAACACTGAAAAGTCAACACTCAAGCTGATAAAAGAAGACACTACTAAAACACACTCAGTACAATTTCACCAATTCAAAAGACAGAATTGAAGCAATTTTTGTTTTATTTTATTGCTGGACAATAACTTATGTTATTTATTGGCAGGGTCTTCCAGTTAGGTAGTGCATGAAAATATCCTTTCCATTGCAATCCTGATTTGCTGGTCTGATTTCAGAATGTTTACAAGGAGAAACAGTTAATTGTGTGAAACAGGAAAACATCTGAGCTCAAATTAAAAAGAGTGTTAAAATGCATCACCTAATCTAGAACAGAACCTACTCTCTGAGAAGCTCGGACACTGCCCACTGCATCTCCTTACCCATTACTGGTCGTTCAAATCATCAGTTAGCATTCTATAACTCTAAGTGTGTCTTTAAAACATTTTAGATGTAATATTACAGTACCACTGTGGGGTTTTTTTTTTCTGTTTATCATTAGTCTTAGCACACCATTACCTGCATTGCATTTGAAGGTCTCAGAATTATTTTAACATTATACATCACAATTCCCTTATCTGACGGTTGGGGGCTGGCAATGCAATGCTGCCAGGTGGTGTATATTTCCCATGTGGCTTCTCTCTAGCTCTTCCCAAAATCAAAAATAGCTTTAAGTCTGAGTAGCATTTCAGCGCAAGGACAGATAGGAATCTTTTCCCAAGAGCTACCCGTAGTTCCTGCTGGGACATCCCAGACAGGAAAGGATGCCCAGGTCCCTATGAACAGTGCTGCAACTTCCAGTGTTCACACATAATATTCTGTGATTTTAGCCATGCTAGGAAAGGTGCTACTTACCGGTTTTGCTCTCTGAATCTGGGGTTACAGACCCTCCCCACGACCATCTCTTCTGTCGTGTTTCCAGCCGCTGATTCCGTTCCAAGGTACGATGCATAAGTGCTTCATTTCGCTCCTATCATCAAACAACACCCCTATGAAATTATGTAACTATAAAGCACAGCTACGACAGAAGACAAAATGTATTTTTTTCTCCACCCAGTATAATTTAAAATCTGATTTACCTATACTGCCTGACAATAAGCTTTTGTTACAAAAGCTATCATCCAAAGAACGTTAAGGGCAATTAACGGTTTCAATGCACTGCAAACATGATTAGGTTGAGCTAAAGCACAGATAATCTATTCTACTCTTTACTTAAAATAGCCACCAGATTTCCTATTCACTAAACAGGGGTGAACCCCAAATTGAGAAAAAAATAATTGCTTACCCTTTAAACTATTTATATTCTGAAGTTATTTCTAAAAATTCTCCTTTATTTGTATTTTCAGAGAACTACACAAACACTGACCCCAAGTCTTAACAGATACTGGCATTAATTGAGATACGACGAACCAGAAATAGCAAGACATGAAGGCAAAGCTGCAAAAAAAGACTAACCAACTCCAGACCTCAGCAACAACCACTGCTGATGGGATAAAGAGGACTGAGAGAAGCTTTCTCTTCTGACTAGTAACGGCTAATGTGCTAACTGTAGCTTTTGTGCATAAAGATGAACTGTAACCATGCTAGACCGTTTCTTCTCAGCCAGGTTTCCATACATGTGTCAACAACAGATTTCTCTTCTGGAATAGTCTTATCCCAAGTGATCTTTTGAAGCAATATTTACTGCTGATACATTACAGTAAGATGCCAAGGGGACTCATTATCCAACCATTTCTCCCCCTTGAGGACACAAGACTTTCACCTTCTTTCAACACAATTTCACAACACAAACTAAAAAAGTCACAGTGCATAATAGACACAGTAAACTTGGAAGGGAGGAAGGATTCCACTCACTGACAAAAGATGAAATAAAAAGTTTCTGTTTGAAATATAAAGCTTAGCTTCCCCTCTGTTAAAGAAACCTGAACTAGAGTTTACCTAAGTTGTCAAAGTACCCAGACATTACGTAATCCGTAGATGGTATTTCAATGGAGGTATCTGCAGTGCGATAATTCTTCAGAGTTAAAGACATAGATTTAACTTTACAAACAACAGAAAATCAATTATCAGCTCAAGACATCAACATAGTAAGCTGCATAGCTGTAGAGAATAATTGAGTAACTGAGAGAAGACAGGTATCTCAACCCTAGCCATGGCTAGCTATCTTCAGGACTCTCAGGCAGAGAACCACTTCTTTTTCCACAGTATTTGCTATGTTGCTGCTGCTTCTACTTTATTTAAGGAAGATGATTAACTAAATGAGACTTGGCTGAAGTACCAAACAAGAATGTTGGAAACTATGTATTTTTTGATGCACTTCTGTCTACTAAATTTACAATTGGATATGGCAAATATTGCCCTAAGATAGCTTAGCTGCTTTAAAAGTGGTTATTTTCTAATGTCAGAGTACCAAAGTCAAGATTTGTTTTCACTTTCTGGTGGAAAGCAAGGTTTACAGCTCAAGTGCATGCTATTTTCCCACCTGCCAGATTCTTCATGTAAAACTCTCTACGTACAAACTCTGAAGATGATTAGGGGACTGTATCACCTCTCTCATGAGGAAAGGCTGAGAGCACTGGGTCTGTTTAGCCCGCAGAAAAGAAGACTGAGAGGGGATCTCATCAATACTTATAAATATCTAAAGGGCAGGTGTCAAGAGCATGGGGCCAGACTCTTTTCAGTGGTGACGGGACAAGGGGCAATGGCAAACTGGAACACAGGAAGTTCCATCTCAGTATGAGGAAAAATGGCTTCACTTTGAGGGTGACAGAGGACTGGAACAGGTTGCCCAGAAAGGTTGTGGAGTCTCCTTCTCTGGAGATATCTAAAAATCTGCCTGGACACAGTCCTGTGCAACCTGCTCCAGGTGATCCTGCTTTAGCAGGGGAGTGGACTAGATGATCTCCAGAGGTCCCTTCCAACCCCTACTATTCTGTGATTCTGTGATCTTCCTTCAGGGAAGGAGTAGCAGACAAGGTTAACAGCAATCAAACACTCTTGTCTTCCTTGATTATTCACCTTGCTGGCCACTTAAAACATATCCACCATCCTCAAAATTACATGAATAAATGTAGTATAGGCTTAGGGATAAAACCTCTTGAAGCACGAGGGATGCTTTTTGCTTAAAGTAGTTGTTTAAAGAGATGATACTGCACTGGACTGCAGTCAAGGCCCACCCAAACATTTCTGCTTTTTCTCCAGCAATGTAAACTATTCCATTCCAAGTTCAAATGGAGTATCATTCTGAACACACCCAGAAGCCAATTACAGATAACCAGACATCAGTGTAGAACAGTGCCAGTCAAAAAGGGTAAAAAAAGATGTATTGCTGGAACAATGTAAAACTGGCTGGACTCCAAGGGAACAGCCAGCTAAGCTTACATGCTCTTCATCAATGATCCACAGCAAGTTCTCACAACTAGCTTATGAAAGCACACGTGCGTGTCATGCCTTTAGTGCTGACACCCTGGACACGAACCCTTTCAGAACTTGCATCCCATTTAATATGCACTAGCAGACCTACTCTTCAAAAGGCATGGCATAACTTCATGTATTTCTACTTTTGGCTTCTATCAATTTGCAACAAGTTCTGCAACTCAACTACTGCTCTGCTGGTCCATGTGCAGTCAAAGCAAAGGCAAAGAGTCAAGTAGGAACAGTCAAAACACAGTTCAAAGCAGCAAATGGTAACTACACAGATAACATTATCAACTGCTCAACATATCATAACAAATTGTAATTTAGAAGAACTGAAAGAATGCAAGCCTCTTCGGCCACAGTGGGACTCCCAGGAAGCAAGACATAGAATTAAGAAAAGTCTAAGACCTGTCACCCACGCTGATTTACAAACAGAATCTACAAAGTGCACCAAAAAGAATCTAGAAATCTAGGAATATGGGGTGGGGGTTTTGCTCATGTGAAAAATAACCAGTGGCCAAACAGCATCCGCAGCTCCTGAAATCCTGAGCGCCTCGGGCATAGCTAAAGCTAGGCCTAGGATGGGGAAGGAGGACATGTGTCTGTATACCCCACTGTACAGATGTGGAAAATATTTTTATGTTCTAATACATTCACCATTTCCGTAACTTTATATTTTAACACTACTCCAGAGCACGGTAACGCAGGAAAACCATGTAGGAGTTTCTTTAAAACTATGGAACTTCGACATGTAGTACCTTTTCCTCCTCTATTTTTTGTTTTCTCTTTTCTTCTACTGCCGCCCTCCGTTGCTCCTCCTTCTGCTTCTGTTCTTTTAGCTTTCGCTGCCTCTCTTCTAACTGTTTTTCATACTGGAGTTTTGCTTTTCTCTCCTTTTCAAGGATTTGTGTCTCTTTGGCAGCTGTAAATTTTTAAGAAAAAGTTAAAATCAAACTTAACTATTCATTGATACTACAATGCAACTTACAGGCAAGAGACTACCAAGCAAAATTATCATCACTTAAAGCTAAAACAGTGTCCTGGTTTTGGCTGGGATGGAGTTAATTTTCTTCGTAGTGGCTGGTACAGTGCTGTGCTTTGGATTTAGGATGAGAATGATGTTAACACACTGATGTTTTGGTTGCTGCTGAGCAGTGTTTATGCTCAGTCAAGGACTTTTCAGCTTCTAATACTGCCCTGACAGCAAGGAGGCTGGGGGTGCACAAGAAGCTGGGAGGCACACGGCCAGGACAGCTGACCCTAACTGGCCAAAGGGATATTCCATACCATATGATGTCATGCTCAGCATATAAACTGGGGGCAGTAAGGGGGGCGTGGCTGCTGCTGAGGGACTGGCTGGGCATTGGTCAGCAGGTGGTGAGCAACTGATTTTCATTTGCACTGCTTGTTCTTCTTGGGTTTTATTTCTCTGTTATTTTCCTTTTAATTACAATTTATATTATTATTAATTTTATTTCAATTATTAAACTGTTCTTATCTCAACCCATGAGTTTTCTCCCTTTTACCCTTCTGATTCTCTCCCTCACCCCACCAGGGCAGGGCAGGGAGTGAGCGAGTGGCTGGGTGGTGCTCAGTTGCCGGCTGGGGTTAAACCACGACAAACATACAGCAAGATTAGCCTGCAGCACTGGGTGACACTGCACATGATGACAGAGGAGTCTTTAATTCTGTCCCCAGAAATTAGAACCTTTCCTGCTATTAGACTTTACTGTCTAGACAGGAATGTCAGGATATGCACATAACCTATGTTAAACATATACCTCTCTTGCCATCATAATACTGGAGTCTTTGTAAGTAAGTAGTAAGTTGAGTATCAAAAGGTAGAATTTTCTATGTTGCGATTTTAATATTTTTAGAACAAGGTTTAATGAGAAGATCTAAAGCATGGAGTGACAAGATGGGAAAAGCCCAGAGTTACTGCATCCGAATTCAAAATAGTTATGTCACTATTCTCCACAGCCTCCACCTAGAACAGCTGTGTGCAGTTTAACAGGAAGCTTCAAGTCCTGTGACAAAAAGCTAGTGGTCGAATACACAGCGGAAGTATTTTCTGTGGCTAGACAGATGAAATGAACTGAGAGACCAGATAATTACACCAACAATGCATAGGCAGTATCAACATACAAGGCCCCCAAAATACTTCTGAACATATATGCATCCTAGTCCTATCCTCTCTCCACGTTAGGATAGCTCAATGATTCTCGTCGCTGGGTGTCTTTGTTTTTATGTTAAGAAACAAACATACAGGCCAGAGAAACACCACTCCTAGCAAGCTGGGAGACCAAAACCAGGACTTCAGGGCATACTGCAAGTACTGCAAGCCTTTCATCTCTTGCAGCACATACATGCACTGATTCACATCACAAACAGCGTAAAGCTGGGCAAGAGTTTTATGCTCTTCTCTACGTCTAAGATTCTTTGCTAAGATAAAGCAAATACTGCTGACACTTCAATTCAGGCATCGTTTCAGTGTGCTAGGAAACAAGGGAAGCAGTGTTCAAGGCAATCAAGCCATTCAACTAGCTAAATCTTTTCTGGTTTTCTCTGAATCATCGTTCTCCAAATCTCAGTCTTCAGGGCTACAGGAAGCAGTTCTAAGCTAAAAGTTTTACTTTCAGAAGTGTTGTTGATAAGGCTCACAATAAGAAATTGGCTAAATTTGCTTGGTAGTCACTAAGAAGAAATGGAAGGTGAGAAGTGACATACAGCTTCAAGAAGCTAAAAATCTCTGGAGTGTTCTCCTCTCAAATCTAATACTTCTCCTTTCAGGTTCACAGATGGTCACTGATGCAAGACCAAGAGCTGGGGACAAGAGACAAGGTCTGCAAGCTGAAAAAAGTGACTGAACAAGAAGTAAGAGAGTAAGTTATTCCTTTTTCACAAACATTTTAGGAAATTATATTTTAAATGAAACACCAAAATACCATGTTGCTTTTCCCGTTCTTCTCTACGCTCCCTGGCCAGTCTTTGTCTTTCTTCTGTTCTTAGTGTGGAACCATCTATCACTGTCAAAAGAAAAATTGAAGACACATAATTGTCGGTTATTTTGAACATTCAAATTTAAATAAAAAAGTCAAAAGTCTTTACTATCAAAAGGATAATGGAACTTCCTGAGAAATACACATAGGACAAAGCACTGCACACACTATATAGAGACTAAAAGTCATCTGAAAAATTTGTAAGAATCTGAATACCCTCCTTTTTCCCCTTTCCATTCCCTCACAACAATCAATCCACTATTTTTAATAGGTGCAGCAGAAAACAGACACAATAGTAAAAAGCCCAATGCGTACTGTCAAAAGAAACCCTGAGCAGAAGTCAGACGTGTGAGAATATACCCTTATTCCAAATTCAGCTCTGATTCTCATTCTTGTACATATTAATTCCTATGATTGAGAATTACAGGAATCTAGGTAAACTCAATTTGAGAACAGATAGTTCACCTGTCGTGGCAAATTCTAAGCGCTGTAGGACAATATGTTTGCAGGCTAAGCAGAACCAAGACTCCTTAAATCTTTGCAGGTATAAAAACTTGAATTTCAGCAAGAAGTGAGCATGTAACGTCACCAGAGCACAAATAAAATTATTTATCTTTGTTGTTATGCCCCACTGAAAAGATAGGCAACTTCAGCAACTGAACTCTGAGTCAAGAGCAAAAGTCTGTCATCAAAACCAGACGTTCAATGAATCTACAAACCGTCTACCAGGTGCTTTATGCTCTGATCAAACTTCTTTTTAACAGATGTTTTATTCATTCCCTACTAACTCTCCCTTGTGAACCCAGTACTTCATTAAGAACAATGACCAATAATTATACCTGGTTTAGTTGCTGTCTTTATATTTATTGAGGTCTGGACTGCAATAGGACTAATGCCACTTTGGCTTCTTCTTTCTTCTGCTATGGCTTGGGCTGCAGCAACTGTGAGAAAGAATCATTCCATATTAAGAAAAGCTCTACAACCAAAACTCATGAAATAAATATCTCAAATAAACATTAAAAAAAAAATCTATTTGATGTTGTAGATCCTTTGATTAGACAACTAACTTGGGACTGCTCATCTTCTAAGAAGAAAAAACTTATCAAATGAGACTTCAGACCTGGCATAGCTTTTCTTTGTAAAAACAACAGTTACAAAACCTGGCATTTTAAAATGTGTAGCAAAGGACTGTAGTTTTAAAAAAAATAAATAATAAAACTTATTTAATAACTTTTCTAAGAACAAAACCAGTGTTTACCAAAGTTAAGAGTCTGACTTACACTTAATAATAAAAACTTCTTTCCTATTGCACCTCTATTTGCAGGCTGAACACACAGATGTAGTAGTCAGTTAGCACTCACACATATTCTGACGAGATCCAAGCAGGGAAAGGTTTATGAAGACCTTTCATTATTTCATGACATGAAACAGAAAGTGGATTAGCTGCATAAAGTAAACCATTAATGGATGCTTATGATGTACTTCTAAAACTGGATCTTCAAAAATAAATTTTAATTATAAATCAGACTCCAAAACAGTAATTTGAGCACTTGTGCAGAGACCCATTTACCTTATTCGAGTTTCAAAAAGGTGAGTACAGTGAACTGCTGGGCTACGACTCCCAGTTAATCATATAGAAATGAAATGCTAGCAATATTAATTTTGCTAAATAATGAAACCCATTAAGTCGTCAGAGAGACAAATTTACTCTATCGCTTTCCATAGATTTTCTTTATTTTGGTATCAACTTTCACTTTAACTAATCACCTTTTAGGGTGGGAAGGTGAAGGGTTACAGGGAAAGCAGACAGGGCGACTTGTAAGACAGCATTACCCCATTTTCCTGCACAGCTTTGAACAGGAGTGTCCTTATAGCAGTTACACCTTGTTCTCACCTTGGCTGACAGATACTGGGACATCAACTTGGCTCTTACAGAAAAGCCCAACTACGGGGGTAGCAAGAGAACACACCACACAATCAACCAAACATGAGAAAGCAGAAGTCGATGCCTGTTTTAAACAGAAAAGGTGATCCAATAAAGTAATGCATAAAGTGCCGTGATTTCAAACATAATGTGAAGGACAAATAGTAGAATTTGGTGTTACATTTAAAAAAAGATGACAGCTTTGCCAATGATCTCAGACTTCCCTTTAACTGAGTAGTGCAGAATGCAAAGGAGGAAGGAAGACTCTCCCTCTTCTCCATGCATTGCCATGACAACTAGTTGTCTCATGGTAATAACCCTCCCTAAGGCTGTGCCCAAGAACAATCACCTCAAAGTGTTTAATCCCATGTGATGTCAGTGATAAATGCAGATTACAATACTTATTCAGCAACTCTAAATTGTCACCCGCAGCTGTTGCCATGTCTTGAATTAATTTTTCATTGCAGCACAAAACAAAAGTCTTCCTCAGTTCCATCCCATACATCTCTAAGGCTCTTTTCAAACAAGTCTGAGACCACATATACTGCGACATGGTAAGATTACCAATTGGCAAAAAGAACAGTTAAAAAAAGAGCTCACTAACTTCACTATGCAGACCAAGTGTCAGTCAAAAAGCTGATTTTGTACACTGTTGCACGTTATGCAGATGGAATCTAGTCCAAAAATTTGTAAAGCAGAGTACAACAAAATGATATAGTCTCAACACAAGTAGATGTGAAAACAGTCTAAGGAAAAACAGCCTACTGCACTTTTTTCTGAGAGCACAAATGTACAGCCAGGGCATTTACATCCAATGACACTTTTATAGATCACAAAGGCTGAAAGACCATAATGGTGGCTTCAAATACCATTTAAAATTAAGACAAATACAGAAACCCAGTTGCATCTTGTCTTCAGTCTCCACCAGCAAGGGAGGAGAAGACAGGAGGTATACAGGCAGAGTGAACAAATTCAGCCCAGTCCAGCTGGGAAACGAGCCCAACAGAATAAATTCACCCTACACCTACACCAGGTTTAGTTAACAGCAACACTGGAATTTTGCCTCAATGCTCAGAAGCTTTAAACATCCAAATTTCTGTAACAAAGTTACAGTAAGAAGCAAGCTGCAATTTAAACAGGTAAAATTTTCATCTTATTTTAATTGCAGAAGTAGTTTATAATCAGAAATCTTGCCAAACAAACCAGTCATAATGGATGTAGGGGATTATGTATTTATTCATCTAAAATAATAAACAAACACTTGAATAATGTTCATGATTAGAAGGCATCCATTATAAAAAATGTGTCATATCTGCAAAGCAATTAGTCAGTTCATCTTAATTAATTAAGGTTGCAAAAAATTACTTGAGGTTCTACAGAACAGGAAAGTGGGTTATGGAAACAGTACAGCTTGCAAAGGACACAGAGGTGAAAAAAGTCTAGCAATACTTAGCCAAAGGATTTTGTATGTCATGGGGTTTTTTGTATGTCAGTTAAAATCTTTATGTTCAATGCTTCATTATTTGCATAGAAACAATGTGCTTACAAATTTGAGAGCAGCAGATTTAAAGGCACTAGGAGTGCACACAGAGGCGATCCATTCAACTAACAGTAGTTAGAATTAAAAGTGGACTGGGGATTTGAACAAAAGATTATTAAAAGAGGAATAGCCATCACACTGGATGCAGCCCCAAGATGTGCGAGCTTAACTTCACCAAGTCTCAGGTCAACAGACAGTTTTTACAGCCTTTGTTAATTTTATGGTAAATTTACAATAAGAAACTGTGATTTTCAAAATCCAAATTCTAGTACAGTAAGATAAAATGGACTGCATATTGTTGTACTCTGCAACCTTTAAAAAAACCTACAGATTTTATTTTGCTTTAATACGATAAAAGAAATCTTAATTATTTAAATATTCTTAGGCATAGATGCCTGTATTTTTTAGCATAGTTTTCCACAATGAATGTAGCAGTCTGCTATGGAGCGAAGCTTCACTGAAAAGAATTTTCCACAAAAATCTTACTACCTCTGTAAAATAAGCCTAATACTTCTGTAATTAATTGGGATACCCAGAACAGGAACCCAGTTAGCAACCATTTCACTACAACCTGTGTCACATGCTGCATTACTGGAGGGTGCCTTCATGGACATATTCAGCAAAATTCCTGGAGAAGAAAAGTTCTCTGAGAAGCAAATTAAATCTCCTTTCTATCCTGAAGTTCCTCTCCCACACTAGTCAGGAAAGGCTTTCACAACTACAATTTGTGATCAGCATAATGTGTGCACTTACTTTACAGTAGTCTACCTTTAAATACTTTAGCTAAAATTGATAAAAGTACAGGCCACACTTGCGGCCAATAATAGTATTTGCATTCACACATAAAAAAATAGGGTTATTTGAAACATAAAATGGCTGGGTAATTTGGGAAGCAGTTTTCCTTCTCATCCCCATTTAGCACTATGTGTCTGGCCAAGCACACCGTGGCTAAACCAAACCAACGGGAGCACCAGGAGCCGGCCATACAGGAGGCAACGTGCCAGATAAAGCAGACTCTCCCTTTTCACCTTCCAGCTCATGATCAAGCTCACCGCACAGGTATGGTGGTGCCTCCCTTGCGCCAAGCACGACAGCACTTCCCTTTGCTGATCAGGTTTCCAATATGCCCTGAAGAGACCGGTGCTAAAAATAAAACTTTATTTCTATTTCAATCCTTGTACTGAGTTAATACCCTTGGCCCTTGCCAAGACTGTCAAAGGACCCACACAGTTGCTGTTCTTAGTAAACCTCATTAGGGACTGAACCAGCACCATCCCTTTACCTGCCAGGTTCAGGGCTTCCATTCCATCGCCTCTCCCGCTGTCTTTGACCCAGCCAGAAGCTGCCCTTCCCATGCCGAACCAGAAAAGAGTGGAAAGTGTCAACTTTCACAGAAAACCTTCTGGTTCTTACGATTTAATGATTCATTATGCAAAGGAACCAAACAAAAAAATCCCAGTCTAAGCCTTTGAAACGAAAGTTAGGAGGTCTCCTGAATGTTAAACATTGTTATGAAGTGTTTTCATATAAGTTTAAAGCAGGTAATTAGCAATGCATAAAACAAAACAAATTTGAACTTCCCACCAAATATCTCTGGTTTTACAGCAAACTGTGCCAAATCTGCAAGATGCCATTTTTGTCTTGCTTCTCTACAGGCAGCTACTCTTTGGCTAGCAGATAGTAATTCTTTTCAGTAACATTGTTAAAATTCTTTTTCTTTTAATAATTTTTGTACATGCTTTCAGGAAAGTCAGGGGAAGTCAGCATTCAAGTTTGAGATTTCTGCACAGTCTTTTAAGCTGATTTCCACTCATTAATTAACACAGGTTAAGACAAACGGATGCAAGATCATATGTTAGACACTTTAAAAATCAGGTGTTGGTTTTACACCATTACTCCTTGTTCAAAGGACATCAGAAGAAGGATACATCCTCATGCAAACAGGCAGACAACACAGAAGTTTCTAATGAGCAGAAAAGCCTTCTCTGTATGCATTCCCCTTTTCCCTGCTTTCCCCCTTCTTTCTGTCTTTTCCCATTGATCCTCACGTCCCATCTTTGGGCTGCAAGGACTGACAGGCTCCACAACCAAACACATGAGCCTCCCAGTAGGCACCTTCTGACGGACCAGCTGGAAGGCAGATGGTTCTCCTGTTTTGTCTGGGCAGTCACCAGATGGGAAGCACACAGATCTCCTGAAAGCAGTGCACGCTGTCTCTCAGCTTCAGCAGGCCAGAAGAGCTTCCTGTTGTCTTATCCATATTCCAGACTGTATTTACATACTTTCATTCTATATTTATTCCCTGCATGAGATACCTATTTTATTACCTTTATGTGCTTTCCTCCCCTTAAGTTCATTTCTGCAGCTAATTCAACAATCTGGTTTTCTTCCCACTGTTCAAGGCAGTTCAGGATGATTTCTTCAATTCATCACAAGTATCGATCCCACTGGAAAACTGCTTGCCGCAAACATTCTTTTGTAGTATATGAATTAGCAGCTCCTCAAGTAAGTATTTGAAACATATTTGCAATAATCTAAGTTTTTACTTATCCTTAAACATCCATACTCAGATTAAGAGCTGGAAACAAACAAACAAACAAACCTCACATCACTAATAAAACACTACTTATTTCTTATAAGGAAACCTACAAAGATAGGGCTGAAGCAGTCTCAAGGACATGTTACTGTATTTGTTCAGCCTAGGGAATGCTCAGAGAGGCACCAGGAAGGCTGCTAGATAATTTGTGGGTTGATCTCTGTACCCTTTTCCCTAGGGGAAGCACACAATCTAAATCAAACTTGAATGTAATACAAGCGCAGACCAAGGAATCAAAATTTGTCCTTAAAAGAATTGGCAGCCACCTCCAAAAACTTGCCACAGTCAGAGACGCTATACGGTTGTCTGACAGCCACATCAGGTGAGTACCATCCCTAGCCCAAACGCTAGCGATACGTACTGTGACTGTTATCTCCTATGGAGGCCTCACTGATTCCTGCTGTTACTTGTATTCTTGTATTTTAACCTTGCTCACACCGCTCAGCTAAGAATCATGCTTCTCTCAATCGGAAAAGCAACTGCCAGCACAATGCTTGAAGAAGGAGAGATGTCAGCAACTCTTGCAGAAGCCATCATAAGGTTGATAAGAAGCACTGCCCATACTGTGTATAAAGGGCTGACAAAGTAAATTTTCCCCGTTCTTTGGAGAAGACACTTGGCTTCACAATTCAGGTTGTTTACTAGTAAGGTAAGTTATTACCACCTAAAAGAAATTAAACTGAACCACAGCAGATGCTCTACACTCATTCACTGCTGGCTTTTTGCTGCCTTCACTTTCCCCTTTGCCACTATCTTCTTCCCCTCGGTTCTTCCTCACCTTCCCAAAGGAACATGAAAAGGCTTTGCATTCTACATGATCCACTT
>VXBL01006491.1:24588-54822 GCA_013400195.1 Aramus guarauna | reverse complement strand
GCGCCGGGGCGTTGCGAACCCCGGGGCTACCTCCCGCTCGGGCGGCGTCGGGGAACCTGGAGCAGCGGTGGCACGAAAGGCGCTTTCCTTCCCATTGCTCCATCCCGCCCGGAGCCCCCCTGGGGCAGCGGATGGTGAACGGCTGCGGATAAGGGGCGCCGAAGCCGTTAGGAACGGCCTCTCCGCGGGCGCCGTCGTGGTCCCTCGGGGGCTTGGTCCTGAGGGGCGGCCCAGCCCCCCAGGGCCCCTCATAGCGGGACGCGGCCTGCACCCACGGTGGGCAGTGCCAGCTCTCAGCTACCCACAGGCCGGCGCGTGGGGGGTGATTTATGGCCCCACAAACATTATCCCGCTTATAACGATGATAAATCGCTTTGCGATAGGGAGGTCTCAGGGACCTCTCAGCCAGCCGTCCGGGGTAATGAGCCATTGTAAATGGTCCGTCTGTAAACTCACTTTTCCAACAAAGGCTCAAGCAAAGAGGAAGCAGGCTAAGTTTTCAGAGGGTGCACCAAGCTTTAGTCTCAACTTGGATGGATGAGCGTTGGAGATACCTTGCTCTAGCAAATGCCGCGTTGGCCTGAAGCGACGGAAGATACGTACAAGCAGACAAGCTCGCGAGGGTTGTAGCTGCTGGGCGCCGCAGACGACTTGCTAGGCTTGAGTGGCCCGTGGTCTAAAGGTGAAGCACGTCCCAGGATTTATCAGTCCTATGGAATTCAGGTTCACTGGATTCAAAGGAAAATAGCCACAAATGTATGAGGTGGGTCGTTCCCGCTGTGCAACTGAGCGCTCACTGGTTTGAGACAGGGCTGGGGTTTAAGTCCCATGTTTGAAGTCCGTGTTTCCAAGAGTGGGATAAGGATGAGGCTGTCCTGCCGGTCAGGAAAAAAAATTGCCCAAACCCCATTGAATGAATTCCCAGATATTGCTCTGTGTTAACTTGAATTTGTCGCCTAGTTGTTATTTTGCTGCCTACTTGGTTATCAATGAATTCTGGAATAGTCTCTTCTCATTTTGCCTCTGCGTTTATGCCCTGGGAAGAGTGAGGATAAAACAGCACCTGTGGCCGTATTAAAGGGAAGGTTCTTTGGGCCTTGTGCAGAAAACTCCCTTAGAAATCATACATGGGAATGTTACCTGTTAGAGGGCCACAGAATTACCCCATAAATGGGAAGAATGCGGAAAAAGTAGCAGTAAGATCATGTAGTGTTTCAAGAGAGTAAAAAGGAACCTTACAAAAACTCGGAGCAGAGCCCCATTTTAACTTGAATATTCAGACCACAGGCTTGCCCTGTTCTTTGTTTCTTGTTTGTTATATTGGCTTTCCCTACTTTAGCATGTGTGCACAGAGAATCCTTTGTCTGTTGTTTCCTCTCAGTGTTAATAGAAGGCCAATTATTATTATTATTATTTAAAAGAAAAGGGCAGCTAAAGAGGAAAAAACCCCTAAGCATTCTGTGCCAAACTTCCTGAGTTTGTGTTTATAATATGTAATAATAATACCTTGCCACTTAGCAATCTCAATGTGCTTTATACACATGAAATTAAATTTCACCATTCCACTGAGAGACATTCAGATGTTATCCTCCTTTTACAGATGAGAGAACTGAGTCACTGAAGTCGAAGTCTCTAGTTATGTCATGAACAAAGCAGCACAGCAAAAAAACCCAGCCCAGATTTCTTGAATCCTTGTTCTGTATCCACATCTTCTTCCATCTTCTTTCATCAATAACTATCAGAAAATATCACCAAAATTGTTTATATTGATTCTCTACAGCATAAAGTACAATACACGTGGTACAAAAAAATGGTCAAAATACCTGATAGAATGTAATTTATTTTTTTGCAAGCTCCACAAGTAATGTATAGTTATGAGGCTGTACTTTCCATATCTGTAAAAATAAAGTGCTCGTGAGTGTTTTGGGGTGCCTTTGAATTTTGATTAGGTTACCTATATTTTCCTTTACTTACAGAATTTCTTTAACACACTGTGCAATAAAAAGGGTCGGTGTCTATTTATCCATTTTTGTTCCTCTGATGAAAATGAGACAACTGGCATGGGAGGAATCGCTCTGCTGAAGGGAACGCTTACAAATGGAATGGTGATTTTCAAATGACGTGGCATTTTCTGTTCTTTCCATTTCAACAGACACATGTGCAAGTGGCCTCAGCACTTGCAATTTAACTCATCTGATAGTCTGCACATGCTAAGCTCCAGACTAGAAGATATATAAATTACAGGAAGGGAAATAAACCGAGTGTTGCACACTCAGGATATTTGTAGTGGGAGAGTGGAGGCTGTACACTTAAAATAAAAAGGGCAAGCGCATACAAATTCATGAGAGAGAAAAGGACTCTTGAGGTAGAAGTGGGGCATTGTCCCTTCCTGCTCTCCATACATATACATAGTGCTTGATATGCATATCTTTTATCTTTAGGCATACAGGAACTGAGCTGAGAAAATCTGCCCCAATGTGGAAAACGTGTTATCTTTTTCTCTGATGAGCAGTTTAGGAATATTTGAGCTAATGTTTCAGCAATTGTAGCTGTAACTTCCATCTTATTTCTTGTCTAACCTAATTTCTCAGATTTTCAGTTTGCTCATGCAATTACTGCTTATGCATTTGTAGGGGAACTTCATTAAAATTTTGACCTTGTGTGGCTTCAGCAGGACTTGCAATCATCTTTCAATTTTGCAGCATTTGCAGATTTGATTGCAGTAGCTGATTTATTCTAATCCTTTAAAGACTGTCATTTTTTTCCATTGTCCCTGTGGAAAAGTAAATAATTTAATTTGACAGTCATTTCTTCTGTCCTTTCAGTTGTCATGTGATAGTTTCTGACAAAGCTTTCAAAAATGTTTCAGGCCAAATCACCAATGGGTGCATATTGGCATTATGAGATGAAAATCAATAGACCCCTGGCACTGCATGCAATTTGAGATTCTGGGGGTTTAAAACTGTCCATTTCAGTTTAAGAAATATCAAAGTTAGTTGAAATAATAGTAACTGAAGAACAACAACAAAAAAGCTAGCTCAGAAAATACTTAAGCCATTGGTAGATCCAGGGAGGGTGTTAGAGGAAGAAGCACCCACCTATTAATCTATTTCTTACCCTGATTCCAAAAGTATCCGGTGTTACACAGTATTAGATGTTGTGCTTGACCAGACTTAGTCTGAAATCTGGTATAACAGTTTTTATATTCTAGTTCAAAAAAACAGCCCCTAGATTTTCTGTGAGCCTACAGATCCTAATTGCTTTTATCATTGAAGTATCTAATAGTTAAATGATCATGTGTCTTCAGCTTCATTTATGTCGGAGTCTCGCTGAGTAAGAGCTAAAACAAGAAACCAGGGAAATTAGATGTACCTATATATTTATATCCATGCATAGGATTTTGAAAAATGTTGAAAAAGTACTTAAAAATGTTCTAAATCCAAAAATGCAAGGCATATATTGTGACAGATTATAGTGGGTTTCCTGCGGTGAATGTAACTGCCATGGCTGATGGAAAGAAAATTGGTGGCGTGAAAACTGCTGTAGCCGTCCAGCCCTCCTTCCAAATAGGCTTTAACTGCACATTCTTGTTTATTACTCTCCTGCTGGGACAAGTACCTGCAACAATCTGTGCTACTAATACATCTATACTCTAAGGACCTCATTTCTCAGTCTTGGCTCCAGTTGACTGGTATTTATCTGGGTGAATAACTCCTTAGATGTAAAGTTATCAGACCATATTGCTTGATGTAAGAGATACAGAATCAAGCCAGGCTTGGTCCAGTATGTTTATTAATGACCTGGGTGACAGAATGGAAAGCATCGCTATAACATTTGTAAGAATTGCTGATGTGTTAGAGGGCAAGCTTAGAATTCAAAATGATCTTGAAAATTAGAAACATGGTCCAGGAGAAAATGAGGAGAAATCGGGACTGATGCAAGATAAAACATTTAGACAGGAATAAGTAATTGCAGAAAGACAAGATGGAGAACAGTTTGCTATATAGCAGATAGAGCAGAAAATAATTTGGGATGTCACAAACTGACTCAAGAGTTCCATGGTATTGTACAAAGAGAAGTGCCCTGCAGGAACAGAAGCGTAGCCTCGGGGACAGACAACAGTTCTCTGCTCAGCTCAGCCATTATAAGGCATCAGCGGGACAATTGGGGAAGATCTAGAGGAAGTCAACAAAAATAATGAGAAGATGAATAAGGAAAGTTAAAGAATTGGGATTTTTTTTTTTTAGTCTAAGGAAGAGACAAATGAAGGGTGATAATCTGATTTCTTTGAAGCAGAGAGAATAAAAGACAATAGACTTGATTTTAATCAGGGAAGTTTAATGTTTCATTTTAAAGAAAACATTATTGCATAGTGGGATAGATTGATGGGGAAATGATAAAGCTCCAGCATGGGAGATCTGTGGCTGGATGAGCATCAGCCCAGAAAGGTCTGATCAGAGGGACTTGTGACCTCTTGAGGTCTCTTCCAGCTGTGTGTTTCTGTGATTCTACAATTCCTGCTTGTGGGTTTGGGGACTATTGTTCAGAACAAGTATTATTCAATGCAAGGACTGCATTGCTGCCTTCTAAATTTAGATAGAGCATAGTGAGCAGTGACAAAAGATAAATGAATTCAAGGGAAGCCACCGTGATCATGTGGCTACCTTGAGTAGCTGGCAAAAAAGGTTTGAAGCTCCAGTGCATGACACCAGTTCCGTATGTGAGATCATTCTTTGCTGTATAATAGTTTTGTAAGGAGACCAATTTCTACAGAAGGGAATAAAGTGAGAAAGAACATGCACATGTAATACATATGGAAACAGGTCCGCTCCTTTCCTGTCTGTAGTCAAGTTCTCATTTCATAGAATAACACCTCTGTGTTGCCTTAGCATACATATTCCCATCCAAATTTTAGTTATTACTGGGGTCAAAATAGGGATATGAAAGTCTGTTCTCATCATCGCTTGTCTTGTCAGTGTTTATGTATCTACTTATCTATTCTATGGCCTTCCATCCAGCTGGAGCTCTCACTGACGTTGACAGTTACTGTATTTATGTGTACGTGTGTGTGTCTGGTAGGTTGAGCACGCTGAAGATAGTAAACAGGTAAGGGTAAATAACAAAAGTTAAGCTCTTAGGCCGATTTTGTGAAAGTGACTGCCTAAACAGGGTGTGTAAAAGCTGCATCTGTTCAACTAAACTGAGATGTTCTGTGCTCAGGTGCTCACTGCACGTGCAAACACCTAACTGTCATCACTAGCTATTTATTTGTATCGCCACCGTGTCTAGGAGCCTGCAGTCACAGCAGCTAAACAGGAAGAGCAGTAAGCTACTCCCTGCCTCAAGGAGCCCAAATCTGGTCCAGAACTTGTTGCAGGACCTGTAGAGCAGCTGGCTAATTTTTAAGATAGTTCTTTTTACTTGTTTCTCTCTTTTGCTGCTCTGATTTGGAGCAGTACATTTCCCAAAGAGAAGATTAAGGTAAATCAGCTGAGCCCATTTTCTTAAGGTACAAATCCCATCACACTGAGTCATTGTACAAATGCTGCACTGACTGTGCAGATTCCAGCATTTCCCTTTGCCTACAGCGCAATCTGGTAATTATTACTGAATCATTTGAAATTACCCAGAATTTTGATGTGATTACTGTCAATGGCACTAAGTAATACAATTCCAACAAGCTAAACACTGATATGTTAATCCTTATCACTTCTAACACTAAACAATTTAATCTTATCATGGTGTCCTGATGAGATAATATATTCCAGCAGTGGCTTTTTATGAATATTGTATTGTTCCAAGTGGTGTTGAGATAAAACACCATTGTGGAGAGCTACAGTATTATGCTAACAGAGCCGCGCATCTGACTGAGGACATTTTTTGAAGACTCTTAGATGACTCTTCAGATCTATGTAATGATCTAAAAGTCCTTCTGATTGATCCCTGCCTAGAAATGAGTACTTATGGGAAATTTGAGAATACAGAATAATTTTTCAGTTTTCTGAGTGTGAATATATTTCTCAGCAACTCAACGCTGCTTAGATATTTTTCTTTCTAACAACTCAAAGGTGGCTTCGTTTGAAAGATCAGTTTTCAAAGAATTCTCCTTGGACAAAGAAGAAGAGCAGTCAGTCATGATAATTTTATTCTGTGCAAAGCTCCTTGGCAGAGCAGAGGAGAGTCCCTGATAAATGCCTCACTGCTTCTGGAAAAAGCAAAAATAAAGAGCAGTTTGCAGTGATGATGGGGAAGGTTCTTAGCACAAAGATAGAATTTTTGTCTGAAGTCTTTGCTTTCCTTTACCAAAACTAAAAAAAATGCAATAATGATTTTATTAATGCACGTAGTAGCTGGAGCTACTTTAATTGTAATTTCAACTTCCTGCAGTATTTGGGGGTTTACCTACCTGAAAATCTCTCCTTTATCCCAATGACATCTAGCTGCCGTTCCAAGCAGCTTGTAAGGGCACCCTTCCCCTACACGTGGACGTAGGCACTAACAAGTTATGGTTTAGGATGACCGCGTCCAATTTGGTTTCCTCTCTGGCAGAGGCCAAAGATCCTCTGGGTGTGAGATGGATGCTGTCAGAGCTGCACAAGAAAAGACCGTACGCGTGTCTGGCACGGATAGGTGCTGGCTGCAGTCACTGCGTCGCGAAGCTGTGGTTCCATTTCTTGTCCGGGAGTTACAATCTGTTAATTCTGCTGCACTGGATTCAATTAATCCAACCTTACCAAGTTCAATATAGGGTAAAAGCTATGGATCTTGTTCAGTGGTATCAAGAAAGACTTTAGCTCTTGGATTACTTAATCAGATTTTAAAGACCAATTTCATACTGAAATTATGCTTGGGCAAACACAGAGTAGTTCCTTTTTGTAAGAAAAGTATTTAGAGAAGAAGCTTTAGCCAGTATAGTTACTGAAATCTACGGTGTTCCTTCCTGTTTTGGCTTGGAGATTGCTGCTTTGGCAATTCCCACCGGCTTGGAAAAATTCTGGTCTCACAGACTGCATTTCCATAGACCCTACCTTGTCCTCCCATGAAATGGGCCCTCTACTCCTGACCCGCTGAATGGGCTGGAGAGGAATTCTGCAGATGAACTCGGCAGGGACAGCGGGAGGCCCCTGCCACGGTTTTAGACTGTAACACTGTGAAGTTCCTGTATTCCAGCACAAAAAGAGGGCAAGGAGATAAATGACTCCAGTGTTTGTTTGTTTGTTTTGCCTAAAGAAGCTTCTTTGTAAGCGTATTCCACATGAGTATTCTTCTGTCCACAGAAAATAGATGCCTTGTGTCTGAATTTAAGTCTCTGTGTATTGTTACTTGTGCGATGGCTCAGAAATACTTTAGAGGCATTATCGAGGAGCTTTTATGACTTCTCTGCCTCCCTGCACCCATACATCCATGCACACATAGTGAGAGATGCCGGGTCAGATTCTGATCAGACTTCTGTTCATTTTACACAAACAAAACTCTCTTTCTCTTTTTACACATTTTTTTTTCCTTGATTTAACCCAAAGGTCAATTTTGGACCCATTAGACAGCTTTTGGTAAACACTAGCCCAACAAGAGCTGTGGTACTGAGGACCTCAGATTCTGGGAGGAGTGATAAGTGGCTGGATTTGGTGTTGAGAGCCTTAAACCACAAGCATCAGCCCATCTGTGGCTGGTTTCCCTGCCTGGTAGGGTTGTTTTGTGGAGTTGGTGCTACAGAGTCACAGCAGTGCCGTTTATTCTTGAAACTTGGATTGCATTGCAGGGACAGCCATAAGGAATCATTAGCATCTGTCATAAGCAGGTTTCATGCTTTCCCATTTGGATCACTCTTCATGAATGGTGACATGGAGCAGGAAGAGAAAGGCCAGATGTTTCTCCTTGGGCATTTTCTAATTGTCTCTCCCCCAAAGTTAACCATTCCATGATTCCTTCAGCTTCACATCTCTATTTAACTTCTGTTTTGGGAAGTCTTCAAGACTAAAATCTAAAGAAAGCATTTCAGCTTCGAACCTATAAACCAAGGAGCACTTTGCTGTTTGGGGGAATCTCCAAGCAGTAGTGAATGTGCATGCAGAGTTTTCCTAGCAGAAATAATTTTCAAAATACGGCTGTGAGCTGCAACAGAAGTAGGCTTTCTGCCACAGAAAAAGGACATGCGCTCCATTTATGAAAAAGGAAATGAATTAATCAAAATTAATATTATAAAATGATCAGTTTTTAACAGGCAACAAGATGTTCCTGCCTGGACCGTGTGAAGGTGGTATATGTGAAGCCTGTCTACGGTAACTAGAGTTTTCTAAAGGAGAGCTACAAATCATGCAGATGCTAAAAGTATGCCAGTTCCACTTTGCACACACAGCTAATCAGTTATTACACCCTCCTCTAATGTAATCAGTGATGTACTCTGCAATTAGGCCTCCAGCATAGCTGTCTCTAATGAGCGCTGGCTCAGTTCTTCATAAGCATTGCGAGCGTAAAATAATAGGTATGTGCATCATGATGAGTAAATTGATGCTGTGAGCCATGGATTCAGCAGTATGCAGGATTGNCCCCCCCCCAAGAAATCCACTCTGTCCAGTCTGTTACTTTCTAGCTTTGCATTTATTTACATCTTTTCAAAGGACAGCCAGATTTCTTTCATCGAGAAATTTAATGGCCAAAGTAGCAAGACATTTAAATATTAAATAAATGAGACATAGGAATAGCATGTGGGAATCCCTTAGATACATTTTGTGGCAATGCTGGGTGATCATATGAGTGATGTTAACTCCAGAAGAACCCTCCAAAGTGCCTGCTGTAATTCTCTCCCATACCCATGCACAGTGAGCCATGAACAACAACAGGCACCAACCATCTGAACACCCCGCAGCCAGCGAAACAGCTTCAGTAAAGCACTGAGCACAGACTCTAGGGAGCCTTTCAGCAGACTCTTCAGTTTTGGTACTCTCCAACCCTCCTACCCTGTTAACAGAAACTTCTAAGGCTCTTGTTTTCTGGGAGTTAATGGCTCTCAGTATGACTACCCTTAGCACAGGTTGTAGAGTTGCTAATAGAGTTTCTAATAGTTTATTTGCGATGACTTCTGCTTTCACGTGTGAAGGTTTCTGGCTCAAGTCAACAGTGGTGAGCCCTAAGTGGTTTGAAATCCTGTGGTGAGTGGTCTAGTATAAATTACTGTGAACACAGTGCAATAATACCCAAATGTGTATAAACTCTGCTGCGAGCGTGTTGTTGAGGTTGCGTGGTTTGTCCAGTGAAGAAGAAAGAGGGAGAGAAGTTTGAAAAGCCCTGGAGATTCTCCTTTTCCATACTGTGGTGATGCAGCACCTGCTTCGGTATCTGAGAGGCGGCTCTCGCAGAGGTCTTTTGAAGCTTGCTCTGCTGTAGGAAATGAAAAAGAAAGAAGCGCCCAGTGCCTTGGTAGGTCTGCGCATGAGGTGCTTGCTTTCCACCAGCAATACTGGTTCTTCTTAGCATGACAACAACCTGCTCAACCTACCAGGTCTGCAGCCTTCTTTTCTCAGGGGATTCCCAGGGCCATGATTTTCAGAGAGCCTGTACCCCACTGACTCAAGGTGGTATCGGAGCTGCATAACTTGTGTGCAAAAAAGCTGTGACAAGTCCTGCCACTTTCGCTGTGCAACTTGGGCTGGCAAGTGGGTGGAAGAGTGGATGGGGGTGGGGGGTTTCCATTTGGAGTTTCCATTTAAATACTGACATTTGCCAGTTATTACTGTACAGTGGCATCTGAGCAAACTCAATTCTTTTGCTATTCCACACCTGGAAAAATAACTATTGTAGTTCAGACCTCAGGGTAATAAGCATTGGCTGCTACTTACTTTTCAGTGGTAGTTCCTTATCTGCTTAAGGGCGATGCCATGAACCTCAATTAGTTAGTGGTTATACAGTGCTTTGAAATTATAAGACACTATCTACCTTTTAAGTATTATAATGTTTCTATAACATATTCTAACAAGTACATGCCTCGGTACATAGCAGCACACTCGGCTGTAGGCCAGAAATGCTTCATAAGTGAAATAATCCAGGACTTTGTGTTGCAATGACACAAGGAAAGCAAGGAAAATCTTCTTCAGGTCTCAATGTACTGCGTACATGGGTAGTCCAGCTAGGAGAATCAAGCACAGTAGAAAGAGCTGTCAAACATAGTAGTAGTGGGTGTACTGCAAAAACCTATGTACAATCCGGGACTGAAGGAGGACGGGACAGGTATAGCATCATCTATTTCCAGTTCCTTCCTTCAGTGTCCAGCCCAGGAGCTCATGGTTGGTCTGAGCATGACTGTGCAGTGCTATAGTTGTTCTTTTATTTTGAAACATGGGAGACAAGGATGAATCTGACTTCCTCATTTTGCTCTTCAGCCAATGCTGCCAGTGGTGAATAAAATGTGTTGCTAAATTAATAAGTCATAATGTTTTTGGGCTCGGGCCACTAAGCTGTCTCTCTCTGCTTTGTACGCAAGTATGGGAGATATGTTAGCCTGGGGATAGAGTAACAGCTCCAAAAGGCTGCAGTGAAATGCAATCCTGTCCTGACACAATGCAGCCAGTCAGGCCATCTGTGTGAAGGAGCACCCAAAAAGGTAACTGGCCAAGGCTGATAATCCCCAACTGAGCCGTGAAAACCCAAAGCACCCGGCCTAGCTGTGGGGGAGCTTACAATTTGCAAATCTGGGAGTCGTGACTGTGGCACTGAAGTTTTACAGCGATGGCAAGTGGTTAGGAATAAGGATATTTAGTTTATATTTTTGGACCGGGTCCACTTTTACTTCTGGGTCTTTCCCTGCTTCACCAAATCAGTGGGGGCATGCAGGTTAGCTAGAGCTGTCGTGGAGCTGGTGTGGTCTGAGCACCCATCTGTGCAGACCTCCACTGCTCAAAGGAAAGGACGCCCGGGGTGTGCAGTGCCAGCCCTTCAGTGTCTTTGTCTCTGCAGGATTAAACGGTCAGAAAACTGACCCTGTGGAAGGAGTCCGAGGGTGCAGCTTCCCGCAGGCAAGGCCAGGTGGATGGTGCGAGGTGTGGGTGGGATGGGGGACTGGTTAGTGATCCCCCTCCCTGAGTGCAGCGAGCTGTTGGCTTGGCTCAGCTGTAATCCCACCCTAACTCATGCCACTGGCTTCCATCCAGTCTTCCCCCTGGCCGGGGCTATCTATGCCCCACACCTCGGTTCCCACCGCAGTCCCAGAGGCAAGGACTGGGTGAACCGCTGACCAGCTGGGTCTGGTGCGTGGGGTCCCAGAGCTGTGGAGAGACCACGTGCTGTGCAGCCACCGAGGGTGTGCAGCTGGGCAGGATATTTAGCTGCAAGAGGCTCTGTGCAGTGCAGCAAAACAGTCTTGCCTCCAAACATCCTGTGCCCTTCGTTCCTCTCCTTGGCTAATGTCACTGTGAGGTTTTGATCTCCTTCTCTCTGGATGGAGAAGCTACAGCAAAGCAGGTTTCACCATGAGACTTCTCCACCTGCTGACTGACACTTTCCACCGTGCAAGGCTGCGGTGTTCATCGTCCAGGGAGTGCTTCTTGTGGAGATTAGGTCACAGGAGTGGAGCAGAGGAATGAGGGCCTGAAACTAAGAAAAAAATAAATTTTTGAAAAATTAAATGAGTCTTATGAGGTTGTTAAAAAAAATCCTGCAGATAGGAGTGGGGACTGGCACGGAACAGAGAGATGGGACTCAGAGCTGGTGGAAGAAGTGTTGCATCATCACCTCAGTGCGATGTAGCTAGTGTCACCACCATCTAGGGATGAGGATCAAAACAGACCCTATTGCTTTGTCTATGCATCATTCTAGTATATAGGCTGTGATATGGGAAGGGTTGGTAGAACAGCACGGAGAGCATCTTTTAAATATTCAAAATAACTTCAAAAGAACAAATATGTCTCAGAACTAAATGCTTGGTGCCACCTGCAGAAATAGGGAACTATTCATACCTGTTTGCTGCTTTTTTGACAAATACCTCATTTCCACAGAGAAGCGGTACAAGCACAAAGCTATATTTGCATTCAGATTTCATCCTGCTTCCATGGGACAATTTTCCTTTAAAGCCTTTGATGCAGTACAGCCCTTAAGAAACCATTCACTTGAACACACTGCATGGATAACACTAGAAATTAAATAAGAGGCATGCCTGTATGGAGTGACTAAATGTAGGATGCAGCACAGAAGGATGCTTTGTAGCATCAGATCTGGAATTTATCTCCAGCAGGCTGTGGTAGAACAGAATAAACCAGGAATTATGAAAGCTTCTTGTGGTGGAGGGTGCATCAACTGCAGGCTTGGTTAAAGCTGGTGGTTCACTTACCGCTGTGCTCTTGGAAACTGAATAGAAAGACCAATTACCGCCTGTTTCTGTAATGGAAGCTAAGAGTCCATGTTTCTCTTTGGTTTCCCAGCCGAAGCTATGGGCTGCATGTCCAAGCTTGTACTTGCAAAGGGAAAGGCTAGAGGATTCGAGACAAGCCGGGTGGTTTGTGTGTCAGGGAGAAAAGGAGTCATCTAATGGACTCCTGAAATAACAGGACAGACTGTCTAGGCGTAGCCCATGCTAATGACCCTGATTTGGAAACGGTGAATAGAAGCCCTCCTTGGTTTTCTTTTTCTGTGTTCAAGGAAACAAGTCTCAGTATTGTAAATATCTGAGTTGTGTCTTCAGCCTCTCATCCCAATGGCAACAATCCAGTGAGGCCCTGGTTATTACCTGCTATAAATCAACTGAACGTACACTTCTGACTCGAGCAGGGTCCCCTGCCCTTCAATTATCACTCCTTCTCATGTATAAACATTAAAGCAAAATTCAATTAGAAGTGAGCTGGGAGAGTGCAATCAAAAGCTAGCTCGGGCTCCCAGAGGCCCTGAGCGGAGCGGATGTAACGTTCTGAGGGGCTGCAAAGGTACACCCCTTCGGCAGAGTTCAGATCCAGGTTTAGATTTAAGCATCTCCTGGGCCCCAGGAGTTTTAGACACACTTTTGGCCGCGGCTGATCTCTGCCCAGAGCGGTGCCAGGCTGAACGGGGTGCTCCGGGAAGAGACGCTCCCTTGAGCATTCCTGGAGGATGGGTTAGACCCAGGAGTGGTGCAGGGTGGGGGTCTGCTGGCAGGAGTGGCCATCACATCAATGTCACTAGCTGCTGATCATGACTTTTCCGGTTTCAGAAAGGGCGTTTTACTGAACATGTAGTGAAGTCTCAGATTTAAGCCTTATTCTCCGCAGCGTGAGCAAGGCCCTTGCCCTGAAATGGGGATGAGGTCACCCTTAGGAACGCAGATCGTCATCTGCTGCACAGAGCAGAGACTGTGCAGTGTGAGCATACAGCACCTTGCCTGCTGGCACGTCTACAGTAAGCGCAATCATGAGGAAAAAATAACTGCTATTTTCAATTTTCTTTTTCTTCAAGTAGTGCTGCTGCAGCTGGTAAATCAAACGGTGAATCTTTACCTAAAAGCAGGGCTTTTTTTTTTTTTGCTTTTTTTTTCCCCCCTGCAATGATCTTCATTGGCACAGCACGGCTTGTTCTGCTGAATAGTTATAGGGTTTGGGCTTTCATGTATTAGAATTTGGTATCTCTTTACAGTAAAAATTAACTCTGTATTAGGACAGTTCTAGGTGATAATTAATGTAAACTAGTGTAGAAGAGTGCGTTGAAAACAAGCATATACTCTAGGCTTCTGGGGAAAATACAAAGATGGCAAAAATCTTTCATCCCTTAAATCTGTTTTTCCTACTTTAGTGAGATTGTTAATGTCAATATTATTTCAGAAGTCTTTCAAAATATAATTCTGAATT
Organism: Aramus guarauna; assembly: GCA_013400195.1. Taxonomy (NCBI): domain Eukaryota; kingdom Metazoa; phylum Chordata; class Aves; order Gruiformes; family Aramidae; genus Aramus; species Aramus guarauna. The sequence goes on along the minus strand of VXBL01006491.1, from coordinate 41,020 downwards.
ATACTGAACAAGTTTAAATGTACATAAGTATTTTAACTACTAAAGTGCATCCTTTTGCTTGCCTCAAGACTTAACAGTAATTACACAACTGAAAATGGAATGATCCTGGGAAAGGGCTTGAGAAGATCTCTGGGGTGGTAGTATTGATTTTACAAACACACAGTGCAATCCTGTTGCTATTTTTAATGGCCTGCCTCAGCTAAAAAAGGAAAAATATCAGAAGATGTAGAAAATGTGAAGAGGAAGTACTGCTGAGTGAACCCAGGGGATTGCTCAGAGAGGAAATGACTCAGGCAGTTGCTAAGTAAAGGCCGTTGCCTATTTACACAGGAATTAAAAGAGTTAAAGGGGTGTCTTATGAAATTCACAATCCAAATTTTCTGAACAGAGTGCGGATGGCATGAGGATGCACTTAGAATAGACACGTCTGGATCAAACCACAGAATGGCCTGGGGTTTGCCTTGTGCTAGCCAAGATAAAACAGTCAGCCACCGTCACGGACAGGAGTCAGAAGCCACAGGACAAACCCATTTCTACCCTCAGCAAACACCGGTGACGTGGGCACTGTTGTGAGCGTGGCCTGGCCATTGCGGGCAGGGAAGGAAGCCCTCTGGCAGCCAGGACACCAGCCCTCCTGCTGACCACCCTGGGCCCCTTTTCGCTGCCTGGTGGTGGGATACATCTGAAGAACAACCAACCCCTCTGGCCTTCGTCCGTCCGTCCATCCATCCATCCATCCATCCATTCTACAACAGGGCACCATCTTCCTTCTCTCCCTCTGCACATCACTTGCAGCTCCAGGCTGGAAACTTCTGGTGGTAAAGTATAGGCATGGCTCATTTTTTTCAGCTCGTGAAATGGGGAGGCACTGGGATCTGCTGGCACGGTTTGTGTGTTTGACGCACATTATCTGCGTGAGAGGTGTGCCAAAGTCACCCGCATCTTCAAGGCCACAGAGCAACATTTCCATCTACCAGGCTCTACCTCTGCACGACTGCTTTTCCTTCTCACCAGCTACATGTTGTTAACTAGCTGGAACGGAGAGAAAACAAAAGCTCTTCCTCCCCCTCACATCTAGTGCCCATAAATTAATGGAAAAAATGCATTTCTCTCTGATAAGCAAGAGACTAAGTAAAAAGACTCATGACATTGCTTGGTAATAAAATAAAATCTAATAATAAATCCTAGCCTATAAGACGTATTATGGAGAAGGGCTGTTGCCTCTTAGCAGCTCCGTCTGTCCTGGGGGAACCAAAGGCCGATGTGACAGTGTGCTGTGCTGATAGCTGGTGACGGTCCCTGTGCTTTGGGTCCCTGACTGCACAGCCAGGTCTAGTGGAAGCAGAGGGAGAAATTTATACCCACTTAGGTGAGATGTGAATCTCACCCTATTGTGTTTAACTGCGAAGCTTTTACAGGGTTTTAGTTCACGTCTAGTGAAAATGTTGTTATCACTTTAAGAAGTTCCCCAGCCACAGGGAATGAGAAAAGCAGCGATGATGTGATACACTGAATTCAGGCTGCGGAAAAAATCTCGGCTATGACACTTATCTATTTGAGTTTCTGTGTCATCTGGACTTTCCTAGCAGAATAGTTCACATAGTTCAGGCAGCTCGACTCCCCAGCTGGATGCAGTGGCTACGGAGGAAATCCTGCCGCTGATGTGCTGCTCTCTTCCACATCTGCAGGGCTATTATGGAACACGATTTCTTCCTATTGCTTTTGTCTGGTTTTGGCCCCAGCTGGCTGTCTGAAATATTTAGTCTGTTATCACTGCTGAACCACCCAATTTTGGTGGCTCTTGGGGTAACTGGAGCTTTCATATTTTTGACCAGCAGCATCATGTAGAAATCCTTGAGTTATAAACAGTAAGTTTCCAGCCTTTAGGCAACTTCTAAATGTAGGTGCATGTATCAGGATCAGGAGTTTCCTCCATGCACATGCATTGAGGGAATCTGCAAATGTGGGAGGATTTAGGAATCCCAGCAGGAACCCTGTTTGGGAATACCACTGATGAGAAATCCCCTTCTGCATAGTTGATGGAGCAGGCTGAACAAAAGGGGCAGGAGGGAAAGTCCTATTGCCCATGGGGAGGAACAGCCAGAGAGGGGGTCCAGGCCATCTTTCCAATTCAAAATTGGAAATTTTGATGCAATGCAAAATTTAGAGCAGGAGATCCTTTTTCCTGAAACCACAACCACCAGGCATGAAAAAGTCAAAGAGAAGAATCAGACCTCAGTAACTTGAAGGAAGCTCCTTCCACAGACTACTACGGAGGTCTCTGGCTTTCTGCCCTCCTGCCTGGACAGTGGTGCTAGGCTCTGATGAGAACCATTACTCCATCATATTTACATGAATATCGCTAAGATTTTACCAAAGAAGGGGGAATTTAAAGTGCAACCTGGCAGAGATTAAAGGTACAGGGCCAAATCTCTGGTTTGTAATTTTGGTGGTCTTGTGCAAGAGGGACTGTCTCACTGGCACAAATTATTTTAAAGGTAACTAAGAAATATCTGAGCCCAGCTTATGGTTCTTACTTTTCTTCCAGAAGGTATTTCTGGCTTGTAGAAGAATGGCAGTGGACATTATTAACCACGGGACAGTATTCTTGTTATGTTAGGTTTTCTGGTTTTGTTCCTGCACTGTACATGTGCCCAGGATCCGGACAGAAGCATAATTAAAAAGGAACTGAAGGAGAGGCGGAGGGCTAACTGATGCTGCAGATCAGCCCTCCTGTTCTGCAGATGGATTACGGCGTACCGTGAGCCGTGCTTAAACAGCCTTTTCAGTCTCTCGGGCTCATACATTAAGCAGTAATGCGTAGCTGACAGGGACGCAATCCGTGTCTCCTTCCAGCATGTGTCAGCTTGGCACATGTTACCTTCTGCAGGACTGTGTGCGTCTGGCTGGGCTCTGAGCTCACGCCGCTGTAAACCCCAAGGAGATGAGCTTACGTCACCCTCGGAGGACAGCAATGAACCCTGAGCAAAATTCACTCCCTGCTTCTTGCAGTTCGACTCTTTCTTTTTAATGCTGCTTTTGAAAAATAAGCAGCTTGCTTCTTTTTATGCTGCTTTTACTCTTGCTTCAATGACAGCGTTTTCTTTGCAAGAGCCACCTGCTGTGTGCCCAAAGGGCCATCAGCAAGATTTGTGTGGGGCAACAGTGACATCCAGTGGTCCCAAATCAGCCCATGGTTTGCAAACATTTTCGTGCGTCAGTCTGCCAGGTGTCTTTATTCATACCACGTCGTGGAGACGAGCCGGGTTTACCCAGGTCATTTGAGAATCTGTCTTTTCATTTTTGCTACAAATCTATCTCTCAGTCTTTTAAACTCCCACCACAGCCACTCATATCTACCTCAGCTTTCCTTCTCTTTCCTCTTTCATTACTTAAATGTCCCACAGCTTGAGTCTAATACAATATTAACCTCTCAAGCCATAAAGATTCTGTTCCAAAGACTCATAACATCAAATTACTTTGAAGGCAATTTTCATAATCCATAATTGCAGAGCACTATAAGGCGACACTACTAATAAAATCAGTTATGAGATTGACATTGTAATTTGTGTCCGTCTCCGTGCTGCAGTCACTCTGGGGCCATGAAGCCAGAGAGTGAGGTGTAGGTGCGTTGCGTGGAAGTAGCACTTTCCATCCCGGGAATTATGTGTTGTGGTTGTAACAACAGCAGCAGACTGGATCGATGAACTACCTGCTAGGTGCTGCAGAGAGATTCATGGGTTGTGTAGAAGGTTCTCCGGTTCATTTGCTGTGAGAAATGTTGATGAGGCTTGATCCTTAGGGGTAATGCAACGTTTCTGACAGGTGAAAGGCCAGGGCTGAGCCGCTCCAGCTGAGAGGGATCTGTCAGGAACTCCCATGAGATGCAGTGGGCTGTGCCATGACCCTGGCTCAGATGTCTGGAAAGGTGCGTGGCTGTGGGGGGAGGAATAGCCCTCAGCAAAGTGCCTGGACACCAGCTGGAGATCCCCTAGGCTGGGGGACCTGGGAGGATTTCGGAGGTGGACCAGGACCAAGAATAGCTGCGAAACAGATGTCCGGATGCAATTTTTATAGCTGTGTCTTTTGAGGTCAAGGAGAAAAAAATTAGCAGATTAAGGGCTGCTAAGAGCAAACAGGTACTGCTCATGTGTGGTTACGTGAGACTGCACGTGGAGGCAGCTGCACGCTGTGCCCAGTGCTCCAGCTGTAACACCTGGTGAGCAAAGTGGTAGTAGCATCTCAGCAATTGCATGGCAATGAGCTGGATGTGAGTGGAGAAACAACTGGGGCATATTTTCGCCCAGTCAGGGCTGCACAGACATTCAAAAGCCCGGGCCAAGGCAACTCTGCCTAAAAACAGCGGAGCTGCATCACACTGGGAAGTGGAAGAGAGCGGCCGTGATCCCGCTGAACACCATGTTCTGGAAGTTCACCCAGTGCTTCTGTAGAAAGGCAACGCGAGGTGACGGCACAGCAGACTGCGATAAACAAGGTGCAAAATGTTCGCTGACTCTGGGTTTCTTTCAGGAACCATTGATAACTGCTCTGGGGGGGAAGAGGATTTTGATTTCATTAACATTTCTACTACTTCTCATGTTGAAACATAACCAAGAAAGAAAAAGGAAAACATATTTCAGAACATGTTCTTTTGGGTCACTCAAAATCCTTGTTCCAATTTGAATTTTAAAAGTATAAATCTTTTAAAATAAAAAAAAAATGAATGTAGAAAATTTGATATTTTTTTCCTTCTAAAAATACCTGCTTGGGTTATTTTGATGAAGAAAATGTGTGTCATTCTAGAGTCAGCCTATAGGAAAGGACTCGAGTAAATCTGAAGGTGTGGTTGTATTCTTTAAGTTGTATTTCTTGAACGCCTACAAGTTCATCAGGATTTTACCCAGGTGTCTGAAATATCTACTACAGCATTCAGTAAATCATGGTCAAAAAGGTTTGCTTGTAGCTTTCAAATTAGAAAGGAATGAAAAGAGTCAATTTTGTATTTAAACCAATTTGTAACCTAGAAGTTTGTATGGGCTAGCTGTCAGCTGTCTCAGAAAATACTCTGTAATATTTACATTTTCAAGGTTTCTGAAAGAGAAGATTAGCACCCTGCTAATCTTTTCCTGCCCTTATCTAGTGAACTAATCTAATCTTTCACAATGGAATTTGCGGGATTACAGTTTATGATCAAGCTTGTTATTTACAGATCAGTGTCCAGAGGGCAGTTCCAGCCCTCTCTTTGCTCCGCCAGCCGCCCCGTGCCGCAAGGTCTCCGCGCTGCGTGGCCGTGCAAGGCGCCCCGATGCTTCTGTCCCGAAGAAAAAGAATAACAATTGTTTGCTGAAACTTAACACCGGATCCCTTTGCTGTCAAATATTTCATACTGTTTATTTTGAACAACAGTGGTCTGAATGTTTCAAAGGATATGTATGTTGGGTTTTAACTCCTTTTTAATGGTGCGTTATCTCAGGGGAGCTGTGCACAGCTGGGTAGGTCCGTTGAGTAGAAAATGTGGAAGATACCTGCAGAGGCTCTGTGCTTTCAGCACTCAATCAGTGACAACGGAAGTAAATAACAAAAGCTGAGGGAATGCAAAAATATTCCCATTATTATGCATGTTGTAGTGTAGGGACCAAATTTAAATGTCCAGAGGTATAAAGAAAGCTCAGTCCAATCGAGAGCTAAACATCCTCTAAATAACCTTCGCTGGTGCATCATGCAGGACCGAAGTGTTCTCAAAAGGGAGCCTTTTAGTTAAAAATTATTCAAGAAGGTCTTGGGAGGATGACAACCCATGAGGCCAGAAGGTTTAATAGAAACTGTAAGCAGCTGTAAAGGCACAAATATATGAATCTTTTTGTTTTGTTTTAGAATAAAAATGGCTGGTTGAAAAACATCCTGAAGAGTCAGCCACCCACATTCTTCCTCCAAAGAATCAAAGATTCCCAGCTCACAGGCTTTGAGATGTAATTACAGTATGAGGAGGTTTGGGAGAGCTGAAAAGTCACCATGGCAACCTCCTGGCAAAAATCTTCGCACATCCAAAGTAAAGTAAAATTTCTTTTTATCTGAACGGCCCCAGAGAGTCTGAATGTTTTTTGTCTTCATTTTCTGTTTCTCTTCATTTCATTGTACATCACAGAGGTTTTTCCCACTCTAAGTGTCCTCCTTCAAAACTTCCCAGGAAAGTTTTGACCAGAAATGGATGCAGGATGCTGGTTATTAGATCAGGCTCTGCCTGTGACTTAGTGTTAAAGAGGAGATGCCCTCCCGTGGCCTTCCAGACTCTTTGCAATAATCTCTAGCAAGGCTGATAAACAATTTGTGTTGAATAATTAAAAATACCAAACTAAACTTAAAAACAGGGAAACAGAGAAGAAGATGGAGGAAGTGGAGAAAGAGGACAGATAGACCTTCTTAGTAGTTGCTCTGGAGTTGCGGTAAAAACTCCTTCCATACCATGGTGCCATGATACTGGTTTAACAGGTTCAAAAAGTTGACAGGTACAAAAAGATGACTTCTGACAAAAAGATGACATCTGAAGCATCCTTCAGAGTCCTGTTCGGTCCCATGCTTGAAGAAAGGTTTTCCATGCAAGACTTTATGTGAATACTAGAAACTATGCAGCATGGATTTGATGAGACAAACAGTGCATGCCTCACAATTTCCATGAATATGCTCTTGCCACGAGAGAAAGAGAACAAAACCTGCTGGCTGAGGCTGGTGGGTGGCAGGAGGGTGCTCGGCCGCGGCTGTGGGAGGGTCTGTGCTGGTGCACACTGAGAAGACAAGGTGGGAGAGGAGCTCCTGAGATATGGGGCAGTTTGGCTCAGGGGTGCTGGAGTAGTGTTTAGGGGAGAAACCTGAAGTCTGGTGTCTTTATACAGGAGTAAGCTGTATAAAGGAGGAGGAGACAGATTTGTCAGGAAGAAGGTGAAGATGGATGACTAGATTATTTAGGGGAGTGGAAGAGAGGGAGACTTCCATCCTGTTTGGAGACTAAAGTGTCAGGAGGAGCAGGGTGACCTGCAGTGTTAAGCAGCCTTGGGAGGTTCAGGCTCTCTCCAGTTCCTCTTATGGCCCTAACCAGATCCAGTTAGGGAGCTGACCGGCTGGGAGCCACTGGGATCACACTCCTGCAGGAGACAGGAGCAAGCCCTCCAGGACTCTGTGCAAACCATTTCGTCTCTCTAGAGCTAACTCACAAACCTGAAGACTTAACCTCTGGTGAGCGAAAATGACCATCCTTTCCTGGTCCCACTCCCTCCTTGATCTCAACTCATAGAGTCTTTCTTAGTAGCACACAATATTTAATATTTTTTTAACTTGACAAGGACTGATTAAAATCTTTCGGGATGGAGGAATGATGCTGGTTGATCTTTACGTTATAGCGCTATATACTACCAAGAGAGGCAGAAAGCTGTTGTGGGAAAATTACAACTTAGGTTCTTTAGTGCAGTCACTTTTGTGTCCGAAATGAGGGGAACACTTCAGTTCTGTTGTTTCTTTCTAATTTGAGTTTGATAATGCTCCATGTGCTGGACTTTGTTCTGGACAAAACTTAATACAACCCTGTGACGTACCACAGGCTGGGAGCATAATGATTTGTTTTTTAAATGTTATTGCAAAAGTCAACAAATCATTGCTGGAGTAATAAAGGAGAAGGCTGGGAACAGAGATTTGTTGTCACAGCAGGTTTTCCACTACCTAAGAAATGCAGTTTCAGAACAGAAATCACTTGCTCTTCATTACCTGATCTACTGAAAACATCACAACATCCCACCTGATTTTCTCTTCATATTTCCCTTCATTGGTGTTTTGGCATCTGATGGAAGAAACAGCGTGGAGTGGCAAAAATCTACCTTGATTTCTGTGCTACACGGGGAGGTGAGTTTTTGAGCTGCACCTTTTAATGACTGTGGTGTTTTTAGAAGAAAGTATGAATCACCTGAAATATGTAAGAAGTCCTGTTTAGGTACCACAGGCTGAAAGCATCATGATTTGTTCCTTAAATGTTACTGCAAAAGTCAGCGAATCATTGCCGGAGTAATAAAGAAGAAGGTTGGGAAGAGAGATTTGTTGTCACAGCAGTAAATGGAAAACTGGATGAAATTCCCTAACCTTACAAGTTTTGTAAAGCACAGTTTTAAAAGGAAATTGAGACTGTTGCTATTAGCCTGGTTTTAAAATAATTTTCTAATGTTTATTTTACATGTCTGGACACAAAGGGACAATTTCCATTTTGCCAGTGGTCCGAGTGTAATAACCCTTCATGGGGAGCCCCAGGCGAGGGCTGCGTCTGATGTGAAGCCAGGAGACTCCACTGAACTTGGCCGACCCAGACAACCTGAGGATCTAGTCCACCCCTTACAGCCATTTTATATACACCATTATTAGTTGAAGATTTAATCCAGCGTGGTCCTAAACCAAGAATAAGCCTTTGCCTCTGATGCCTGGTGAAGCGAGTGGAGAAAGCAGAGCACGGCAGGGGAGCGTACAGGGTACTGGGAGTGAGACCGGAGCTCTCGGGCATCGAGGCTGCCTGTCTGCGCAGTTGCTCTGGTTTCACTACGGTCATCTGGGAAGCAAATGTAATCAAACTGAAGCACAAAATAGGGCAAAGTCCTTCCAGTTTAGAGTGGCACATTTGGATTTTGCTTTAAGTGTTCAGTGTATGTTTATACCCCGGAATTAGCCTTTCCCCAATTACAAGTATGTTCTCAGGGCTCAATTAAACTGATGAAGGTTTGTTTGTAGACAAAGCCCAGCGGTGAGAACAAATCCTTTGTTTGACTGTGCTGTCTGTGAGCAGCCTTGTGTCCTGCTTCTCCATGTGCCTCTTGCCCAGTCTGCTGCTCTCTGGTCTCCCATCCCAGTCTCCCATCCCACAGGAGTCTGTGGGGTACAGCAGTGGGTCAGCACACCCGGTGTAACCTCACCGGTACGGCTTTCTTGTCTTGTTTTCCCCACGTTTATAGGAACTTCACCACTTCAGAGGTGGACTCCTTTTGTCAAAGCACATTGAAAGTCGCTGACAGGTTTGCAGAGTTGTTACAGATGGACAAAACATGCACAGAGAGTGTGATTGTGTAAACCTCATCTCTTTTAGCAACCCGCAGAAACCAGAGGGTTTGTATAGCTGTGACCTTTACAGAGATGACTGGTCTAGTGACTCAGCTCGGTCACAGGGAGGGAGGACTTCTGGGCTCCTATGCTGCGAATGCCATTTCAGCAAACCGCAGAAAGCAGTTTGAATTTCTCAGCCGAGTGTGTGGTAAGGGAGCAATCACCAACACCTTTCTTTCAGAACATGCCTAAAGAATGAAGAGGTTCACACGTGGCCCTGGACAGCACTCTTCTCACAAGGCTCTTTGCGTCTTGATGGTTGCTGCTCATCTTTCCCTCCTGGCAGGTACAGTAATTCCTCTCAGGATGAACCCTAGGGATGGTGCTGCCAGTGGGCTCTGGGCATCCCCGAGCCCAGGGCATGTCTGCTCTTCTCCTGGTTTGTGCACACACAGTGTATCTATTGATTCTCTGATCTGTATAGGAGCCCACTTTCCTCTTGTTTGGCCCCAGTGCAATAGTTATTCTTGCTCTGGACCTCTCCCTTCTCACTGCAACCTGTGCTGGGGTCCTTGTCTATCCTGAGCATATGTTGGCCTGCAGACCTGCGGGTCTGGGCATGATGCACACCCTCTCCTGGGATGCTGGTTCAGTCTGGGCTGCAGATGAGTCAGTGGAAATGAGAAAATATAGCAAGGAGTGAAATGTCGGGTTTTGGTTGCATCACAACTGCTGTCCACGTTTGGAGGTGAAAAGCCTCTTGGTTTTGTCATTATTCACTTCTTTCCTTCCTGTGTGTCTTTGCCCCTGTAAAATAAGAGCTTTGCATTTACTCACCTTGTGGTGTTCTGGGAAAAGCACAAAGCTACTGGCAGAACTAAATTCCCCAGTAATAATTCAGGCCCTGAGTCCAACACAGTAAGCTGTGCTTCATGAACACACTCAACACCCTTTCGCTGCACCGTAAAACAATAATTAGTTCTATGTTGGTTTTTGCATTTCTTTCTTTGACTTCTCCTCAAGAACAATGCAGGGCACAGAGATAATTTATGTTCTAAAATGCACCCTGTTGCACTGGGGTCACTTCCAGCACACAGTGCTGTCAAGGAAAACATGAGCTCTTTCAAGTAAAGCCTCCATAATAAAAACACTGAATTAATGCCTAGGTCTTGCCACATTTACCCACTTTCTCTGAGCTTTGGACAGAGGCTCCTAGTATATCTGCTATAACACACTGGTGCTCTGGTCGCTAGTGGAATGGGTGCCAGTTCTCCCAGTTGTACATCCCACAGGGATTCCCATCTCTTGGACAAACCCATGGGAACTGGCTTCCTCAAAAGGGTTTTTGGGCCCTGCTGGAAAGTACGGCTGAAGATGGCTGCTGCATGTTCTTGTGCTGTGAAATTACTCACTGCTTCAGCTGTAACTGAGTAGCTACGTCCACCTCTCTGCATCCCCTAAAGCTCCATCATGGATCTCCTCCTACACTCCAGCACTGGCCATGTGATTTCACGTGCAAGGCCGAGGCTGGTGTGTTAGTGGAGAGATGCTCAACTCTCGTCCCACCCAGGGGCCTCCCCCAGATGAACGTTACACTGCTGTTATACTGCTGTTCTGAATCCTGCGTACGCCTGCTCAAGGGGAAAATAATGATCTTGGGTGCAAACCACTGTCTTAGAGCTAGACCAGGACGTGGGTACATGCTCCACAACACAGTGAGGTGTTCAGTGGAGCTGATTTTAGAGCCAAGACAGACATGAAAGATAGAAGAGTGTTGTTATTTGTAATAGAAATATTCTCTTTACGCTTCAAGTGCACAAGGTTATGCTAGGACAGCAACGCACCACTTTTGATCACCTACAGAGAATTAGACTCTGTGGATGGATTGTTTCCTACTTGCCTCCAGTTTGAAGCATGTGAAGCAGAAGTGCCAGCTACTTTTGCAGCTCCTGATGTGCATAACCTTTATCAGAAGTGCAAATAGTCACTGGAGTTTTGTTGGTCAGGTTAGACTTGAGTGATTTATAATACCTGATTTGCATGGCAACCAGCCTTTGGAAAAATTTAAGTTCATTTGAGGAAAATGGTATAAATACAGCCCCTAGACATACTTATAAAAGACTCAATGCAACGGCTGTTCTTAGCTAGAAGAAATATATCCTGAATTATTGAAGCACATGTAAACACGTGAGCGTAATGGCAAGTTAAAGGTGCAGATCACTTGCACAGGAGGGGCCTGGGTTACAGTTTGAGTCTGTTTAAATTTTACCCCTCTGATGGTGCACATGGGGCCACCTCACCCCCTACAGAAACACTTTGTTGGTGGCAGATGGAGCTGGTGGAAAGTTTGGCTCCTGCCTTCAGTGACTGTGTGCTGCTGTCTAAACACGTTGCCTCTGGCCCGGTGCTGCTCTGGGCTTTGTGCAGGTTCACAGAGATTCGTGCCTAGGGAAGGGACTGTGTCACGGCTGGTGGTCACTGCAGTGGGACTCGCTGAGTAGGACACCGTGGCAAATCCAGGAGCCAGAATGGAGATGCGTGTCTTAGCATTACACTGGGATGCCTCCTGTCCCAGACACTTACAACAGACACTTGCTGTGGAGTGAAAACCCAGATACGCAGAGTGAAAGACCCTCCACAGATTGCTCATGCCTCTGCCAGACTGCTCCAGGGATCAAGGCTGGATGAGTTAGGGCCATTGCAGCTACTACTCTGCTACTCTGCAGTTAGAGCTGGGGCCACTTGTGGGCAAGTTACTCACTGCCAGTGTAGGTCTGCGGTTAGTATTACTCAGGGAGGTTGCCTCTGTCAGCAAAACCTTTTGAGTAGGTTGTAAAGATATAATGAGGTAATTTAAAGTAATGAAGAAAAAAGATGCCCAGACAAACTGTCGGGAGCCTGAGAAAAGGACAATCTGTAGGATTTTTATTTTTAGCAGAAACGTTGACCTAAAAACTAAAGGTCAGTGGTGTGATATGTCACCTAGGAGTGAAACCTGCAAGCAACCAAGCAAACTCTGCAAGCAACCAGGACCTTTGCACTGGACACCTGTACAGATACGGGATCATGTGTACCCTAGACATGAATTCTGTGTTGATTCCTATTTGGCATGTCTTGAGGACTTCAACTTTTCCTTGGCAGAATTAAACTCATCTTCTCTTTACTGGTAGTGTGGGTGGTCTCAGAATTAAATTTCAAAGGCAACAGAAACTAGAAATAGAAGAAACTTTTGATTTTTTTTAATCATCATTCAGGGAAGTACCCAAATGAAGTCATATTGCAGCTTCTTCTTTGGAAGTGATACTTTATTTCCCATCTTTACCCTTTTGCCTAAGGTTTGTTTTTTTTTTGTTGTTGTTGTTGTTGTTGTTGTTGTTTTTTTTTCTTTACAGAAACACGTTCTCTACATGGAGAAAGACTGGATTTACTGGGAAGGAATGACAAGTATGTGTCTTTGATCAACTACAGCATCCCTCAGCTATGTCAGTTCACGGTGTGCATTGACCTAAACCGGACGGCCAATGTCAGTTCTTGGGCAGCATTTTCCTATGATGCTAACAACACCTCCACTGACATAAATGACATAGAGCTTGGACTCTCTGGAGAAAACAAGCAGTTAAGACTGTATCTTTTTGGCACCAGACGAGACATTGAGATCAATCTGGCCCTTTTTGTGTGGTATAGTGTGTGCTGCTTGTGGGACACCAGGAAGCAACTGCTGGAGGTCTACTGCAATGGTAATCTTGTGCATACTGAAACCATTGGCAGTGCTGAGTGCCTGAAACCCAACGGTAGCCTGGTGCTGGGTCATCTGCACAAAAGAAAAGATGGCTTTATTGTGCGGGTAAGCAATAGCTTCATTGGCAGCTTGTACTACTTCCAAATGTGGGACCGTGTGATGGGTCGGGAAGAGCTGCTGGACTGCACCATGGGCAATACTGTCACCTGGAAGGAAGGGTACTGGAACTTCAGCAGCATCCTTCCCATTGCGGACAGTCACCTGCGCTGTGGTGAGTCTCAGTGATATTTTCTTTTCTTGGGGCTTGTGTGTTGCCGAGGATCACATGCAGAGGGTGGAGAACCCTCCGCTGCTCGGGACAACAACAGGGATTGTCTAATAGCCTCCCAGTCACCACTGCTGTGATTGAGACCAGGAGTGTGCAGGGCTGTAGCCGTGCACATGACTTTGCCTATTCACTCCACACAGGCTCTTCTTGAAGCAGATACCGAGTTTGTGGTTGAGGGAAAGCTGGCAGGGGCAGGCTCTGCCACCAAAATCCCCTGGAGGCTGCCAGCAGGTGGCATCTTTTAGATGAACCTTCTAATGGTTCACCCTTCTGCTGGAGCACCAACCTGCTACTCAGCTGGCCTGGCACTGGACAAGTTAGGTTGGACACAGAAATTTTCTTGCAATATGTTTAACAATATTTAACTAGAGGCATTGGTTAGATAATGGTAATCACTTTTTTGCAAGACTCCCGTCTGTTGTGTGCCCTAGATGGATGTTGCTTCATTGAAAAGCACTCTATAGCAGCATTTTCTATTATCTCATCATTCGTTCCTGATGTCTGTATGTATGTACTATACAGTATTTAAATTACAAAGTATTAAAACAGGACTGAGACTGACTAATTGACTGACTAATTCACATAAAGCTAATGACATGCCATGATATTTAGGTGCTCCACAGTAATAATCTTTATTAATCCTCTGTAAGGTGATGGCTTCACAGGGAAAGCAAAGGTGCAATTAGAAGTAATTGGTCATTTTTGGTGTCCAGTTTGAGAATCTAAGGAGTGTCCTATCAGACAGCACGTCTCTGTCAAGTACAGCACCCGCTGCCTTCACTGTACTTTCCCATCTCCTGCTCCAGGTTTCATCGAACCAGAGCCCAAGGCAATGAGAAGAGCATCAGGAAATCACGGACTGCTGCTGAAACCTGTGCTCAGAGGGATTTCCCCCACCTCCCTCTTTGCACACCCCCTCGCTCTGCACCAAAGAACGCAGGCACTAATAACAATTGCTGTAAATTACAACTTTCCCATCTGTCTCTTGGCTCCCTGCAACACCGCCTTTACCCAGGCAGTCCTCTTTCTGCACTGCCTCTTGCCTGAGCTATATCCCCACTGGTGTCGCTGACTGTGGGGAGGGACATGATCTGATGAGGAGGGAGGAGGAAGCCTCAGTTTCTCTTTTCCAGTTAACACCTTTGCCCTCGGGCACTTTTGCTCTGTGGGAAAGGTGTGTGCTTGGCTTGGCAAGGAGATGTGAGCAGCTTAGTCATGTTTGCTGAGGAAAAGTTTAGCACCTAAAATCAAAGGGTCTGCTCAGTGTTCCTGGACTTTGATTTTTCAAAAACAACAACCTGGACGAATCTGAGCAGCTTTTTAGTGAGACAAAGTGCATTAGAGAGAGGCTTTCAATGGTCAAAGCATTTTTTGCCTCTAAAGCAGTCCCCAAGAACCAGGTGATTTCCTCTAGTTAGGATTCTCCAGTGCAGCTTGAATTGGACATGCACTCTGGAAAATGTTGGTCCAAATACTCAAAGGTTATCAGCAAGGAGAAACAGCAGCTTGTCTCACAAGTGATGAACTACACCAACGGGCACCGAGGTTACTCTTGCCTATGGTGCCATGAACTGCTGGATCCACATTGTGTTCTACACTGGGAGAACAGTTTTTCCCAAGAGCAATAACTAAGATGACTGTTGTAAAGTCCATAAAATTTAATCATGTTTGAGAATCTGTCATGTGTCAGATCTTGGCAAGACCTTTGCTTCCACTCTAAATCTCCTTACTTTAATTAACTGAAACTCGTGAGCTAGCTATTGCACAGAAACATGCTGATGATACACTAGGTAGGAATAACAGTGAGTGGTGTAAATACGTACTGAGATTTATGTCCTGTCTGTCAGACAGGGGAAGTTGCACTTGGCCATAGTCCGTATGGATTGTCCATATGGGGTCATACATATGGAGTCTACGTGAGAACATCTGGAGCATGCGTATAAGAAATAGTTGTGCCAAAGCGTTGCTATGTAATGAAATGTCACAGGGAAGTGCCGTTTCAATGCTGATGTGGTGACTCAAATTGTTACTTATGCCCTATGACAATTACTAGCTGCAAGGTTTGCTTCTCGTGTTTATATCTGTTGTTTCTAGACATAGACCTGGGCATTGCTTCAGTTTATAGGGCTTGGTTCACCTTGACAGTGGACGGTTTATGCAGTGGTGCTGGGAAGTTGGGCAGCCTGCTTTGTTTTGGAAATCCTACAATAATTTTGGAAAGCCAGGACTCATTTAGGCAAGGTGACTGAAACTTCTCACATAAATGTAGCAGGAAGCTGCCTTGAGAAGGTGTGATGACTTTTTATAAGTGATAGAATTATCACAGAATTTGCGCTGGCTTTGTTTCGTAGCAGAAGTAAAGTTATTGTTCTGTCTCTGCTTTTTCCCCCGGAGTTCTTTAAGATGCATTAGTTTAGTTTCCAGCTCAGCTGGGACTTTGCTAAAAGTGTAGAAGTAAAAGTGTGTGTGCTCATCCTCTCACTGACTCACAGTCTTCATCTCTTCCTCCTCCTACCTCACCCACACACTGATTTCTGATTTTCTTCTTAATTTTAAATAATCTGGAAGAGGGATGAATATATAATATCTGAAAATGACTGCTAACAATATAGAAATATATTTATTACAGTTCTCTTATTGGTTGGTCTAATTTTTGCTGCTTTTCTATTGGAAACCATACATATTTACAGGATGCCAAGTAAACAATTTATGAAATTATCAAATCAAAATCCATGTTAAAAACATCAGTGGTACAGTATTTTTCTAACTTCAGATCTCATCTATCACCACTTCTTAGCCCTCATTTCTTGAATGGAATTACTTGCATGGTAATTAAAGCAAATGGAGTTGCAGGATGTAGGTGGCTAGTCCCACACCTGCCTGCTGGTAATGATCCTTGACATGTGAGAATAAACAGATTGTTGTTTTCTTCAGGTGATAATGAGAACAAAATAAATTAGAATCTGTGAAGTTGTAATTATGCTTCATTTGTCAGGAGATGAGAACGGCATTGAGAGTTACATTCCTGATTAGAATGGTGTCCTGCTTTCAGTGGAGATAGAGTTAATTTTCTTTCTAGTAGCCGCTGTAGTGCCGTGTATTGGATTTAGTGAGAGTAACGTTGATAACACACTGATGTTTTTAGTTGTTGCTAGGTGGTTGTTGTCTCTACACTAAGTCAAGGACTTTTCAGCTTCTCATGCCCTGCCAGGTGCAGAAGAAGCTGGGAGAGCAGGGATTAAACCACGACAAATGGGTTTGGGATTTGTTTGGCCATTTCTCTATTATTTCCCCCC
>VXBL01006491.1:0-24568 GCA_013400195.1 Aramus guarauna | reverse complement strand
TCCTTCTTTTCCCCCCCCCCCCCCCCCGCAGATTTTTCTGATTCATCCTGGCTGACACTGGGTGATGTCATACATCACCCCTGAGACAATGGTTTTTGAAACATTAAACCGATATCAACAGGAGCAGAGTGGAGCCCGTAATCACCCAGCTGTACGCAGATTCCTCCTACTTGGAGAAGATCTGCAGCACAGTAACAGTCAGGAGGACAAGTTAAACCCCAGGTGTACTAACAGTTTGGTTTATGGCTTGATAAATCATAGCATAATATCATGTGTGTATTTCTCTAAGGAAAGAAAAAAGCATTTATTCCAGTGGTAGGGCATGTCGGCACAGCATTGGTCCTGCATTCTCATGGCACTTCCTCTACGACAGCAGTTCTTAAAAAAAGCTTACAACAAGAGACTCATTTTCTATCAGCTTGAAACCAGGGACTAATTTTTTGTAGTACCACACTGGGGCTCACCGACCCCATCTCTGCAGCTTCGCACCACAGGAAGGCAGAGAGGTTTCCACTAGAAATTGAAGCTGTGGGATTAAAGTCACTGGGGATGCTGGAGTATCTGCCTCTCCGCAGCACTGGGGGTCAGGTACTCCAGGTTTTGCTCTTTGTATTCTCATGGTAGTATGTGTTGTGAGGAAGGGGAGGGCTTGGTGTGCATGGGGGCTGGACGGAAAGGCACATCCCCTTAGTTTCAGGTCCTTCTGGGTTTTTTTAGAGGGGTTGTTTTCCTTTGTCTCTAGGGTTTTGCTTGTAATTTAGTAGACGCTTCTGGCTTCTTGTTTTCTGCATATTCATATGTATGTCAAAGAGTGTTAGTGGCTATTGGTGGGAGGTCAGTGTATTGAATATCTAGGTCTGTCTTGCAGCTAGATGGTCTAAGCCTGCAGATCTTTTCCAAATAAAGAATCAGCAAATACCAATTATGTCAGGTCATGTTTCTGACCTACTGCAGGCCATGGATTTGAAATGGCAGCTTGCTCCTGGACTTGCTAGTGTTTTAGTGGAAGAGTAAAGCAGAGCAAATTAGTCTTTTTTTTTTTTTCAACAGCGTAGTGCTATCTCAGAAGCAAAAGTCCTCAGTAAAGAGGAGAGATGTCCAAATGAAAATCTAAGATTCATCAAGCATCATGGGAAAAGCAGGCTGGTTATTTTTACAGCTTTCTGTACACCCTGGGAGCAGCAGGGACTGTGCTATGAAGAGCACTGTTCTGCGAATGCAGGTTGCTGGACAGTTTGGTCTTTGGAGCAGCCTGTGCCTCTTTCCAGCTCCCCATCCCACTGCCTCCTGGTACGGGGGAGCCTCCTGGCTCTGCTCGCTGCCAGCTCTGAGCCTGCTGCCTCTGCCGATGATACTACAGGGGCTGAAACTGGCTAGATCATGAGATGACACCAAAACACAGACTGGCACCTCCGAGGACCATTCGGAGGCTAAAGGTCTGAGCTGAAGCCTGAAGGGTCTGAGCTTAGTCTGCAAGAGCCAGCCTTGGAGAGACAGCTCAGAGCTGGACTTCCAATTTTACATGTTCATGAAGTCAGAACTCAGAATTTACTCTGGTTGGACTTTGTGCTGAGCACATAGCCGGTGGCTTAACGCAAAGGGTAAAATTGCTTGTTTGTCTGGGAAGCAGAAGCTTGTATACTGCAGTGAGCCTGTTCAGAAGGGGCTTTTGACTTCAGCTGTCCTTTCAATTTCATAAAATAATTTGAAGCTATTTAGGACAAAAATAGGAGGCTTCAAGTTGTTAACAGACCCTTTTTCTGTTATTGTCCATAGATGTATTGCCATTGATTTGAATGGGTCAGAGATGGGCTATTATATTTTAAGTATGGATGAGTCTCCTTACCTTGAACTACAGCAGAGAAAACAATGTTTTATGAAGCATGGCCTACTTGTTTCCAACCACATTCCTTATTCATAGACATTTGGCTTTGTATTCATATGTTAAGTTTATTTCTCTTAGTCAGAGCTAGAATGTCAAGTCTCTGACAGTCATGTGAGTGAAGAAAAAAACCACAAATTACCAGCATAGCAAGGAAATGGTACCTCTAGAGCAAAATGTTGTGATCCTGCTTTTCTTTCATCACCAAGGCCTGTAATGTTATACGGTGATTCGGTTCACTGCAATTTTCTGTAGTACATGTGACAAACATCACCTGTTTTGTCCTTGTCTGCCTGGTGATGTGGCAGATTGCATGTGAAATGCAAAAATCATATCTGGTTTGACAAGGTGATTCACTTCAAGGAAAATTAGCTGCGAACGAATTCTCTGAATTCTTTACTTTGAAAATGACAGACAGGGTGGCCGGCATTTATAATGGGAATCCTTATGCCAGGTTATCATTAAATCAGAGACCATGAATATCAATGTCCACCTCACATTCGTTGCTGCACGTTAAGCCATTAGCATTCAGCGTTTGACAAATGCCTTTTCCTGAAGGCTGGTACAGGGGAAGGGAACAGAGATAACTGCTCTTCAACAGAAGCAACGAGAAAAGATAATGTGGCATAGACTCTGGTCTTCCTCGTGATCTAAACTCTGCAAATCCTGTTTTCTCCCTTGTAATACTGTAGTTACCTCTGGAGAAATTACCTCCCCTCCCCGGTGTGTTTACCCCCTTTGCCTCCACCGCTGTGGAACAACATCAGCTCTTTGTCAGGGTGACCTTTGCTGAAGGACTCATACCTCTCTCTCACCTGGACTGTGCTCTTCCTTACGCTTTTGCCACTGTGGATTCTTAGGCTTTTAATGTTCCTTTCAGCAGAATTGAGTGAAGCGTCGTCAACAAGGGCTCCCACGCTGCCCCCGTTATCCCCAACCAGTAGCACCAATGGCACCATTCCACGTAAGTGCTAAACGAGGCTGTTTTAAATGCTGACAGAACCATCACTGACACCGATTGACACCACACACATGACCATTTAATACTCAGTCACATGTTTAAGCTATTGCTGCTTAGCAAGGTGTCGTACATCAGCAGATCCTCCTATTTCCTCCTATGCATTCTTAGCAGGCAGTAATACAAGGTAGTGCACCCACAAGTACGAACCATAGCTTGTTTGTTAAGGTGTCATAACTTGGCCGTGTGCTTGGGCCCTTAGGCTCTTCAATAAAATTTCTAGACTCGGACACTTGGAGAGTGGGATTTCCCAAAGAGCTTCAGTGACTGTGGGAATGGGAAACACAACCATGGTTCAACGGTGGGTTGAGGAGGTGGGAAGGGGTGCAGGAACCTTCTGTGCAAACTAAGGGATGCATCTCACTTATGTTCTCTTCTTACAGTCAGCTTCTTTAACGTTGACATGAACTTTTCCCTTTCCTACAAATCTGAGAGAGCTCCTGATTACTATGATGCAAGGAAGCTTCTTGGAAACTGGGTGAGTAGCTTTCTTTCCTCATTCTCATGTATTTCTAGCAAGTATCAGATGATGAGGACAGCTGGTACAGAATGCAAACTTATGGGACAACACCGAGATGAGGAGCCATATGACAATATTGTGGCGTTTCAGAATCATGTTATCCAACGCATTTTTAACAGGATAAAATTAAATTCAGAAGGAAGGGAAAAGTGTTGACATTTTGCAAAAATTTTTAGCCATTTTCTTCAAGATTTAGAATTTTGATGACAATTCTAAATTTACAAGCAGGTCTAGATAAAGTAGCGATAAATCAAGTTAATAAAAATGTTATTGTTTTCTTTCCAGTTTAGTATCATATTTACTGGAGAAGAATTTGTGGTGACAAACTTTAAAGTCAGGTAAGTGTCTGGCTGTAAAGTGGTGTCACCTTGATCCTCTGTCCTCTGAGCGAAATTGCAGCCAGGCTCCAAATACCCATTTCACAACTGGCCAGTCCCGTGACAAGGGTGTAAACCAGCCCTCCAGATCTGTACAGCTGCGGTCACGCGGAACACCCACATTTTGTTTACTGCTCTCATTCACCTGAAAATATATATCCTGCCCAATGCAAGGCAAGTAGCTGCTGCTACCCTGGAGACCTCATTTCTGGCCATATAAATTGGTTGATGATGAAGACGAAACCTTTGCTGCCTCTGCTGTGTGTGAGCAATGCGTCAGGTGGGCTGAAGTATCTGGTATGCCATCCTGGCAAGTCAAAAAGTACAGAAATTGGCACTTGCGGGAGATGGAAAGTAGGGCAGAGTGCTGGTACCTGCAGGGTCCATTCACATGGCTGTTGCTGAAGGTCTGTTTCAGCAATTGCATGTGAGTGCGAAGGAGTTTAGGGGTCATGTCCATCTGCAGAGTGAGGGTCACAGACCCCTGGGGGCTCTCTACTTTGTGTAGGTATGTACAGACTGGCTCTTGCGTGGCAGTGGCTAATGGAAGGATATTCTAGTTCCAAAACCCTACTCAGAAGCAATGGGGTTTTGCATGACTCCGCTATTTCATAGCTTTTAGCCCAATCCAGCTGTATTCATATCTGAACTGTGAGCAGCTGAGAGGGATACTTAGCAATTTGTAAAAGGATCCCTTGTACAGACTTGGAGTTTTATCATTTTACGCATATTTTGACTTCCTACTATCGTCTCTGACTTCCCCAGTTACTGCTTGCTTTACAAATGACAGCGCAGTAACACTCTGCACTGTTTACATGGGGTGACTCCGACTTGGAAAACCATAAGAGAAGGGTGGGTCCCATTCTGGAAGAAGTGTTTTTTGTCAGGGTGCATATCTGTTACGGCACTTGTTCTTGGCAATTTATGTAGATGCACCTCTGCTGAATTCAAGATGACTTTTCTGCTGCAAGGTCTGGCTCATTGTGGTAGCAAAATATTTTTTTATAGGTGATAGCAGAATGGGGTGTGGTCTATTTATATGCTTACTGTGAAATAATTATTCTGTTCTTTTTTGTTTGCAGGGGTATTTATCCACAAAACAGTGTCTATAAGAGGGCTCATGTATGTAATTTGTTTTTTTCTGTTTTAAAAACTTACTTTGTCTTATCTCTGCATAGAGCATATAGCAGTTGCATGGTCTAAATGCTAATATGATTGTGTTTTATTGAAATTATTAAATATTGACCTTCAAACTGGTAGGTGTACCGCATGTAAATAGTTGGGCTGGAGAGCCACTGTGTGTCAATATATTGATATGTTCTGTGCAGACAAAGGAATGCTGGATGTGCCCAGCACTATCTGCAAGCAGACTACTTTGCAATAGCCTTCTGGTGAGCACACTCATTGAGCAGCATTAAATATAGATCCGCTCTGCTCTCTGCATGAGGCAGCATCAATGCACTATGAGGTTCTGCTTTATCTTGATGTACCTCCAGAAGTACTGTGAAACAAAAGCTCCTCTAGAGAGTCAGGTCCTAGTAACATTTAAAGCAATAGGATCTATTCTAATGAGCACATTGAGTTTCTACTGTTTGCTTTCCTTAAAATCCAAGTTGTGCCAGTTGATTTTTAACCATCTTCTAATTTTTTGTGTCCTTCTATGTGCACAGAAGATGAAGGTAAAGCAGATGTCACAAAGGTAAGACCCATGGTTATGAACTGGCTGTCTGTAGTTCATACTGATTTCATTTTTAGGGTGAGGAGGAATTATACCCCCTCTCAGCTGTTTTAGCTTCAGAGTAAGTGTGGAACTTTTAGTTGTCTAAACCAGAAGAACACATGTGGAGTCAGATCCACAGTAATTCTTGACTTGGGGAAATGTATTTGAGCATCCAAGGTTTCTCTCTCATACTCCATCCCTTGGGGGGCTCCAGGTGCTTCCACAGCAAGCTGGGAGGTTTGCACATAAGAGCTGGCTGTGAGCAGCATCCTTCACTAGGGCCAGAACAGTGAGTAGACAGTGCCCAAGAAGTCTGCCAGGATGAATCCTGCACCTCTTCTGTAGGAAATCCTAATTGCTTTCTGACCTCAGGCCAGAAAAGAAAGGAAAGCTGGGTTCCCATCACCTTCAAGGGGTTGCAAATGGTTTACAAGGGCCGTGCTGAGTGGGGAACAACTGTGTAGAAACAGAAGTGAGCTAGAAACACAAGAAACATCCCAGTCCAAAGGAAATCTCACTCGTTAGCCCTCAGTTAAATTAGAGGCCCATTGAGGTGATCCATGCACAACTGAGAGCTGGATTTGTTTCTTTCTGTCACGTCTGAAGCCACTCAAAGATTGAGATCCAGTCTTTCCCAACCTCGTAAAGTCAGCAAATGTAATTATTCAGAAGAATAGCTGTTTTGAGGAGAAAAAAGCTGCAATCCAGTGAAGCCACTGAAAGCACTTAGCTAAATCTCAGTTCTCCAGGGAGCTTTGGAGTCTGCCAGCTCTGGACAGAGAAGTACTCAGGTACCTCATTGTTCTATGACTAGCTCACTCCAAATGTTAAAACATGGTTGAAAAATGCTACTTGTGGCAGAGTTGTTCCTTTGCCAAGATAATGTGATTAGGAAATCTTTTGAGGTATTTACCATGACACTAGAAGTAGATTCTTGTACCTGTATTCCCAATAATTTGTACTTTAGAAAGCATTTCTAGCAATAAGGTACTAGTGTAGTGGCATTTGGTGGCATTTGTCATAGGATTGCACTTATGGTAACAAAATACATACACAAATTGTCCCATTCAATGTAATTTTCTGAGTTACTCCTTAATTTTGTAGCCAATTACAATTGTAAAATGTTACTAATATGGTAGCCTTGTTTGTGTATTACATCTATAGCTACGTCTGTAAGGGCATTATAAAGGCTACATCACTTGAAATGCAAGAAGTACTGAGTTTCAAGATCAAACAGTTGTTGAATGACACTTACAAAGAGGGACCACTATCCTTATTTGTGAAGCCTGAAGATGTGGTTGTCAAGCCAATAGGTAATACGTCGTTAAAACCTCATTGAAATGCCATGTGTTGTAATTCTGGCTACAAGTGTTTTATCTAATTGAAACTTTGTGGAATGGTTAAGGCTAGAAGACATCACTACAAGTAGCTAGGCTGACCTCATCTGATGCACAAGCTGCAGAGCATCATTCAATGACAGCAAGACCAAAAACTTAAGTTCCAGACAAATGGAGGTAAGGTAAAACTGGAATCCTGATGCCGAGGCAGGTCTGAGCACCTTTGCCATGAAGGGAAGGTCAGGCTGATGCAGCTGCAAATCCAGGAGCCCCTGCTCATAGCCGGTGGCCCAGAGCCTGGCTGTTGAGGGAGACCAGAGCCAAACATGGAAACCAAACCCATTGCAGACATTTGCTTAATGCCAGTGCATGTTGGACCAAGCCTCAAATGGCAAATAATTTCTTTGTTGGTTTGGTTACAATCTCTATTGCTCTTTAAAATACAGAAGTAAGCCAGCGATAAGAGCTAATAGACTGTACCTGAAATTCAAACCCACACTTTACACTAAAGACTTGCAAAAGATCAGCTGCAGACAATAAAACTACAAGCCTGGAGGAAAGACTTTGATGGAATAAGGAGGGGCAGTAAGAAAGCACCTTCAGATAGATTAGAGAAGCCTGCAGGATGTACTGTCATTAAACACGGTTTGTGGTGCTGGGAAATGAACACTTTACCTGAGAACTGACCTTGTAGAACAAAAGAGAAGAAGGTCATAGAAGAACAGGTGAAATATTTAAGCAAAATTTATTCTTGCAGCCAATAAACTTGTAAAATACTCCTATCCAGTCTGCAAATTACAGCTCAGTCCCATCAGGAAAGGAGGTCCAGAGAACAGCTGGGTCCCTGGGTGTCAGAGGGGTCTTCTTTTTGACTACTGAATCTTTTTCAAGAGCTTTTATGTATTTCTTCCTCAGCGCTAATGGATTGTCCAGAAAGCTTTTCACACACAACCTACAAGGGAAATTATTCCTGGCCGCTAACAAGTCCAGCTACCAAAACCGAGGTTAGCTGCAAGAAAAACCCTCTGCAGTCTGCTCAAAGGAGTTGGTGAGTGATGAGATCATCTCATTTTGGTTCTTGCAAGTGAAACAGGTGGGAGCACCAGGCTTTGTGTGATGGGGAACCAGGTGGTGGTCTGTCATGGCACACAGCAGTGCATGCCAAGAAAGATGCATAGTATACAGGGCCAGTCCAGCAGAGCCTGCAGGAAAAGGGAGTATTGCATCATTTCCATCACCTGCAGCCAGTCCAAGCCAGCATGTTAGAAGCTGACTTTCTGCTTGGGCAGGGAGGGGGAACAGATGCACCGTAGCATTTTGTGCCATCCTTTCACGGCTCTCTGCCCTCCAGTACCTCTAGATCCATTTCAAATTGCGCTGGCATTTGGGCTCTGGGAAGTGAGTGCTAAGTCAGAGCTGACTTGCAAGTTAGTTTTCATAATTGGGCTACTTAATTATTCTTAGCTACTTAAATGGGAAATATGAGGAATATCAATTTTTCTTGTAACAATGTACACTGTTTTCTTTTTTCAGTGCAATTAATATTGAACTTGAACAAGCTTTTTGGAAGAAACCAAATATGACTGAATGTAAATTACTGGAAGAACTTCCAAATAATATTTTAGACCTCCATGATATCATGATAACAGAAGGTAAGGCACCAGATACTTCAGTGACACAGTGATTCAAAGTAAAAATAGTTATACTCAGATAATGCTTGTTGGTCACCTGAAGAACTGAAGCGAAAAGGTTGTTTTATATGAACCCTACTCATCTGGTCATCTTAAAGCATTTTTATTGTAGGTGAATTTTGCAGGTGCTTCACAGTTCTCTAGCTATCACTTTGAAGACTTGTCTCAAATCCTGCACTTAGATTTAGAGCTAAGTCAATAACCAATAAATGATGTGACAGGCTTTGCCTGTCTGTACTCTCTATTACCACATCAGAATAGTTCATAGTTCATGTTCTGTAGATCTCACACAAAGAAGCACAAATCAGTGTATGGAACTGACAAGTTTGTGCTGTAATTCGTGTAAGCTATAAGGTGACCAGTACCACCTGATTATACCTTCTTTTAAGCTGTGCCAAACAGAGCAAATTGTGTGACTGGTGAACAAGAACAATACCATAGCTTATCCACCTACTCAGCAGTGGCATCAAATAATAGATCATTGAAAGATATCTGCAGTTGCATACAGTCTGTCTGACTCCCAGGGTGTAAAACTCTGCTTCTATAAAAAAATTATAGAAGGATGATGAGATGATGAATGGCAAATACAACTTTTCAAACTATACCATTCAGAATTTGCTTTTGCAGCTATACCAGTTAAACAGCGTTTGGTGAGTGAGGTGGATCTTACATAATTTTGAACTCACAAATGCTTGTAAACATGATCAAAGTTAAAACTAAATATTATTTACAGGTAATCTTTATAATCCAAAGGCAGGCGATATTATTCTTCCTTTAAAATACTGAGATATCCAGGTTTGCTTTGACGTTTTTGCCAGTTTCATTGACATGTCGAGGGCTTGCTGACTTATTCTTAGCTGACAATTTTGTAATAGATCAGAAGCATTATGACTCTATGGAAAGAGAGGAGAAGCAGACTAACTCCTTGCTTTAACATAGACACATGTAGCTATATAGCTAGGCATGTAGCTATGCCACATAAATTGTCTGTACTTTCTTTTTTTCAGAGAACGCACAAGATGTTGTACAGCATATTTTATACCTCTTGCCAGATGCAGCACTGCATATGGAAGAATTAGAAATCATTGCAAGTAAAATTTCGGATATTGTAAGGCTTGCAGATATGAGTGTGACACTTGCAGAGACTATATTGTCTATACTAAACTATATTTTGCTGCAAGAAATAGAAGATCAGAACATTAGAAAAATGACCAATAGGTAAGTCAGATAACTTGCCCAGAAGTGGCTTCCTAACCTAAAATGGCGCCATGGAGTAATTCATTCAGTCTATTAAGACGTCACCACAAGAGTTAGCAATTTCCGTACTTGGATCTTAAACACGTGTGTGGTTCTTAGCAGTAGAAAATGGTTATTGTGTTGTCAAAGGTGCTTTTACCAGAACCAGTTCTGCAGAAGTCACCATCACAGAGTTGTTCCCTCCGGGCATCTCAGCCTGGAGGGCAGATCAGGGCGACTGCCTAGCTGCCAGCTCAGCTCAGCTCAGCTCAGCTCAGCTCAGCGGTGATCTTTACAGCTCAGCAGGTCTGTTGGCAGGTCAGCCTGGAGACACGTGCCTATTCCACCAGCACACCAGACCCGAGGACTGTACCTTTGCTGGTAAAGATTTTTCAAACATAGCTATTCAATATTAGACTTCAAAATGTACATTTAGGATCCCACGTCCATTGTGTGATTCTCACACATGCTAAAATCGAGGTTGCTAGATCACCTTACAAACATCTTTCTCCTTTGAGATCTTAAAGGTAACTCAACTACCTTTTTTTGAAATGTCTGGCTTCTGTTTCTGAGCAGAGCACCATACAGAAAACTACTGCCAGCCTTTGCAAAGGCAAATGCAAGTACACAGAGTCTACCCATTTCTGATTTGGGCAAGACAGCTTACACACTTCTCACTGCACAGCCTGAGGCTCCAGATAGGGAAGATTATTCTACTTTGCACTAATCAATCCAACGCTAGCCAACAGTGTAAGAGATGCTCTGCTCATCCTATTAAAAAGTCTTTCAACATCTCTCATTTTAAAGGCTGTGCCTATCTGCAGTTTTCTGTTTCACCTAATGCAAAACAATGTTTTAATATGAAATATTAAACTAAGAAATATTAAAAGCAAGAAAAATGAACTTTCTAGTTGTTTGTCCTGGACAACTACGCATTGCCTTTTCAAACTCAGGAGTCCGCAAGGAACAGTAGCCAAAAATAGCTCAGAAAATCTGCTGGAGAGAAAGCGTTGAGTAGCATCGTGATCCTTTTGGCTGTATGCTGTCTCTTCAAAGTCTACTGCACCGCAGTGTGTGGAGTGGGGGCTGTGATAGCTGCCAGCACTCAACACCTCTGCCTTCTCAAATAGGCTATAGGGGGGTTTTAAGTGAAATATCCATTACTTCGAATTCTCCTCCTGTGAAACGTAAGGTTTAGGGGATGAGGATGATATTCTAATGGGCCCTGGATTCCTGATCCTTAATGGAGATAGAGTTGGTATGTACATGTTGTAATAACAATGTCTTTACGATTTCTGTGGACAGGAGAATCTTAGGTATTTTAATTTTTCCATAAATCAGACCTCAGAAGAGCATGACCACTGTGATGATACCTGACAAGTGCTAGCCTGATATCCTTGCAAGGAGCTGTTACGTTCCTTCTTTCAGGCCTCAGTAGAAGTTTTGGATCCCAGATATTTTGGGGATGTTGAACTCCAGACTTTGCAGCTATAGGGCAGCTGTGTCTGAAGGGATCCCATGGGGGTCCTTTGTGTGTCTGGGACTGACGATGCATGAAGATAACACCAGACCAAAGCAGGACAGGAAGTTTTTCCTTTAGTCTGTCAGGGCCAGCTGTCTTGCACATTTTCAATGGAGTATTATCCCTTCTTTCATACTGCTGAACAGCCTTAAGGGAGGCCAAACAAGACGTGGAACAGTCTCCGACTTGTAATATCCATGAGCATTAAACAACCCTCATGTGCTGCTTCCTTTGGATTCCAGCCTCTTCTCTCTACAAAAAAAACCCAAAAAACAAAAAAACCCCACACTGAGAGCAGGGCCCAGAAAGCCTGTGAAATCCCATCCTCAGAGATATTCAGAGCTTTACTGGAGAAGACCCTGAGCAAGCTGACCTACCTTTAAAATATGCCCTGCCCATGGGAGGTGGGGAGTTGGATGACAGACCTCCAGACGTCCCTTGCAGACTAGATTTTTCTGGCTCTGATATTTTACCTGAGGGTACAAATAGATGATTCCAAATAATCAGATTAGCAGGTTTTACAAGTTACTGCCTTCCAGATGAAATGCAGTATTTGACTGGGTGTGAATTTTGACTTGGGTCTTCCCAGAACCACCTCATGTTGACCCTCCAGGAGGGTATCTTCCACCTGCCAGACTTCCAGCTTATTGAAACATGCCAACTCAATTGCTTGCCATCACCTGACCCATTCTGCTCTAGCGAATGCTCCTTGTGATCGTAAATCAGAGCAGAGATTTTCAGCTGGTTGTCTCCTGGCTGGATATTGTGAAATGAGGAGAACACTTGAAAGGATGTATTTATTTTTTTCTTGCTGTTGCCTTTGGTAAAGTATCCTGAAGACAACTGAGGAGATTGGCTATAAGGTGACTTACACTGAAAGAAATACGTCGGTCATAACCACTTCCTTGGCTTTGTTGGTGATGCATCCAGATCCCAGCGTATACGGAGGACTGGCCTTTGGCGTTACCTCCTATGACAGAGGGGTGGATCTCAAGGTGAGAGCGAAGTGTCACCTCAGGGACCATTGATTAAACCAGACAATCCTGCTGCTATTTTGTACTGTTGTGTATTTGACCTGAGGAAGGCAGCTCTGAGCATGTCATCTCTCTCCTGCAGATCAGTGTTCAAGAAAATCCTTTCAAAAAGGCCTTGGCCTCAGTGTTTTTGCCAAAATCACTGAAAAAATTCCTAGGGATTGAGCACTCTGACCCAAACAAGCATTCGAAGATCCAGTTTAAGTTTTTTGGCACTACTTCACTCTTTGCGGTAACTATGACTCCTAACAAACGCTAGCGCGGCAGTGATCAGTTCAGCTGTTCTTAGGGCGTACAAAAGAAAAATCCCAATAGCGTCATCTGTTCGGAGCACATTTAGCATCAGACTGATGGAGCACTAAGAAATGTGCAGGGACAATGTACCCAGGCAGCAAAACCTTCGCTGTAGCAATGATGCTCCCGGAGGTGTCTGTAGACCTTAGACTTTTTTGTTCATTTTCTGTAGATGACATTATTCCAATATTGCTCTTCTGCAGGAAAAGAACATACCCTAATCTTCCTCTGATAGTAAGCTCTTGTTTAAGGACCATGCATAGTACATGTCAAATATCATTAAAATAATCTTAAGATTTATGTTTCCATTAAAATAACAGCACCACTGATATGCACCATTTAGGACCATTCTAGTATTTGCTGTGTTTTCTTAACGTGGGGGGGGTGGGGGGGTGGATGAGTGTAATTAAAAAGGGAGACGTTTCTTTTGGTATGATGGAGCATACAGTGTGCTGAGCAATGCCTTTCACACAGAAGAAGCATTCACAATTGTGTCTACTGTCTAATGAGCTTAATGATGTACAACTGGATGTTTTGATGTACTGAAACGATTATACAGCTTTCTCAATCCAGCTGATGCATCTGAAACTCTGTTGTGCTTCAGCTGATGTGGAAACTGTTCCCGAATTTGCAACTAACTACATTTTCTAACGAAGTAGCAAGTAGCTAAATTACATCAAGCATGGTGCTTAGCTGATCACCATTTCCAAGAAATACAATTTAAAAAAATGGAAGCAGGGAAGAGCTTGGATTTTTTTTTAATTTTTATGACTGTATTTTTCCACTGCAGGATGACAGTTTAACGAAGGAGAGGTTGAATACTTATGTTGTGAGTGCCAGCATTGAAAACGCATCAATTCAGAACCTTAATGAGCCTGTGACTATTACTCTTCAGCACATAGACCAAAATATGGTAGGATGTGTTCATTTCATCAGGGACGTGTTGAAGTAGAGCCTTTTTCACTTAGCCTTACAATAAACTGGCAACAGGACAAATAAGCTTAAAATATTTTACTGCCTGACCTCTCCACCAACCAAAACATTGACAGACCACACCAGATCTCAGTGTCTAATTCCTGCAGGTTAGTAAAGCTTGTGTCTCCACTCTAGATCCATGTTCAGCAGCACGGGGTGTTTTCATTGTTTCTTTGGTTTGATCTGGATAATTTTTTTCAAGGAATAGTTTATTTGCTAAAAACTGGCAGGTTTTGAATTTGACTGAAATGATTTGTAGGTGCTCCGAATTCGGCAAATTGTTTTAGTCACCAGAAGAGGTAAATATCAAAAAAATCAAAACATTGCATAGATATTTTCAAAATTAATTTGCTTTACTTTGTTTCAAAACTAAAACCTATCTTAAATTATTTTTAAATGGGCATGGACCAAACTTGTTGACTGAGTTCCACCTCAGCATTTTTGTGTTGCCAATGTTTATGGTCCAGCCTCCACATGAATATATTGCAAACCCAGGGCAGAACAAAATTATTCAGTAAGATTAATTTGATTAAAGTTCAAGTTAATGAGAGCTTGAAAATGCTGCTTTTATGGCAATATGCTCTTTCCATTCAGTTCTGGCAAATAATATATACCCAGAAATTTAATCCAGATATCCTTTCTCTTCCGTCATTTTTACTCCACCAGGCCATCTGGCACCTCTTAGATTTTTTTTCCTCTACCTTTTAAAAATATCCTAATTAAATATTTAATGACATACCATCCTAACCTACATCTCTGGCTCTCTGCCCAATTATATTTGACAGTCTACAGATCACACGTCTTAACAGCTTATCTGCTAGGGTGGCTTCCTGTAAACTCTGTGCTTTATTAAAATTTATTAATAATAAAAGAAAATGAATCTGTGCCTTGGGAAAGTTTGCTGCAGCATTATGAGTAATAAACTAGAATGTCCCCAAGAGAAAACATTGCTTTGAATACCCGCTTTAATCTGTTCATCTGCTTGCAATATGCAGGCAAGCTTTATTTTCTCTTAGGTGTCTTCCCCACCTGGTTTCAGAGAGTGTGGAAATGCTGAAATGCTACAATAAAGGTTTTCTTTTGTTGAGAATTGTTGGGAGGTTTACTGTGTAAAATCTCAGGTTGCTATTCTAGGTCTTAGGCATAACTTCTGAATTTCACCAGTAATTCGGTATGACATCTCAGATACCACATGAAGCCAATGAGATTAGACATAGGAATCAGTCTAAGCTGGACAACTTCTCAGATTTTTTTGCTGTCCTTAAAAGACGAGATACAGAAAGACTAGGAAAAGTGGGAAAATCACTGACTCCCAGGATTTCCCTTGGTAAAGGGGAAGGTGAGAACTGGGACCCTGTGCTGGTTTTCAGCCCCATGGGTGACATGGCCGATATCCAACGTGCTCCCCATGACCAAGTGTCCAACTGCCCCTGAACTGCTGCCGTCTCCAGGCACCTACAGACCCTCTGTGGCACCACCACGCAAATAATCGCAGAGATCAGTGGGCTTTCTTGTCGAGCAGTATAAAGGAAATCAAATCAAACTGCCTCAGTTATAAACCCCAATTACAGGCAAGATGCACCGTCTGCAAGTGCAGGCGGTGCGCAGACGTACTGAATAAATGTCGCAGCCTCTTTTTTCTCTGCTTTCAGGGTAATGCAGCAGTGCACTGCGTCTTTTGGGACTTTCAGAAGAACGGTAAGTGTTACGTACAGAGCTGCCACACTTGCTGTTGCCAGCCTCACACAGTCTTTGGCTCTTTGACATTGCATTGAAAGTCTGAGGCTGTCCTGTTGAGTCTGTGTTGCTGGTTTCCATTGATGTTGATACCTCAGTAATCGGTGTTACTACTAGGAGATACGTGCCCGGCATTGTACAACAGTGCATCTACATGAATAAGGAGACTTAGTCTAAGAAAAAAGCAGAAATGCAATGAAATGTATAAGATGTCTTCTCACAGTTACTTCAGGGAAGTCAGTGGGGGCTTTCCTGTGGTCAGGTCTTAGATATGGCTCAGAAAGTCCACAGCTAGAGAAGTATGTATTGGGTTAAATTAGAACACGTGGGAGAGATTTTTCTCTGCAGTTATTGGTGTTAGAATATATATATTTAAATCACAAGCTTAACTTCTGAATATGTCATACATGCCGCATAAATAGGGTCATAAATTTAGTCTTACCAGGGAAGATCTGTTTTTTTAATGCTACACTCTGCCTAAACAAATCCTCTGCCCTGTAAATATTTCTTGCCTTCTGTGTTTCCACACCCTGCAGCGTAATCTAGTCCGGTGCACTTTTCCTTACCTTCTTGCTTTCTCTGTGTGCAGGCATGTAAATGACTTTAAATATTTCTTCATTCCACCAAAGGCTTTCATCCAAGTTTTGAGGTTCTCAGGCAACTATATAAGATATGTTCCTGTGTGAAATCTCACTTGTGTGCTGCTAAATGACCCTGCAATCTGTACTAACTTGAGCTCATATTCACACATTCTGCGTGCTGCAGAGCTATAAATGGCTGAGCATGACTAACTCTGCTTAAAAATCCCTTTTTCTCTATTACACAGATGGACTGGGTGGTTGGAATACATCGGGGTGTGAAATAGAATATACAGATATGAATTACACAATCTGTTTTTGTAACCATCTTACCCATTTTGGAGTCCTACTGGTAAGTACTCCATGAATCACCTCCAGAAAAGTCCCGTGGCACTAAACAAAGTCATCGCTGGTTTTGGGGAGAGATGGGAGATTCATATCTATGCAAGCTGTTAGAGATCTGCAATTTTTGCCAAAATCAGTTAATAACAAACAAAACAGTTACAATATTTTATATGGTATAAAGTCTTCTAAATGTCACTTGCTTCAAGGCAAATTCATTTTACAGATGTACTTTGTACTTCTTTGCAATGTAACTTAATCAACGCTAATGTGTTATTTGCTGCATTGGAAATTCTGTGTTAAATTTATTACCTGCCAGTGGCAACTAATGACATGACATCTTTCTGAAAGTTTTATCTA
Source organism: Aramus guarauna (assembly GCA_013400195.1). Classification (NCBI taxonomy): domain Eukaryota; kingdom Metazoa; phylum Chordata; class Aves; order Gruiformes; family Aramidae; genus Aramus; species Aramus guarauna. The sequence continues at coordinate 7,945 of VXBL01006491.1, read as the reverse complement.
CGCTCCATCAGAAAGAGAAGTTTAATACAAATATGGGAGATGTCATTAACTACCCTCTCTTATTCACAGGGCAGAAAAGGCAGGCAGTATTTTAATACAGAGAAAACTGCCTCTAAAAGTTGGATGTCAAAAAATGAGATGACTGCCTGAGAATGGGCTGCAACAAATGCAAAGTGATAGGCAAGTTCAAAGCAAACTGAGTAGGTTAAAATTGTCCAACCCCAGTAGGATACAACCTACCGGATGGGGTAAGGCCGTCATCCCTTTTGCTTGCCCAGCCTCCCCTAGAGGTCAGCATTACCCTGCTCGGAGAGAGGCACAAGAGCCCTCCCTGGTAGGAAAAATGTGGTTTCTACAGGAAGGAATGTCGGTTACAGATTTCAGACAACTTGCTAAAGTTTCCATTCAAGCAAAGAGAATTCAGTCTGGTTTTAAGATCACACCTCTTCTGCACCGCCACTTTAGTAATCAGCATCACGTCAGCAATGTAGGTTACTAGTCTGAGGTTCGAAGTTTCACCAAATAGAAGAGAACTTGTGGCAGGGAACAACAAAATCCTCTCAATATTACTCCCAGCAGCAGCTGTGGAGAATGAGGGCCCAGGCTCTCAGCTGATTTTTGCCAAGGGATGTTTTCTGGATGTGGAGGATCCTCCCACGCTCCAAGACATTTAGCAGATTTGTGCAGTTGCCGGCACGGCTGCTGCCATTGAAACAAAGTAGAGTTTCTCCTACAAAGCAAGCTCCCACCGGAATAATTTTGGTAGGATCCTGGAATCCTTGTTGAATTTGTGGTTTCTGAAGTACAGCTTTTCTAGCTTCACAATTTGTTACTGGATACTTTAAATATGCGTATTTTTACTAGTTTAGATATTCTGTAGGACTATAGACTAAGAAACACATAAAAATATTAATGGCAACCCTCCAAAAGTAGCAGTAAGCAGAACAGAAATCAATTTCTTTATCAATGTGAAAGTAGGGAAAGCAATTTTCTTTATCTGTTATGGCAAACAACTGTGATTCTTTATCTTGTAACATAGGACTTGTCCCGGACAGAGATAGATATCGCACACGATCGTGTATTAACTCTGATAAGCTATGCAGGATGTGGTGCTTCTTCCTTTTTTTTGGGTATAACACTGGTGACATATCTAGCCCTTGAGTAAGTCTGATCTTTTTTCTTATATCGCTTTTAATATTTTACTAATACTGAATTTGCAGCAACTATCAGAATGTTTGGAAATATTTGGTGCTGTGATGCATCAGAGGGAAGACTGAGAGCTGACAGTATAAATATTGTTTTATTTTGATCCGTGACTGGTGAAATAAGAAGGATTCAAATACTCATGCTTCAATACAAGCATCAGTCTGAACCGGTCTCCTAAATTTCTGTCATTTCATAAATTTACCTATGGACATGGGTAAGATACGTAAAAAATCTGGAATATTCCCTGTATATGGACTATGCATTGGAAAATATCAACAGTAAAATAGGGAAAATTTTCTCTTCTCTTGCTCTTGGTCATTCTTGTGTTTTGTCATTTTGAATAGGTTTTGTTTTATACGATATGTGCCAGTAGCTGCAGACACGATGGGCCCCTAGACTTAGGTAACTGTGGGTACTTTCATAATCCAGTAATATTGCAATAATAATGTTTGATGCAGTAGTAAAAAGATGATGTTAAGTCTGTCTCTCTTCCACCAAGTGTGAAAAACCTAGCAGGTCTCCATGTATACAGAAGCTGGGAGATCTGCTTCAAAAACACACGAGTGATGTGATATAAAACACTAATGTAGACCCAACTTAGATGACAAGAAGCCAAGTTATAATATGACGAGTACACATTTGTGCTCCTTTGCATTAGTGAATGCACCCAGCACAACTCACGCCATGATTACCTTGTGGACTTTCCCCTTCTTTTTAGAAAGCTGCGGAGAGACAACCCTTCAAAAATCCTGCTCAATCTTTGTACCGCACTGCTGATGCTGAACATGGTCTTCCTCACCAATTCCTGGCTGTCCTTGTTCAACCAGCCAGGTCTCTGTATCACCATGGCCGTGCTCCTTCACTATTTCCTTCTTGCAGCTTTCACGTGGATGTGCCTGGAGTCTGTTCACTTTTACTTGGTTCTTGTCAAAGTTTTCAATGTTTATGTCCCAAAGTACATCCTAAAATGCTGCATTGCTGGCTGGGGTAAGCAAGCAGATTTCTTCTCTATTTCTGTGCTTGTTAACTTCTCCAAGATAGGGGCAGATCTGCAAAAGTAAGTTTGGACACTGAGCTAGTAGAAACTTGGTGCACACCCTGCGCCGTAAGGATGGATTTCTTCCTCCCCAGGCAGATTCAGCTTCTTTCTTCTGCCAGGGAGACATTAGCAGAAGGTGCCTGTTGCTCCTGCACAGATGCAAGGAAAGGCGAAAGTGGGTTTAAGAACTGCTTTCCCTACCTCTCCTGCTCTTTACAGGAACAATTTATCACGGTACCTCACGTCAGTGGCTATGCCCACAGCCTCCCCCCCTGCCCTGGTGATGCTCCGAGGTGTTTTTGATCTCCTTCTCTGGGCCTCATGTCCTCACCTGTCATTCTGTGCATGATTCCCTGGCGGGGGGTGGATTTGGCTGTCATTCGTAGCTCTCCTGAGGACTTCACTGATTCACCTTTCCTCCAAGCACTAAGCATCAGAGACTCATTTGGGAGACACATAACAAAAATGACCCAAAATGCTGGCTGAGATCTTAGAAAAGGTGTTATCAGAGACACTGACTCAGAGCAGAATTTGGTCTGTATTTTTTGGGTCACCATTAGATGCTGTTTTAAAGTTTTTATTAGGCTTTTGAATAGTGTGCAGTGTATCATCATCTCTATCCTTAGCTCTCATATCGCACATAATTGTTCTCAGGGGCAGCCATCCACGTTGGTGGTGTTGGTGGCATCTGTTCTCAACAGAAAAGCCAGAACTGAAAGAAATATGGGAAATGGGAAATGAGTGGAAGGGAAGACCGATAAAACACTGTCTGGAAAATGTCTATCAGATCTTAACACAAAATGCTGTGGTCTGCTTATCTTTTGACACTCTGCTTTTTGTAATAATCAGTTGGTTTTATTTTACCAGATTGGATCCCTTCTGGAGATGTTTGAACACTCACAAACATTTTGCAAACACAGATATTTTTATGCCTACTCATTTGTAATTTACATAAATAAGGAGATTAAACCTGCTATGCCACACTTAATTACACTCGTTTCAGAAGGAGCTTCAGGGGTAGAGTTTGATCCTGAGATGTACATGTCGGCTGTAATTACTAATAGATATTATACGGCATCTTTCCATATTCTCCATTTTTTCTTTTTAATCTCTCTTTCTCTTGCCTTTCATATTAGGAATACCAGCTATTGTAATTACTATTGTGCTCATTATAAATAAAGACTTCTATGGCAATGGATCACATTCTGAGAGCAATCCGTTCAGCAATTTGTAAGTATAATACTTTAGGCTTTTTGATGGTCACCAGAGTGTTTTAAAGGTACAAGAAATAACCAGAAGACAACAAATGCTCTCTTGCTTTTGTCTTTTCTCCCCCATCTTAACCCTCTCCTTTTAGTGGTTCTTGTTTTGGATGTACGGCTACTACATGGAGTAACTCTCTTGTCAGTGGACAGGGAGGGCTTCTGCCAGTTAACTCCATTTTTACTTTCTGGAAAATCTCTTTCTGTACATGGCATTAACTCAGTCTGATGGGATACTTGTATATGCTCCTGCATGTTCTAGATTTCTGGTAAAACCTAAAGGTAGAACAATTGCTCTAGCATTTTGCACATTTGCTTCTGGTTTTTTAATGTCAATTCACATCACTGTCTCTTCATCATTTCAAATTCCTTTATTTAAATCATCTCAACCTCCTCTCTTTTCCAGTGGGAAAACACTGCATTCTTTTACCCTTTTTAAAAGGGTTTATAGCAGAGAATGCTTGCATTTGTTTCCCTGGCTTTTTGTTTAGTACAATCTGATCGCTTGTTGAAGATTACCTGGAATATTTGAATTCTATCCCATCAGAGAGGCAACACACACCCATGACACCTCAGAGGGAAAAGTGTGGCCCATCTTCAGCAAACAGGCAGTAAAACTCACTAATTTATGTATTAGGAAAAGCTAACCCGTGATCATCTCTCTGCTATACCATTTATTTAGACTTCTAATTAAGTCATGTTTAACTTGGTTTTCCTATGGCAGTGTGTATTTGTGTGTACACATTATTAAATTGCAAACTGATTGTCAGATTTATCTGAATTTGGCAGAAATATGAAAGTCTTAAAGTTATTGAATTCCTAAAACATCCATAAAACAGGCAAGTGGAGAGATTCTATGAATGTCTTCACTGGGAGAATGTACTGGGTATTAGGGGATGCCCCTTACCAGGTATCGGAGAACCATATGGGACACTTATTTTGGAAACCAGGCTTCATTAGTTTCACTGCTCACAAAACTCCTTATTGAATGCATACCTCCCTTTCTTGCAGTTGCTGGATTCAGGAGAACATAGTGTTTTACATCTCCGTTGTGGCCTATGTCTTCTTAATATTTTTGACGAATACAGGCATGTACATCACAGTTCTCCTTCAAATCCACTCTGTGAAATCAAGGACACAAAAGAGATCCAGATTCTGGAAACAAGGTTTTCTCCAAGACCTCAGAAGTGCTTTCAGTTTGATGTTCCTTTTGGGCTTAACTTGGGGCTTTGTCTTTTTCGCCTGGGGAGCAGTGAGGATATTTTTCTTGTATCTCTTCAGCATTTGTAACACCTTGCAAGGTAATTTCTGAATGGAGTACTGCTATAAACACAACAGTTTAGGGCTGTAGAATAGAAATAAATTTGTAAAATCATGTAATTCAAGCATGGGGGAAGAGGAGTGCCCATATAGCTTTTGTGTTACAGCATTTAGCTATTTTAATAGGAATGCTGCATTGCAGTGGGATGATAGTGTTGTTTAGATAGCATTGCTGTGACAGATCTATTAAAGACACAAATTCATGCCTTTGAAACACGGGGCCCAATAAATGCATCTTTTCAGGAGCTGGCACAATCCTTTTCATCTGGGCAGAAAAATAGTTGATAGAATCTACAGTGACTTGCAGATTGTTCTGATACCAAATCTGCAGCAAGCTCTTCTCATTACCCTTTCATATGCACAACGGACTCCGTGAAATTCTGGGCCAACATGATGCTGGCCCAGGGACCACCTCTCTGCCCAGATGTAACATACCAGTAACTGAGGGGCACACAAAAAGTTTAGAAAAGGGACAGCACATTGGAGAAAACCTGAAACCCTGTGAATTTCTCTTCTTACTTCTTTAGGGTTCTTTATCTTTGTGTTTCACTGCCTAATGAAGGAAGAAGTAGTGAAGCAGTGCCGAGTACACTTTTGCTGGGGGAGATTTCGTCTGAGTAATTATTCTGGTAAGCATCGAGGGGTTTTGTTTAGCTTGACTCATAAGTCTTTGTCTGCTACTGCTGTCACATTTGTTCTACATTAAGAAATAAGGCTTCCCTCAGTAGCCTTTCTGCATTGCATTGGATGATTGTTCTTTAATAGGTCATTATCCTCTTCCATTAACTGCTTAGATGATATGATGACCGGGTGACAGCATGCAGTAAAAACGTAGATTTCCAAAAAAGATTTCAGCTTGGTCTCTTATTCCATTCTCACATGCCATTCAGTGTTCCCTTATGGCAACTGTGTTTTTGGTGGCCTTCCACTCTTCCTAAAGCCAAGATTCAGAATTTTATGCAGGATATTGGATGTACTAGTAGCTATTTTTTATGTGCAGGAGGTAGGTTTGCTCAGCCTGGGAAGGAGAAGGGAGACGTAATTGCTGCCTTTGGCTATCTGAGGGCTGGTTATAGAGAAGAGACAGACTCTTTGCAGAGGTGCACAGCAGGAAGACAGGATGCAATGGACACAAGCTGCAGCTAGGGAAATTCCCATTATTTATAAGGAAACACATTTTTTCACAATAAGGGTAGTTGAATAGGTGACAGTGGCCCATAGAGGTGGTGGAGCAAGTCTCTCTCCTTGGAGTGTCAAAATTCAGCTGGACAGATGCCTGACCAACCTGATCCAACTCTGGGCAGGAGGTTGGAGTGAAAACACTCAAAGGTCCCTTCCAACCTAAATTATTTGAAGACTCTTGTATCTACCAGCTCAGCAAGACATAACATGGGCTGCGGCTTATTCTGGGCTACCCCAGTGATGTTGATTTTTCACAGAAATGTAGAATTTAGTAACTTCAGAACCTCTGTGTGTCTATCAAAAGTAGCTGACATTAGGAATGGGTATAACAAAGGAGAATCTAAATCAGTTGGTTTAGTCCTTTCAGAGAACCAGACTAAAAATCCTGTATTAGCACATATATGCTGAACACAGCGGTCCTGTGCATTATGTGCTGCTGAGGAATATGTAGCTTTTCATTTGCAGAGAGGGAATTCAGCAAGAATGCTCTAAGTCGCACATAGAGTATTGTCCCCTGAGTACGAGCCAGCTCAATGCTGTATGATGCAATAAGGGTAAGGCTGTCATTCCACTCCTTTGTGTACCTCCTGTCTTCTTTGGTATGACCTTATCCACACTAGTATTACTAGATTGGGTCCCTAAAGGGGAAATAGAAGACTGAGTTGCTAATATCCAGCCCCACCTGCACAAGCGTGACAGAGCTAGTGTAAAAATTAACAGCAGGAATTGTGCATTGCAATGCAGGGAGACCCATGGCTTCAGGGCAGGTACAAGGATGGTACAAGAAGCAAGCACAGACCCTTCTCCTCCCTGGTGTCTAGCAGTTTGAGATGTGGCACCCATACAGAATTTTATTCCTGTGCCTTCTCCTCTCTGATTTCAGGCTGGAGTGGGTCAGATGCAACTGCTGGATCTACACCAAGGCATTTAAACCACAAGTCACCGTCCCAGGTTTTGTGGAGCCTAAATTCTAATGGAACAAATTCAACTTTCAATGGTTCCGATTTCCTTCCCAGGACTTCTCTGGATATAAATTTTAGGATCGGTAAGAAAAATAGTGTGCACTGCATAGAATAGAATGCAATAGGTTCCATATGGTGACTGTCAAATCCCAACCAAGGGAAATAATTAGGAAACCTTTCACTGCTTTGTCTGTGCCAGGCTTCAGTTTGGGGCTACTGACTACATTACAGGTGGCTTTTGCTGTACTAAGGAAAGTAAGAAAGCCCTTAAGATCCTGGTATGGCTCTTCTCCAAAAGGAAGGGAACTCTCTGCTCAGCTTCCACCTTAGGCACCCAAGAGATATTCTACCCTGGGCCAGCTGACTGTCATCTTCACGGGACCTACTCCCAGTTGGGGAGCACTACAGTCTATCTCAGGCATTCCCAAAAAAGCAAAGATCTTGGGATTACGGAAAGCTGAACAGGATCTGCTCTGAGCCTCTTTAATCCAGAAGAATCCCAGCAGGAGGCTTTGCCTTCCAAGATGGAGAAATTGTTGCAGATCCATATTCTGCAAAAGAAAAGTCTTTATAGGAATTCTGACCTAAGCACCAAACATTCCTGGGGGGTTTTTTTGAAACATGCGACGGTGGCCTAAATCCCTGATGTATAAGAACAGCCCCCAGGGAGCGCGAGCGACCCGGAGCGCGGTGAACAGGGCGGGCAAACAGGGCGTGGCACGTCAGGAGGGCATGGCGCGGCAGTTCGCGCAGGCAGCGCGTGCGGGTATGTAGCCCCCATCCTCGGTCTGTAGGGCAACTGAACTTGTGGTCATCGCTGTCTCAGGAGATGACCCAGCCATGGTTTCGACCTGACCCAAAGCCAGCATCAGAAGGAATGTGGCGACCCAGACCGAGGTCCCACGCAAACACGCAGCTGTCCAGGCCTCTGGCTGCAGGGAGTGCCTGAAACTAACGCTCAGATCAGAGGGCAG
>VXBL01006490.1:4707-21364 GCA_013400195.1 Aramus guarauna | reverse complement strand
TTCAAGCCTTTTTCTCCTTGGGGGGTTTGTTTTTTTTTTTGTTTTTTTTTTTTTTTTTCAGTCGTGCTGTGCCACAATACCAAAAAGAAAGCCATATTTGTTGGGTCAGAGACAGAACATGTCAAGGCAACAAAGAATTTAGGATATTTGAGGATACTGGGTCCTGATTATTGAATAAAGGTGTATTTACCTAAATATTAATGGACTGCTGTTTGCTTGCTAGCTGTGTGCTATACCTAATTCACAACGCAGAACACAAGAAGAGAATTAATAACTCAAACTGACATCAACACATGTAACACTGAGAAACCTGAATCTCAGTTCTTGAGTACACGGAACTAGCCAAAAGGGAAAGGCTGAAGATAATAAGTCTCCAATCTCTTTCCTCAGTTTCCATGGTGAGTAGTTGAGNTACTTTTCTCTTGTATATAAATACCTTATTTTCACTTTATTCTTTAATTTTCATCATCTCTCCTGCCCATTTAATGATCCTTTACTGGAAAATGAGCTAAAATACTTAGAACCAGACACATACTACCTTGTCTCTACCCAACCTTGCTGCATATGATACTGTCCTTACTTTTGCTGCTCTCTTTTTTATTTATGTGACTGAAGAGATTTTCTGTTATTTGTTTTAATATACTTTGAAAGGCCTAACTCAGCTTGGCTGTTGGCAATTCTTACATTATTTCTACACTTCATGACCTCTGAGGTGTACTTTTATTTGCTGATCAATCTTTTCTTTCCCTTGATTTCTCGTAGGCTTTATGCTTACTCTTAATGTCCTTTTCGAGGTGGCTATACATCGAAATACATTTGGAAACCTTTCCCAAAAGTTTTGTTCTCACTTGCTTGATGTGCAAGTTTCGGATAACTTTTCACTGCTGACTTAAAGAGTTTGGAGGAATCTGTCACACTGTGAGCCCCTGAACTCTTTGCTTCCATTGACTTCACTTGCTTGTTCACATAATTTGTCAAAGTTTTCCCTTTTGAAATAAAGTAACCCAGCTGAAGACCTGCTTTTGCTCATTTTCCATTTAATTTATATTTAATCAATTTATGACTGCTGACTTCAAAGGTATTTCAATATTATTATTATTTTCAGTAAGTGGACAGGATTAGAGAAGTGTGTGGCAGGCTAGTGGAAGCAGGAGTAGTAATTCCAGCTGGGCATCTGGAAATCGTCATCATGTCCCTCACGCATGTGGAGATCAACATTACTTCATGTTTGTCAAATGTTTGTATTTGTGGAAATCATTGAAATTATTGTGTCAATGCCACAAAGTCTTGGCATATAGATGATATCTATGTGTTTATCATACTGCTGGTTAATTATAAATCGATACAGAGAATGATGCTATTAGGATGATCCAGATCTTCCCTTCATGATTTTCAGTTACATTGTACATGTGCATATTCAATACATTGAGAATAAATGGGGTTTAATGCAAAGTTACATAGGGTAAGTGTGCAAGAATTCAGAGGGATTATAGTCCCTGATCCTGCACTACATAACCTATATGTATATGTCTCTACCTTGTCTTTTTGTTCAGGGTTTTCTACAGTTAAGTTTACTTTACATGGTATAACATTACTGGTATGTTGTGAAGAAAGAAGGGTTGTAACTTGATGTGATCTATTATGGTCTTGACACTGTGTGTCCATATTGTTTTTCCACTGTCAATGAAGTCTATGCAAGCTGCCAATCACACTTGCTGCACACAGAGCTCACTTTTGGAGGACCTTGCATCCATCCACCTTGCAAGTGGTGAGCTTCAGATGTCCTGCTGTGAGTTCAGCTTCGGTTGCATTGAGAGGGAAACAATTTTGCCTACACCAGCTGGGCACTAGAGTTTGGTTCCATAAGACTCCCAGTATAGATGCAAGGCAAATTCACATCAAAAAGAATCTCTCCTTTGCACTAAATCACTAATCTAGTCACACTCAGCAAGTTTGGCTTCCTAGTCGAATTCCTCAGTTTGGCAGGATTCATCTAGCTGTTGATGTTTTCATTGTACGTATACACAGCTGAGACAAACATCTGAAATTCTTGTTATAGTCTGTGGAAGGAATCAAGCATTTTTAAAGGGCATCTTGTCCTAAAAGAGATATTTAACAGAAGTCTGGTGAATTATGCTCAAAGTGCCTGTTTCTTCTTATTGCTTGTGGAAGGAACCTAGAATGACTGGTTCTGATGGTGATATCTACTTTGCAGACATCTGAAATTAGATGCCATGAGTCCTTCTCTTTACTTTTGACTTTTGTTTTTCATCTTACTTGTAGCCTCATTTTCCTGCCATGCTCATGCCCACTTACATCTCTAGCTCTAAGAAGTATTCTAAATTTATTTAAGTAACTACTTGAACATAGCACATGCCCTGAAACTTCTCCAGCAAGTCAATTTCCCTGTCACTTTTGCTGTTGTCATGCCCACTGCTATTTCAGACACCATTACCAGTTTTTCTTTCTTGTCTGTGCTTTTAAAGGCAGAAGAATGCCAACAAATAGAATTCTCCCTACAGAGATCCATAAAACCCAAACAAACAAACAAAGCACCCCCAAACAAACAAACAAACAAACAACCCAAGAAAAAAACCCAGAAGCTTTGTTTTGTCAGTCTTTGTTGACTCCCTTAAGTCTTGTCAGCTTGATTTTCTGACTCCCATTGAGCCTCAGCATAATTTTAAGCTAATGTTTCAACTGTCCATAAGCTGGTTGAGAAGTTGGGCTCACCTTGAAGTTGCAAGGCTGCTGTCTACTTCGTGGCTGCACGCTGCCCCAGACAGGGTTTTGCAAGCCAAAACCCCAAAGTAGCTAGACTGCTTAGCTACAGACAAAAAGGAACATTCACTTACCTGCAAGGCAAAAAGGATTTATTCTTTTCTAACCAAGGAATAGGTTGAAGGTTTAATGTTTGGTCCCTGTTGGCATTTGAAGGTAGTTTTGCATTTCAAGAAACCTCTGCAGCATCAGGTTTGTTACTATGTCACCTTACATACAGTTAACTTTTTCCATTTTTATGGCAATAAGCCAGACCACAAGTGAACTTTTACCCCTTTTAAGCTTGAAGAATGAGAAAACTTCTAAGAAATTGGAATGAAGGAGTCTACCAAATTGCACTTTTTTCTTCTCACTATAGATTGTTTCTTTTCAAAACTTGTTCAGCTGGAAAACATTTGTGGGGAGTTGAGAATAAAATTGGATATCACAGAAACTGGCCTTTAAGTGTGGAGCTTTATTTGGGTGCTGTCTCCAAGTTCTTACTGCTTTACCTGCCCAGAGAAAAGAAACAAAACAATTTTAATTGATCCCAAAGCAATCAAGGGATCAGTCAAGCACTGACACAACCGAGAAGGTGTTGTAAAAATGGTCGTTCAACAGGTCTCCCCTAAAGTAATCTTATCTGTCAGAAAAGAGGCATTAGTGTAAAAAGCAGGAAACTCTCTTATCTCAACACAAGGGGGGGCAGGGAGAGATTGACAAAAATGCAGAAGTGAAACTGGAAGACTAGAACAAACAGACAATGAACAAACAAAAAAGATAAGTAATTAAAATTAATATATCTGGTAGTGTTTTTAATTTGGAGAGCTTGTCTATTCATTGACATCTTTGTGAAAATGCGTGCATAAAAGGAATATGAAAAATTCCCATGAGTAGGTCAAAATAAAATTTCCATTTTTTTTGCAGGTCATTCTTAACCTCATGCATCATCACATCTTCATAAAACCAGTAAGTTCAACGACATAGTATGGATATTTACCACTGAAGCAACAAAGAACTGAACTTTTTCTTTCCTTCTTTTCTGATTCTTTCCCAACCATTTTGCTCCTTTTTTGTGTGCATGTTTGTTCTTTTCTTTGCTTTTCACCTGACTCTGAGATCTACCATAGTGCACAGTTATCAGCATGATAAGAGGAGACAGCCTGTCTAGCTCTGCCTGGTCTTAAAAAGACTGGTAAAGAAAAGGGCCCTGACTAGATAAGCCAGATGACATCCCAGACCTGGGAAGTGAGCCAGGGTCCAGAGCAACATCTGCTGTGGCCAGGCTGCCAGCCCGAAGCATCCATCCGTGACTGACCAGTCGCCTTGGATCCTGAGAACATCAACAAGCACTTTATTTCCCCTACCTTTACCATCCCCTTGTTTTGTCCCCACTGCTGTTTAGTGTTTTGACAAAGGCAAGGGAAATGGTCATACTTCACAACTGAAAATTAAATATGAAAACCAACCTTTTCCTCCTCACCAAGAAAGAGCACTTGACAAAATAAGAGATTGAAATGCCATCCTTTATTCTAAATAAAGGAATCTGGCACATTTTGAGTGTGTATGTTTTTCATATCCACTCAATTTTGGTATAAGATTTGTTTTCATTCTTTGCATGTTTGTGGTTAATTCATCCTAGTTAGGGACAGATGCAGCATGGATTGAAATAAGGAGGTTGTCTCAATGTGGCTTTGAAAACAGTGTTGCACAATAGGGGTACCATCTGCTATACTAAGCAGAACCAGTATAGGAGATCTAAAGCCCCGTTTTCCAACTGGTAAATAAACACTTGCTATTCAGACTGTATCTAAAAATCGGGATGAATTTTTTAACATATTTTCCATCAGCTGAAATCCATAAGTCATGCTTGACTGTTTCTGTGACAGAAGCATCTTAAGATATTTTTCTGTCTTGAGTTAATTTATTCTATCTAAACTAGAAAAATATAAGAAGCCACCACAAACTTCTCTCCTCTGTCATTTGTTCGCATGACAAAAATGCATAAACTGGGTTTTATCCCTGGGGGAATGTGTGCAGAGAATATGCGGGGAAAAAAAAAAAGATGGGATGTGAGTAGAGGTGGAATAACTTAGTTATAACTTTGATCCACTGAGGATTTCCTTATATAACAACAGATTTGTTTTTGAATCCTACTCTTCACATAGGCATTTTATTTAAGCTTGAACCTGTGCTGGCAGGAGACCTGATTGTGCACTGTCCCCCTCCCTGCCCAGTTTTTTGCAAGGAGGAGGGTAACCCATGGATGAAGCCATACTGCTTTTCAGCGTGGACAACCAGGGGAAGAGGACTGTGGGACAAAGAAAGAGTGCTTGAACCATCCTGTGGATTCAGTCCTATTGTCCAGTCAGGCTGCCTGCCAAGACAAGAAGGACCAGGGAGGGAGAAATGTCAATAAAATACAACCTCAGTCAAGAGGCATCTCATGGAGATCCCAGGTAAGATAAGGATCCATTCATGATAGTACTTGAAAGCTTGATCCAAGATGCCCTGAAGCCAATATAAATATAGAAATTGTTTTCAGGGTTGCTTGAAGTGGCATGAACTTACCACACTGAAATAAATGGGATTGAATCAGTTACGGGAAGTTGTGGGGTGAGGGCAGGGACTCTGAAGGGCCTGAAAAGTATTAAGAATAATCAAAAAGGAGGGGACAGGAGGGCAAGAGCTGGGTGGCAGATGTTTGCTTGCTCTGAAGAATAAAAGTAGCAATCACAAAAATCGATAGTGAGCCTTATTAAAGGTGCTTTCACTCTGAGGTTTTGTTTGGTTGTATTAGGCTTAGACACCTCACAGGTCAGATACCTCAGACCCAGCATCTCTAGAGATCCCCTTCTTGTATTGCAAAGCATTCCCTCCAGAAATCTGCCACTGTTTCAAATGTACTTTCTAGTTCTGAGTTGGGGGTGAGAAAGCGAGAAGAGAGGGAAAGAAAAGGTGAAGAAAAGGGCAAGAAAAGAAAAGAGAGAGAAGAGAAAGAGATCAAAGATGAAAAGGAAGAAGAGAGGCAGGGAAGGAGGCAGAGAGAGAAGGAAAAGAGGAAAGCAAGGAAAGGGTCTCCTTGTTCCATGGCAGTGTATGTCTCCTTATTTTCGATTTTCAGATTCACTCAATTTTTCTCTCAGACCATGTGCTCCTGAACAACCTGTACAATTTCCCTAAGGTGAAAGCCTCCTCTTAGAGACCTGCAGCGAATATTATCCCAGGGTCTCAAAAATGCCAATAAGAGAACAAATAATATTTGTTCATAATAGTGCTCAGTGTAAACCATGACTGATTAGTGTTATGTGTGACATCAACAGAGACAGTAATCAAGGTTACTTTAGCATTGATTTTTTACAGAGGTGAAGCCTCTTTGATGTATTACTCCATCAACACCTTCAGAGCCAAACTTTGCACATGAAATTAATCCCAATTAATTAGAACATTTGTAGATAGTGCTGGGCTCTTTTATGTTGCAAAATAAATATTAATTCAGTGGCATTTTTTTCACCTTGTGCAGCTTGTGTGGCTAGGAAGGGAAAAAGAACCCTATTGATCAGTGCACTGAAATATGTTAGAAAGTTTTGGCACCTAAGGTGGTCTGAGAGGCTGCTTGTCTGGAATCAGCTCAAGACCTAATAGAGAATTTCAGGAAACTGGACCCGAATTGTATTGGCTTTACTGGTACATGTAGTCATGCAAAAAGTATTGTTTCCAATATATGAAAGGAAGTAAAGTTACCCTTGAGCTTTTCACAAAAAAACACATAAAACAGTGCACTGCAACACTGTCCAACAGGAAAGATGTGCCCTGTGGGCACTGATCAGAGGTATCTTTGCAATTCAGAGATATATTTGTTCAGGACTTCTTCTAGTATTAGTGATTTTATTACTAGCCAGTGTGATGAGTAAATTCTTGTGACTTATGTTGGGCTGTCTTCAATTGATCTCCTCTGGAAAGGGAAGAAGACATGCAGAACATCACTACTCCTTCAGAAATTGACCTCAAATCTTACTTGCTTGCACAGTACCATTTTCTTCTGAGTCCCAGAGTCTGGGACTCTAATTCTGATTCCCAGAAGAATGTATTATGGACCGTTATTTGCTACTTTAGAAATTTAATACCTAATGTTGTAATCCTCCCTTGCTGGTGCATGCTTCTTCGTACAGAATTTCTAGGGAACTTTGGCCGTAAACTTCTATGACAGTCTCAAGTTACCGAGATTCTTGAATCCACTACACTCTGTCAATATAAATCCCAATCTTACCCCCAGATACAATCTCCCATCTTGATTACTTAGGTGTGAAGAGGGTGCAAGAAAACTACACAATTTTTTCATTATGAAAGCAGATTAGAATCATGTGGCTATAGTCAGTCTCATTTTTCACTGAGTCAAAAAAAACCAAACCAAAACAAACAAAATAAACCCTAAACTAATAGTTAAAAACATTCAGCTTTAAACATCAAATAAGTTGTCAAAACCGTGCCTAGGAAAAGTAACAATAAAGAGACTAACTTGATTAGGCTCTTTGGAACCTCATCAAAGGACAAATAAATGAGCGACTGCATTATTACAGTAATGCTTGGATGGCCATTTCCTCACCAAATTTAGTCATCACACAGCATTATCCCAGGAACAATAAACCCTTTTCTACAGCCCATTATTCCCTGAAAGGAAGAATTTGAGACCATTTTATGCTCACATCCCAGCCTATGCTGTCTGAGTGGCACCAGAGAGGTGAATCAGTGAAACATCGGTTCCATTCCGGGCAGGAAATGCAGAAATGCAAAGTGGTGTAGAATAGCACTCTGCAAGAGAAGGTGACTTCAATGAATCTGTGCTTCCTCCTAAATCAAGAGAGGAAAATCAGCTGGGGAGTAAATTCCCAGTGACTTCAGCGAGCACAGGAGCCTGGCGGCTGGCGGCTGAGGCTGTGCTGTGACAGCTGTGGCAGGGGCTCTGCAGGAGCCTGTGCTGCCGCAGGCACATAGTCAGCACTATTAGCATTAGCCTGAGGCAGCAGTAACTCCTGCTGGGATATCTGTCCCCATATGCCAAGGATCATCGTGATGGCAGGGATCCTGGCTGCTCCAATCTCCAATTCAACACCTCAGTCTTATCCGTAATGGGGTCCCAGATAAAGATGAAGGGTAGAACAGCCTGGAAGCAATTCTAACATGCACTGATCTCCAGAAAATCAACTACATTTCATGATGTCAGCCTGCTTCCTTAATAAGTAGGTTGAGACAACAGGTTTAGTTGGAGAGGGGAAGAAAGGACCTGGTCCTCCTTGCTTTATATCGGCTACTCATTCCTGAACAGACAAGGAATTCCCCATGGATAATTTGGATTTGGATTCCTGTCCTTTGCCACAAAGGAGCACAACAGGAATGGAGCTTATTGTGTAAACTGTTGGAAACTACAGTGGACTCACGTTGATATAGAATGAAAGGTAATCTGGGTAGGTAGAAAGATGATGAATAGTCTGACTGTCATCTATTTGTATGGGTGACTGAATTAATCTAGTAAAAGATTCTGAGTCTGATTATGTGTTCATGCAATATACAACATGAGAATCTGTACATAGCAAATAAGTTACTCCTGATAATAAGAAACAGTAATAAGTGATAGAGGAGCCACCCAAGCGATAGAGGAGCCAATGAGAAGTACCATGCTAGACCTTATTCTCACCAACAAGAACGGGTTGGGAATGGAGAATGTGAAGCTCAAGGGCAGACTGGGAGGCCGTGACCATGCAATGGTGGAGTTCAAGATCCTCAGGGCAGCGTAGAGGGCACACAGCAAGCTCGCTACCCTGGACTTTGGACGAGAAGACTTTGGTCTCTTCAAGGATCTGCTTGGTAGAGTGCCATGGGACAAAGCCCTGGAGGGAAGAGGAGACAAGAAAGCTGGTTAGTATCCAAGGATCACCTCCTCCAAACTCAGGAAAGATGCATCCCAACAAAGATAAAGTACGGGCAAAAACACCAGGAGGTGTGCATGGATGAATAAGGAGATCCTGGACAAACTCAAACACAAGAAGGAAGGCTACAGAGGGTGGAAGCAAGGGCAGATAACCTGGAAGGAATACAGAGAAATTGTCTGAGCAGCCAGGGATCAGGTTAGGAAAGCTAAAGCCCTGATAGAATTAAACCTGGCCCGGGATGTTAAGGACAAGAAGAAAAGCTTCTACAGGTACATCAGTGGTAAAAAGATCCTGCACATGGGTCAGGGAAATTCCAAGCACAACTACAGGCTGGGCAGAGAATGGATTGAGAGCAGTCCTAAGGAGAAAGACTTAGAGGTGTTGATTGATGAAAAGCTCAACATGACCTCATAATGTGCTCTTGCAGCCCTTACAGCCAACCGTATCATGGGCTGCGTCAAAAGAAGTGTAACTAGCAGATTGAGGGAGGGGATTCTGCCCCTCTAGTCCTCTCATGTGAGACTCCCACCTGGAGTACTGCATCCAGCTCTGGGGTCCCCAGGACAAGAAAGACATGGAGCTCCTGGAGCAAGTCTACAAAGTTGATCAAAGGGCTGGACCACCTTTCTTAAGAAGACAAGCTGAGAGAGTTGGGGTTGTTTAGGGAGTTGGTGAAGAGAAGGCTCTGGGGAGACATTGTAGCAACCTTCCAGTACCTAAAGGGGCCTACAGGAAAGCTGGAGAGGGACTGTTTACAAGAGCATGTAGTGACAGGACAAGGGGTAATGGTTTTAAGCTGAAGGAGACTTGATTTATATTTGATATAAGCAAAAAATTCTTCACCACAAGGGTGGTGAGGCACTGGAACAGGCTGTTCAGAGAAGTTGTGGAAGTGTTCAAGACCAGGTTGGATGGGGCTTTGGGCAGCCTGGTATAGTGGAGGGTGTCCCTGCCCATGGCAGTGGGGGTGGAATGAGATGACCTTTGAGCCAACCCAAACCATTCGATGATTCTGTGATTCTATAATAAGGATGATGACAGATGGAGATAAATGGTCTGAATTTTCTTAGTATTATAGTAGTTTAATATTGTAGACCTCTTGTTAATTTACCTCTGATTCATAGTGGTGTAAATAAGAAGAGAAACAGTCTATGCCTATATACGACATTAGTATTTTGAGTGTATACATGTCTT
Organism: Aramus guarauna; assembly: GCA_013400195.1. Taxonomy (NCBI): domain Eukaryota; kingdom Metazoa; phylum Chordata; class Aves; order Gruiformes; family Aramidae; genus Aramus; species Aramus guarauna. Next base: position 11,480 of record VXBL01006490.1, on the reverse strand, counting down.
TGAATTTGCATGTGAATATGAAATAATTCTATGCAAGTACAGGATGGGATTTAATTGTTTCCTCAAACAATGTATCCTTATCTTTCTGGAAGCAGTTCAGACCATCAAAGAGTTGTTGCTGATGAACTCACTAATTAGTTTCCAATACTTAACCTTGTATTTCACTTCATTACTGGTGCTCTGTTCCCTCTAGTTTTACATTTGGTATTAGAAAGTTCATTTAGAATCCAGTCAATCTTCCAATGCCAGCTCTGCACTTCAAATTTTTCATTCAGTAAGGACACAATGGGAATAATGTTTGTATCTGTCAAGGAGACATATGAAAACTTTTGAGTTGCATTGTCTAGAGAAAAAAAACCAAACAAAAAATGCAACAAAAAAACAAATGAGGAAGACGAGTCTCAAAAAACAAAAAACAAAAAACCAAAAAAACCCAGAATTAAGTCACCAAGAACTGATTGGCTATTATAGTGAAATAAGTTATATGCAACCAGCAGGTTTATAAAAGTAGAAAGCTGAAATCCTTAGATTAAGATGTTATTTAAAAAATGACACCATCAAATAATTGCTTTTATTAGCTTTTATTTCTTTTACTGCTTCATTGTTTGTATTATTATCTTAGAAGCTAGAAGATAAATGTCTTCATAAAGGAGAGAAGTGCTAATCCAGTGTTTAAATGTCAATATTGCATCTGATGATCTGCCCATGCATGAGGTGCAAGACATCTGGGTCTCCTTTTGAGTTGAGGAGGGCCTGGGGGCTTTTATCCTGCTCTGTAAAAGGGAAAGGTGTTGAGAAACTGAAAACATGTTTCATGCTGGTTCAGTCCTCTGCTCTCTAGTTAGTATAACTTCACTTTTTGAAACCAATTCACATAAGCAATTGGACCTAAAAGCACACAATGGGGCTAATTAATCAACAGAGCACCTTAAGGTTCTGGTGGATTCTCATTCAGTGGAGGTCTTTAAATGAAGATTAGATGTTTTCTGTTTTGTCTACACCAAGATGTGCTCTTGGACTTGGAACAGAATCAACACCAGCCCTAGTCAGCATTATTCCAGAAATTACAATATACTCCACTGGCCTTACATTTTACAAATTCTTAATTTTGCAGTGTGCATCAGTACATTGCCGTTCTTCATGTACATGGTTTACAAGGACAATTGTTGTCAGTGGTATTAGGCGTTCTTATACAAACAGTACATTTGGTATAAATAGGGTCTGTTTCTACAAGGTAGCCTGGGAACACTTCTGGGCTCTGGGTAAGGACATACAACTTGGCTGTGGTTTGCCTCTCAGTTGGAACAAGACCTGAATTTGTACTAGTGCTTTCACTCTCTTCCTTCCCTTCTGTGCACTGATTTTCACAGAAGGAAAACAGGCAATCCAGCAGGACTGAAATCATGGTGGGCCTGGCTAGCTTCCCAGTCTGGATGGTCTGGGAAATCAGGACCTGGAGGCATAACCAGTGTTATGCCACAGGTCATTTTAGTTCAGTCTCCATCCAATTATATTTTTCTGTCTTGAATATGTATCTGTCACTCTGTTTGGCTCTTTTTAGGCTCATCCATTACTTTTTCTTCTAGGAGACAGAACGAGCCCCTGACTTTCCAGATATGACTGTGTAGGGTTTGATGCAAATATGTAAGGAATGCCACAAAAGCATTACCAGCATTCCCTGTTGCCTAGACAAATGGGCAGGTGAGTTGGAAAGAATAGCAGAGGGATAAGAGTGTATGTGATGCAGCATTATGATTCTGAGCAACAGCCCAAACAAGTCATGAAGAGACTCTTACTGACTTTGGTATTGAATGAGAGAGTTTAGGTACAGTCAGCAGGTTTCCAATCAAAATTTTTTAATATAGAGATATCAATAAAAGATTGTTGTGACTTTAAGAATCTCTGTTGGCTCCATTCTTTTATGTGAGAAAAATGTACCGTCATCATGTTAATGACTCCCTAGGCAGACCCTCTGGGGATTTTTTGTGATTTACTAAAACCACTCATGGACATGACATCCTTTGGGACTTTATAGGTATCAATACTTTTCTACATTCAGGAAATTTTGCAGTGGAATTCATTCTATCTTTTCAACCACACATAAAGTATTTCAGTAGCTTAAAGTGTATGTCTCAGTGTTTGTATGTTCTGAGCAAAGAGGCATCTTGTGACTGAATTCATAACATATCAACTCATGACTTTGATAGGCTGCATGCTACATATTTACTGCCCAGCAGGGATCATAAAAGATTCCACTACAGCCCAGATATCCTCACATCTTCCTGGATAAAGTGGAGAGGAGAAGGGATGAACTACTTTTAAGGAATAACAATAATTTCCTGTTAGGACAGAAATGATGGCTGATTTCATCAGCAGTACCTAGGACATTCTCTTCATCTCCTGGATTTGAAGACAAAGTTCCTTTTGACTTTTATAGTAAGTATGAAGTTACTTATGTTCTGGGAGAACAAAAATAAGTAGATGTAATACTAATTTTCATTTAGTTCATTTTTGCCTGGAATTTTTACATTTTTAAATGGGTCAGAATAGAAAATTCTTAATTCTATCTTTGAATTCTTAGAATTCTCGAGCTTAGTTGTCAACAAGAGGAATCCTGTTAGAGATGTAAAACTTGGGGCAAGATCAGACACAACACTCACTGAGCATCAAAATAAAAGGCTCCAATCACATGGAAGAATTGAAGAAATATCCTTTTGTCTTCAATTTTTTGAGCATTCAGATTTGATCTTCATTGGCATAGATGCAAAAGCATATTATAAACTTGGATGCTTGAAATTGCACAAAGTGAATTTCAAATTGCATATTCATTTAGAATAATCTGAATTTGCAAATCATGCTGTATTAGTAACTCCCATAGTTTACAAAAGGGAATGATATGGCAGGAGGGATGTAATTATCCAAAGCAAACAAGCAAATGAACAAGCACACATCAAAGTAAAAACAAATTACTGTGGACTCTGCAAGATCCTCATATAGGAAAACAAGTTTCACAAAAATAAAGAAGTACAAATGCCAACCATTTGAAAAAATAAAGAGAAAGAGGCCAAACTCAGCAAATTCATTCTTTGGAATTAGATAAATTTAATTCTTTTGTTTTATAGTTTCCCACCACATGCTGACTATAGTCATCAGATAGGACTGTTTATTGGTGCCTAATGAACGACTGTTGTCCATGAGTCACAGTTTTACTAGAACTAACATTGCCATTTCTTTCCCAGTCAAAGATTTTATATTTTACATTTTTGAGAGATACTTGTTTAACCTTAAAACTATCCAGGGATAACAATTCAATAGGTCTTATTCCCATGCTTGACTGTGTTTGGGACAGATTGACTAGGAAGGTTTTGTAATTGCTATTATAAAGAAGCAACTTCTTATGTGCTACAAATGCCTAAGTTAACCAGAAGAAAAGTGTGTTACACCAGGAATGTCCACAGCTGTGATCACAGTCTCTCACTGATATATATACACACACACACACACACATAAATAGGCATACTTTGTTTACCTAGTTGTGCAGTACACATTACCCAGTTAGCTCTGAATGTATGAGCTCACTGTCACAGTACTTACTGGAGAAAAGGAAGAGAAACCCCTTTTGGTTTAGGTAGTATGTATGCTGTTTAGCATATTGATAAATGGTTTATAAGAAGAGCTAAACAGTGAAAGAGTTTTGGATGATACCTAAAAAATCCCCAGTCGGGGGTGTCAGATTTGAAACTGCCTCTAAGGAACATCTCACAGTGCTCGCCGGACAGGAAACCAACTGGCAGATAGAATTCAGTAGTAATTAGTGCTCATGGGTAGGACCAGGCACTTGGGTTCGGCTATGCACAAGCACTTGGGCACCTCGTTCCTACAGACTCCAAAGATTGTTATATCATCAAATCCTTTGAGAATCCACGCAAAAGAAAATTGCCCAAGGTCACACAGAAAGCCTGTGGCAAAGTGAGAGACTCAATCCGGTTTTTCTGAGGCCTCCTGCTACAACTTTAAGCATAAAGCCCTCTTTTTTTTTTGTCCTTCAGCATGCTTAAGATTGGGGACCCTTTGCAATTATTTGTAGGTACCAATAAAATTCCTTGACACACAACATTAAAGAAAACTTGCTTCTATTTATTCTCACTCCAAATAAAGTAAAATATCTTCCAGAGCTTTATTCTTGCTGGCAGGATTCTCCCAAAACCCTCTCAGGTGCACATTTCAGACTCAGTATTTAACACTAGTGATGCAGTTCCATTTCCATAATTCTGCTGTTCAATCAAGGTCCTCCACCTTTTTAAATGTGAAAGTCATAAATATGAAAAAAAATAAATACTGTGTGCAATCTCTGCTGACTGAATTAAAAGACTTAAAGAAACTTTCCATGCTACGAGGACTGTGAAGGATTTGGCAGAAATGGTGCTAACAATTAAAGCAGCCAGAGACAGATTAAATTTGCTGATGACAGCTCATTTCTGAGATGGTTACAGCAAAAGTCTGATAAAAGCTTATCTGAAATTCACAGTTTTGATGAGGCTTCTGCTTGTACCAGGAGAAAATGAAACACTTTAAATAGCATGTGATCCTGGAGAAAGGTCTGCTTGGTATTGCAGAGGGAAGGTAGGCATTCCTGCTGCAGTAAAGATTGTGAAGTATTATAACCCTTTCTTTTCACAGCAGGAAAAATAAGTCTAAACTGTGTCTTGTAAGTGAAACCAAGGGCAATTTCAATCTCCATAAAAAGTTTTCAATGCTTAAAGACAGGGAAAAAAAAAATATTTGAAACAACAGGAAAATAAATGCTTTTTTTTCCCCTTGCATTTAATGGGAGAAAGAATCAGCCATCTCAGTGTATTGTGAATTCCTTGCAGCCAGACATAATAACATATTGAGTGGAACAGCCCCGGTACTACTCTGGTGTGAAGTACATCTGCACACGTGAAGCATTATAGGAGAACCAGCCGAACCCTGAGGTGTGCCCTCAGTTTGTCTGAACTCGTATAGGTGTGCGTGGTTCCTGCACCACCAGCTCTGTATCTCTCTGTAACACTTTGCACCGGGAAGTTTAGAGGAAAAATTAAAATGTTGTGTCTAGTCTCTTGGGCTGAGCACACATACAAGGTTTTAATCAACTCCACTTGTTTCTTATGCTGCTTTTCATAGGTGAAATTCTAATATGGCGTACAGCAGAATCATTTCACAAAAAAAGCCAGAAATAGGTAGACAGGTGTTATCCCAGACAGCAATCAAGACCATGGAGACATTAAATGAAACAGAGCTACCTACAACCAGACTGATGAAGAAAAACACTTTTGCACGCATGGTGCAAATAGACAGTGGGATTCATTGTCGTGGGAGCAAGGATTTAGGCACAGTTCTTCAAGTTATTAGATACTTAAATGTCTAACATATCCTCTAAAGAGTGTTTTTAAAGGACTGTCAGAAAAACATTGAATGTCTGTGACAGAAATTAGTAGGAAGGTTATTAAAGAGTATTTTTTTCAAGTCAGAACAATGTCTAACTTAAAAACAATAGGGAGAGAACATCTATGGAAAAAACCCTCTCAGCTTTGCCCACAAAGGGTTTTTTTGTACCTTTCTTGGTGTGGCCTGTTTTGACTCTTGTCAGACTAATCCTGTTTTTGATCCAGGAAGGCAAAGCTTGTGCTTATTAAGTTCTGCCCAAAAGGATTTAAGAAAAAGGAGGAAGGGGCAAGAAGAAGAAGAAACAGGAGAAAAAGAGGCAATAATAATTTTGAAATGAAAATGTGAAGTTGGTTAAAGCTGTAGCGTACAGACATCACTTTCTTGCACTGCATTTTATATATTAGATTACTCACACAGGGATTTAACTAGAAACATATCTTTTATTAAAATCGTATAAATAAAAACATGTCCTTCTGCCCTCCAGCATGTTTACAGATGCATTTATTTATTTTACAATATTCTATTTAATTAAAGATCTGCTGTTAGAGGAATAAAACTTTGTGAGATGCTTATACCTCCAAGATAAAACTGGGCAGGTTTGCAGTGGCACAACTGACAACTGAGCCCAGAGTCTGCACATGTGATTTGTGCAGAAGTTAACTGTTGCACAGTTGTGTTATAAACTAAACAGGGGCTTAAAAAGTCAGCATTCAGTAAATTTGAATATCTCAGTGCCTGCATCTCGATAGCTCCTTCCCTGTGGAAACAGAGGGATTTTTATTTGTTGGGAAACACTTAATTTTATTCAGTGCAGCTCAGCCAGAAATGCAAGAGGAAAATTCAAATGTGGATGTGAACTTTGGTTTATTTGGCCCTCCAGAGAAAACATGAGGAGGAAAGTTTGAATGAGCCATGCTTCCTCAGAGCTCCCGATGTTCAGCTTTTTTGGCTTTGCCGTAGGACTGCCGTCAATTCATGAGTTGACCTGTCCCTGGCGAAGAGCTGTCACCCACGTCCCAGTGCCCATTCACTGCTCTGCAATTCCCATACCTCTGCATCAGCATCGCCCTGGGTGGCTCCGCACAAGAGTTCACCCCTTCTCCAAATACACAGAATCTGCCACACTTTCTGTGAAGATATTTTGAATGACTGACCTGTTCTGACTTTCTCATGGATGAAAGATGATTTTCCTCTGTAACATTGTGGGGTTTTTGTTCTAAACTCATTTTTATTGGACACGCATGGAGGTTTCACATTTCTCTTTGGAGCTGGTACATTTTAGATGACTTTGAAACCAAAATTTTTTTGGGGGAGACAATTTTTAGTTACAGAAGTATATGGAG
>VXBL01006487.1:158584-175458 GCA_013400195.1 Aramus guarauna | reverse complement strand
TTCCATAGTTTTCCGTGAAGGTTGGAGCCTCCTTATCTTCTGGTTTACACTCTGTGTGCACCTGCAGTCGTTGGTAGAACGTGTAGAATTAGAGTCCCAGACTTGGGAGAAACACTACCAAAACATCAGCATGATATCAAAACATTTTCCCGTACTAAAAACCTAAACACAGCACTGTACCAGCTGCTACGAAAATTACTAAGAAAAATAACTCCGTTGTGGCCTAAAGGCTTCAGCAAATCTAGCTACTCATGCTAAGTAAAGCTAAGGAAACAGCACAAATCATACCCTGTTATTTATTCTAATTAAAATGTATTTATGTTAAAAACCTAATTTCCCTCACCAGCTACTCCCTTTGTTTTTATTAAGCATCCCTGCGAACATGCTGAACAAAGTTCGTGAATCTTTTCAAGTCACCCAATCATATAAAGTGATTATCAGCCACAAGTATAATATGGCCGGTCTTAATAAGATTACTATAGGATGTAGCATATGGTTGTAAATTCCTGTTGCCCTGGGTGACCATCCAAAAAGGGGTTTCCCACCACCAATGCTCTCCATCCCTTTTTACCCTTTCAAGAACATGGTGAATTTCTTCCACATCACGGTGTACAATGACTAGACTTTATCTAGATATTTTTTTTTTCTGTTTTAATTGCTGTTCCACCACTCTGGATCATCCATTCTCTTTAATTTCATACTTTGTCTTGCTGTAGCAGTCATCAGAGTCAGCAGTACCAGGAGTAGCAAAATATTTCACTTCATTGTTTGTTGATTTTCAGGAAGCTGTCATCTGTTGACTGGTTTGGTTATCCATCACTCACTTGACATGAGAATGGTATATCCAATTTTCTTTCCCCAAAACTGTATTTCAGGTGGTGGGGGCTGGTACCACTGGGCATATTTCTTTTTATCTTCAAACACCTTTTGCACGTATAAAATATGTTGTGTCAGCCGTTCATCTCTGTGCAATAGGCTGGTCTTAGCTGGAATGTAAGTTCCTGGTATAGCTAGGTGCCTCCCCAAAAGAATCTCTGCTGCTGTTAGACCTATGGGTTGTCCTGCAGTGTTTCAAACATCCCATAGGACTAAGTTCAATACTTCTGGCCATTTTAAGCCAGTGTGTGCACATACTTCTGCTATTCTTTCTTTTAATGATCTGGCCATCCTTTCTACTTGTCCCAAAGACTGTGGGTGATAAGGGTTATGTAGGTTTCTCTTTATTCCTAGTGATTTGTACAGTTATTGATTATATTTGTGGTAAAATGAGCACCCTTATCTGGCTGAATTGATTCTAGAACCCCATATCTTGGTATAATTTCTTTCAACAATGCTGTTATTACTCCCCTTGTGTCAGCTTTTCTTGCTGGAAAGGCTTCCACCCAGCCTGACAGTTGATCTATTACAAGAAAATGTTTATACCTGAATAATTTATTTGCTGTGTAAAAGTAAACTGTAAGCAGCATAAATATTGGCAAAAAACATTTCTTAAACAGCTACATTTAATAATATATGTAAGATGTTGTGCAGCAATACAATGTTCAATAATACAGAGGATATTTGTTTTTAAATACTTATTTTTAGATTTGCAGTATCTTCTAAAATCCTTTTGTGAGAACGAATTGAAACTGGCTAAGAGACATCACATTGCAAAACATATAGATAAATTATCTAACCCCGAAATGAACAAAACCCTGTACTGGTACTGCTGAAAAGATAATTAAATATTTCAAAAGCAATCGGGGAACCGTCCCTTTTGCCAGAAGATGGCAGCAGCGAAACGTGCCATGCAGATGAGAAAATTCTGTGGGATGCCTTGCTGACAGCTCTTGGCTTTAGATAACAAGATTTAGGGCATAAAATACAAAACTAAATGACTGTTTTACTGGCCTCGCTCGTAAGCAGCGTAATTAAAGATGTGTGACTGAACTCAACCGGACTCAAAGTCACTGTAAATTGATTTCAGTGTGCTTTAATGATTATCACCAAGTGAATGAATGGATTTTTCTGCTTCACCTGAAGTTTGTTGGAAAAAATGTGGTTGGCAAGTTTGAATGAAATCGCAATGTTATTTAGCTTATATTTTGTTTAGGAAAACTCTAAATGAAAATGAGATCAAAATAAAAAATAATGAAAAAATAAAAAATAATCAAAATGTAAGAAAATAAAATATAAAGAAAAAGCTAATCAGAATTTTAAAAAGGTGAAGAGGGTAACAAATAATGAGAAACAAAAGGTAAATGAACATACAAGGAGCTGAGGAAGGGGAACGAGATGATACTTTAAGAAAAATATTTCACAACCAATAACACATCTACAACATTTACTTACACCAGCTGCTCTAGGGAGACCCATCTGACTTGTGATACAGCACTGTCCTTTCTGTAAAGTGTCTGGGTTTATTTATATTTGGTGTACACTAAACCAGCTCTATTCACTCTAGGGTATTTACTAACTTTGCCAACTCCCAGCTAATTTGAAAATCAAATTGTATGAAAGCCACCCATTTACATCCAGGGTTCAAAATATATCATTTCAATTCAAGGCCTAATGGATTTCCAGAAGCCCACATCAAGCGAAGAGCTATCAGTTGTCATTACAAAATCATGCAAATATAGAAATCTCAGCTTTGAGAATTGAAATATTTTTGTGCAGTTTTCTGCTGTATAAATTTCACCTGGGCTTGTACAACAAAGCAGCAGACTTCTTAGAAGGTCAGTATAGCAAGCTTAGAAATGTAGATTCAGAAATTTAACTACACATGAAGTTAAATAAAAAATAAAGTTGACATTAAATTAAAAATCTGTGAAAATAACTGAAGTCTTGATTCAAACTGGAACAGGCTAGAAAAACTAATCTAAGCCTTGGCTTCTGATATTTTTTCAACTTTTGTGGCCTCATTATTAAAAGGAAATAGTTATCTTTTTAGGAGAATAACAAAAATACCTGGTATTTCATGCAAAGAAGGAGACCAGTTTTATTTTGTTTCTATATCCACGATGCCTTCATGTACAACCACTATAGTATGTAGTTCAGTAGTCTTCATGGTGCCAAGGGGTTTGCCGTATCTACCGGGCATTTTTCTGCTTCTTCCAGAAGAGATGCATGCTTGTCCTTGCTAGGGAGAAAACCCTTACCAACAGCAGAAATCCCACTGACCTTTTGTGGGTTGGAAGCACACGTCACAGTGACAGCCTCGTCCCGCTTGTGTCCCAGGGTGCAGGTCCTCTTCAATTGCCCATCTTGCCACCGTTTCTTCATACCTGCAACCGTGGAGGTAATGCATTCAAATTACTCAGGTTCAGTTTGTTTCCTACTACCAGGCAGGTCTTTGGAGTAAAACACAGTAAGGTTCTATTTGGTCAAAGGTAGGAGATGTCCAATTTCAGTGCTCTTAGTTATAGATGCTGGGATCATAGGTAACAAATTCCAGGTGAAACTTAAAACCACTCCTTGACATCAGAAAAACCTCAGACTCCTACTAGGAATCCTTTGGCCTTTTAAAGAAGTGAGATGCTGAGTGATTTTTTTTTTTTCCCCCTTTTTTTCTCTAATAAAACTAGATTTGGCTTTCTGCTTCTTTGTAACAAACATACCAATGATAACTCATGTCTCCTGTTTCCCCTGCATCGCAGATTTACCCCTCCTTCACCTGGCTAAAATGTTTTAGCATACTTAGACCTGAGTCAACAATATTTTATCTCACATCATGAAAAGTAGTAGGTGTTCAATTGAACTCAGATCTTTCCTGTGTTATTTTCATAAAGCTCATACATGTAATTTTTGGGGGCACATTATTAACCCAAGTGACGTATGTAGGATCAAGATACTTTTCCAAACCTTTGACTTTAGGATACACTGCTCACCCCTTCACAGTATGACAGTAGGTTACTCCTATTTTCCAGTAAGATTTGCACTTAAAACAATAAAGCCATTATTGGTTTTTAGTTTAAAATCTTTTTTTGGATACTGGTGTCAGAAAAAGCTGTGCTGCCTGCAGTTGTGCAGATCTGTGAGTCCCACTCTGGTCTCCACTCTCAGTCTTGTGGCTGGGCTGTGGATGGGGATTCAGAGCTCCTGAATTCCATTTCCTGTTCTTTGATAAAAACAGTGAGGCAGGAGTCATTTCAAAAAGGCAAATAAAATGTTAGCAGTTTCATACACTCAGGAGGAAGGGTGATAAACTGAAAAAATTAAAAGGACATGTTCTTAACTGTCCTTAATCACAACTTAAACTATTACAATGAACTCATGTTAAGAATCCAATTGATACTGCATTTTTCCCAAACTTCTGGTTCTTGGACACACCCTTGGTTTTTGTACCAGTTACTATAACTGAATATCACCAAGCTATTCTACTACCTAAAACTTTTTTTGCCCATATATGGAATTTTCCAGAATCCAAAATACTATTTTGGTAACCTTTTTTTCCCTAAGAAAAACCCTGTTATGTTTCATTTTAGTATGTCTTTCAGAATTTAAAGTCTGAGAGTGTGGTTTACTTCAGATAATTTTTTAATAATAGAATTCCAATTTCTGAAAAGCTCTTTTTCCCTATTGATATCACTGATACTTTTTCCCTGACAATAGTCTTTTCTGTGCCTGTAACAGCAGGCCATGGATATATTTACATAATATCTATATAACAAACAGTTAAATTTCATAATTTATGAAAGATAAAAAATAATTAGCATGAAAAATAATTAACCTCATGAGACATTGTTCCTGATTCTCTTACCAGAAAAAGTAGTGATAAGCATGATATGGAGATCAAACTGTTCCTTCGTCTTCTCTGTGAGCAGAGTCCTCCACACCATGGCATGACGTGGCACATGGAGGAATTTCCTACATAACACGATTAGAAGCAAGAAATGCAGTTCCAAGTCATTTGTTTGGTACAGTCCATAACCATCGATTTTCCAAATTCAATTTCTTACTCCAAATAATCTCCATCATACTCCAAAGCACTGGAGATGATCTCCAAATACCGAAGGACAAAAAATTCTTGCATTAGGTTCTCCTGCAAGTGCTCCACCAGACAATTTTTGGGAGAAATGGCAGACAACACAGGGAAAGCAGATGTTGCCTTCTAGGGTTTTGTTTCCTTTGACCATATTTTTCATTGCACTTATGACTTAATTTCACACATTTCCAGTGAAAATTGTTTTATTCACAAAGTATGTTCTCAGTTTCTCTATTTAGCCATGACTCAAATGTCCTGGTGATTTTTTCATTAACATCCCTTTTTAATGTTTCATGGACGCAATCCAGTAACTGCTTCAAATAAAGACAGACATGAAAGCTCATGGAAACAGGGACATCTTAACTAAATTTTGTCAAACCACTTGTGACAAGTTATATAAAGGCTTTTTTCTTTGTGTCCTTTTCACTTGGAAGTATTTGGAATCTTACTAAATATAATACTCAACTGGTAAATCATTTCAGGGTTTTATAACTACAGGGATAGAGGACAGAAAACTCTCCATAGTTAGCAGCAGCTGCCAGAAGATGGATTCCTGAGGGACTCCATTGTTAGATGCTGATCAGAAGAAAAAGATTTTCTGAGGGGAGATACAAAGTTTTATTTATTCATAGTTTACCTGGCAGAATGGGATGAGATGTCTTGGCAATAACATGGAACAGAAAAAAACCCACAACTGATCCCTGTCTTTAAAACATCTGTTCCATATGGAGGGACCACAACATCTCTTTTCTGTCTTCTCTTTTCCTAGACTAAGCAAACTTAACTTTTGAACCTGTCTCAGGGGGACATGCTTCCAGACTCCAGTTCTTCCCCTCTGAACTCTCCAGTTTGTCTGTGTTTCTCTCAGAACAATAATGCTCAAAGCAAACATAGCACTCCTGCAGAGCAGAGAGGACTATTGCTCAGTCCTGACATACAGCACTTCAGCTAATATAACAGCATCATTTTGCTCACTCGCCTTCAGTTTATGGCTCTTCAGGACGAGCAGAATCTTTTCTGCAGCACTACTCTGTACCGTATTCTGCTTTTCTGTACACTTTCCTGAAGGGCAAAGCACTGGACATTATTAAATTGATTGTTTGACTTCAAACTACCTCTCCAGTTTGTTACAATCATCGAAATTTTAAAGTATTTGTCAGCTGTCTTTCATCTTGACATGTTCACAGATTTTTAACACGTACTCTTCTTCCTTCATACACCTAATGACTTTTTGGACAAGAACCAAACACAGGATAGAATCAGCTTGAAATATCCTTCTGGTTTAATACAGGCTGACTGATAGCTGCCAAGTATGTTTTTTCAAACATTTATACCAGTTTCATCTAATCACACAAGTGTTCAGTAAACTAATTCAGCCTATACTAATGCAGACCAATAATCAATAAAGTGATTATTGTCATGGCTAGCTGCACTTCTCATTGCTCTCATGTCTCTCTGATGTCTCCCCACTTACAGGTAGCAATTCTGTCTTCACTTGACTCTCCCATACCTGGAAAGCACTGCATCGTTCATTGTATGTAGCACATACTTACACAGCCTGTGCTGCTAGGCTCTGCACGTAAAGCTTTCCCTTCACAAAGACCATCGGGCCAATCACCCCTTTAAACAAGGGTACTGTTTAATGTTGGCACCAAGGGTAAACCACAAGAGAAGGAAGGAAGGTAAAAGATATTTTCTACATACACGTTTATTTTATCTTCCAGATCACCCAAGCCCAATATGCCATCTTGGGTGCAGCTGCCATGGGATAAGAAATTTGTTACTGCAGCTCACCTGGAGCTGTTTTCTCCATGACACCAGAAATTATCACCCCCTGCAGCCTCTTGGCATTTCTTCACGTGGAGGCACTCCCTAGCCCGGTTCTGTCAAATGACCTAGATTAGCAGAAACACCTTTTACACTCAAATCATACTGACAGAATGAGGGTAAGTAGCAATTACACATGCAGTTGTCCCAACATATCTGGAAGGGCAGTAAGCTCTGGCAGCAGGACCCAGCCAGCCAGCTAGGAGCTGGAGACCCATCCCCAAAGCCCCTTCTTTCACATCAGCTACTGCCAGAATGAGTGTGACCTCAAGCCATTTTCTTACCTCTTTTTTTTTTTTTCTTCTGATTCGTGGCAGTCCAGTTGATTTTGGCAAGAACAGTTGTTCGCAAAAAACATACCGGTCCCACTTCAGATACAAATTACATTGGGATCTTGCTCTGCTCTGTCCTACATTGGACCAGCTCCTGACTGCCTCTGAGAGAACAAAGTTGGCCAAACTCATCTTCCTGAAAAGACCTGTCAGGTATTTAAAAAGAATGGTGTAACAATTAAAGTTGAAGAAAAAAAGAATTAAAACCTGATATTTTCTGTCCTTGTTTTCTTATTTAAAAACTGCCAGTAAAATTTAGGAGAAAATAAATGTAAAACCACTTATTTCTTCAGAAAGATGTCTAATTCCTGCTAACATTTCCACAATTGCATATGTTTGCTCTTTCTGTTGGCTTTGGCAGCAAAAGACATGGAAGAGGTTGCATTTTTTTACACATATAAGAAATGTTTCTGTCCTTTTGACCTTAGTCTACAAGTGCACATACAGGAGAATAAGTTAAACATTTTCAAGCAGTACTTGTTTGTGTGTGTGTGTGTGTGTATGTCTTAAAAGCACTTACTCATGCTGTCAGCAAAAGCAAAATACACACCTAAAGGAAAGAACAAGTAGGGTCTTAGGAAATAAACTGCACATAAAGAAAATGTCACTTCCTTGAGGTCTGTGTTGTCAGTGTGCAAATAGAAGCCACACTTCAAAAAGGCCTCTCTGTCTTTGCGGAGAGGATGAGGACACCTCCATTTCCTCTTGCTCTGCTTCTGGCAGCTTGAAGAAGTGATCTGTTCTGCACTGCTGAGTTCCTGCCTTCCAGCAGCAACTAGTACCTGTGAACCTCTGTCCATTTTGTTTGTTGAGCTCTTACCCTTCTTGGTCAAATTAAATGACATTAACTGATGTATGAAATGGCCAGTTCCTCATTAAGTGTAAGATCTCCTCTTTTGACCTGGTTTGGTGCGTAACAGTTTACTGACCACTGCAGTCCCACTCTTGCTCTGTGCTATTTTTATTACTCTGCCATGTCTTCCTCCATCCACTCATCTGTTCCTGGAGCCTTTGTCCTCTCTCAGTACTCTCATTTGTTCCCATTCCAGTGATGTGATGACAAATGTGTATTCCACCAAGTCCATACGTTCATTTTCTTATCACATTTATGCTTTAATAAACTGGAAATGACAGAATTCCCACAGCACTTATATTTATATAATTACATATTTTAAATATTTTAAAAATTAACTCACTGGAACAAGACCTGTCGATACTGTTAAAAGTAGTTGGTTTTTTTCCCAGGCTTTCCCCATATTTTACTCATTAATTAACATACAAGAGAAAAGGCATATAGAGATTTCAGTGCTAATGCCAGCTCTAAGGAGTTCCAGCCTCCCATCTCTGCAGCTTGCTGCTGTCCTTTCACATCTCTCTCTACCATGTCAACACGACTGCTAACGATATCAATGAACCGATCTGGCTTGAGAAATAATCCAAATTTTCCCTTAGAATATTCTTAAAGATTAATCAGTTCCTGGGCTGATATTACTATGTAAACTGATACTGCCTGTAGTGCTGAATATGGAGCCACAGCACAGATGTCTGGTTTCTTTATGTAATGAGACTTCTGTTCCATTTGTATGGAAATACACGCAAGAGCAGCACATCAGAACAGGTTCTATCTTGGGATTACACATAACAGCAATTTGGCTCTTTGGCTGATGATGAATGTGGGATGTCTGACCCAACTCTGTTTTTGAAGGACATTGTGACAATATTTCTCACCTTTCTTTTACAAGCAATATGGGTGTCTATTGTAGAGTTACTAAATCTCAAGCAGAAATGATCTTTGCTCTACAAAGCTTTTTAGGTCCTCTGGACAGAATTTCTATGGTGTTGGTAAGGGACAGCAGACCTTTGTATTTCAGCACTTGCTACTTACCTCAAACTATGATATGGTTCTTTGATGGAGACTAATGCAGATGAGTAACAAGGTGGCTGTTGTCCTGCGCACACCAGCGGTGACCATCCAAGGCTGAACTGAGCCCAGGAAAGAGTCCAGGGTATTTACATTAGTAAAATCCCAGGGGCAAATTCTGCAGATGTTGTTCTAAGACATGGAAATGAAAAGTGAAAATCACAGCATCAGTTTGATCCAAACCAAGATGATTTATCCTTCTAATTTAGTTCAGTTAGCATAAACAGTCTGTTGTATACTTGGACATTATCTATACCCACATATTATCTATAAATATAGGTATTGGTTGCCTAAAGAAAGTGAATCTTTTCCAATGTAGCCTAGGCAGAAGAGGAAGGTGCATTTTGTAGAGTCAAGGGTATTTCATAAGGTTACACTTCTAAAGAGAACGCAATAATTGCTTTCTCAATATTTGTCTCATCTCTGAAAGGACTTGGAAAACAGAGGAAGTGTGGGGATACTTTGTTCAAATCGAAAAAATACAGAAACATAGTTCCTTTTATAAATACAAGTCATCTTGAAGGTTTTGTTGTCAACTTATGATCAGTATGTCCTTCCATAGGCTCCAGTGGAACCATGCATGTGTTGTACAAGACTAACGACTGATGTAAGTAACATTTGCTGTGTATAAAGCTGCATTTTGCCCATGTTGCATGTTGTCTTGGGTGGCAGGCAGCAGGCAAGAAGTATTTATTCCTCCTTGAACAGCCATGACAAGAAGTTTAGTCTTTACTACTTCTGGAAGAGAAAGGAAGGATAACTTTCACTCTGTGAAAATCCAACACTTCCAAGGAATAACCTTGTAGAGCTCAAATCAATTCAGTGGAGTCTGGCAAGCTGGCCTCTCATTTCTGTAGAGATACAATTTGCTTATTGGAGGCACCTGCTTCCCGTTGTTCAGGATATTGGTCCCTTTTTTTACAGAATGACAAGGTGAGTCCTGTTGTGCATTGCATTTTGCTGTTGTGTAGGGATCTTTAGAGGAAAAGATAAAACAGACATACTTTTTAACCTAGAAATAGGAACTAGACAAGATCTCATCCAAGGTATAATGTGATAGTTCTTCATAATTCATCATTGCTCTCAAAGTTTCAGGCGTAGGTTTAGTCTGTGAACCCATGAACAAGAAGGTTTTTTTGCAAAGACTTTCAAAGGAAAGATCCAGTTTTTTTCAGGTGGTTATTTGTAATTTTCATCTTGCTGCAAAAAGGTGGAACTCCACTGTTTTATCCTTTTGGGGAATTCTGTTCCTCTTTTCTTGAAGTTCAGCTGACAACAAAACACTTGATCAGGCATAGCTTTCCAATGACAGTACCACATTAAATATTTTCAAGAGATAAAGCAAATAAAAATCTCAAACTTTGTTGGTGGTTGAATTTATACTTGGATTACACTTAAAGTTTTACAAGTAATTCCCATAAAATAAATACAAAACTTAAACTTGATTGACCAACACCTGGGACTGACTCAAAATTAAGACCTCTGTTTTACAGCCTCTGTTAACCGTTTTCAACAGCACTGCAAAACAACTTTCACAGTAGAGCACTGCATTACTTATAGATTTGCAATAAACCCAAAACAGCACTGGGTCTTGTTTGTATGTGGTACAGAAATGACACCTGCACCACATCAATAACTGCTAATACGACCAGTGCACATTTTCATTTGTGGATTTATGAGAAATGCCATACTCCATCACCCTTGAGGCCTAACCCTCTTATTTCCACTTGTGACCTGGGTTATGGTCAGCCTGATCAGTCATTTCAAATTTCCTCTTTTGTCTTTCAGGGAAGCTCACAAGCGTTGCACACCTTCTGAGTGTTTGTCCACATTGTCTGGCTCCGCGTTTGGCACTGGTTCAAAGCCATGCAAGCTCTTCCGTAGCACAACACACACTCCCAAGGCACACCACACGCACAAGCCACCTGCCAAATTTTATGGTGAGAACGGAATGACTTGCATTTGAATGGGTGTTCTTGGCTTTTACTGGCAGCTAATTACCTTCAGAGTTGATGCTGGCAATTGATGCTCAGCTGGTTCTTTTTAATAAGGCCATGTTAACAAATGAGACTATGATTTCTGGTCGGCCTTTGAACTTTTACACATTTACTTGTTCTGATGCTTGCTGCCAGTATAATTTTAGAGCCTACAGTTTGCGGATGCCGCATTGAGATTGAGTTCAACAGATACACATCTATTAATAATAAGATGACCAAGTTCGCCCTAGCACAACTTTATAATTAAAATAACATGCAAATATAGGTTACTTTCTTATTACAAGTCAAAACCATTTAAAAAATTGGTCCAAACTGCATATTGGCCAAACTGAATGTAAAATGTAAGGATCAGTTCCTGCTTCCCAGGGTGTTTTCTTTCTGTGAAGCACGTGAAGTGCTTTGGGAAATCTGCGATAGCACACAGATAGGAATTACTGTGCCCAGCTGTCCCTGGAAAATTGCCAGCACCATGATATCTCAGGAGGATGCGGAAGAACCAGTCCGGCTTTCCCCTGGACTATACAAAGAAAACAAAATGAGGCTTCCCAGTTTTATTTCTAGTACCCTCATCCAGCAGCCTGGAGCAGCTGAGGGCTCTTGAAGTCCTGGCCCAAAGCAAGTGTATTCATCCCTGTGGTGCTGTGTACGTGCCGTTGGGTCACCAGCTGGGTACAGGGTTGGGGTGGGGATAAAGCTCAGCTGCTGGGGACGGACAGTGCAGGTACAATGTGATAAGCAAGTTGCAAGGGGATGGTGCACACGTTGGGGAGATGAAATCTTGGGTTTGCGCTGTTAACCTTTTGCTGCTTGTAGGACTGCTTGCAGGAACATCAGTCATTCTAACCTTGTAATTCAGAAACGCATTTTCATGTGCCTGTCCTTCACACACAGGCTCCCCCGCCTCCCCGCTAACTGAAGGGCTGAAGTCAAAAAGAAGTTGCCGGAGAGTTTTATAGGTGTAAGGCAATGAGTATTTTCTTAATCGCTTGTGGAATGGCCAAGCTCTTCCAGCTGAGGTTAGAATAAGAGCAACAACAAAAAAACGCCATGGCAGACACACATTCTGAAAACTTGAACCAAAACTGTTAGTGTTCAACTAAAATGATAAGCAGCTGAAAATGGTGTCAGTTTATATATAATGGCTGCATGTAATGCCATTTTATAAAGGGAAATATCAACCAGGCTAGAGTAGGTAGACCTTGTAACACTGTAATAGCTAAGCTACCTTACTGCTGTGTTTGTTGAGAACCATGGATACTTTCCATAGTCATGTCTATTTTAGCTTTCTTTCATTTTGGAAATGAAAAGCATAGGTGTGGCATAGTTACTGTTGCAGCTGCCGACATGCCTTGACTGAAGAAGTACAGGTAATTAGTTTTTCATTAATATTAGTCATGGGGGGTGGGGAAGAAAAATGTGCTTTGTCATAATCCCTAAAGCAGCTACTTTGATTTGAAAGTGGTAGGACTACTGAAGAGAGATAAACTTCCAGTAGGAATATAATCTTTTGCACACTGTTCTTATTTTGCAACACTTCAAAAGATGATTTTGCCTGTCCCTCACAGAACTTGTGGTGTTTCTTCCTGCAGTTATCAGAGGATAACCTTCCTGAGATGGGTGATGAGTTATTAGAAACTGAAAAATGCTATATACAATTTGTGACAATTTTAGTGACACCATATAAATGAAAAACTATTTCTCTGTATTTTAAAATTAACATGAATCTGAATGAGGCCTGTATTTCCTTGGCAATGTATCATATATTTAGACATTCATTACTAAGGTGGACAGTTTATTGTTCACACAGACTGGGGATTAATTGGAAAAGAAACATGGAATGTAATTCTAACATGCTATCTTGATGGGCTGCTACTGTAAAATAAGGTTATTCTCACAACTTCATAAGAAAATCTATCAGCTATCTTCAGCTTTTTCTTACATAAAATATGTCAGAGCTGATTTATCCTGCTATAATGCCAGGTGGACGGACCTGAAAATGAAGGGGAGAAGAAATGAGGCCACTGAAAGTGTATCAGGGAACAGCTAATGAGATATCTCTAGCTTAAGGTCGTTAATGTTGTTCCCGCATGCAGTGAAGGGCAGTGATTCAGGGAGTCTCCAGTCTTCTGACGGAAATGAAGATACAGATCCAGTTTCTTTGCTATAACTATATGGGGTACAGAAATAAGACTGTTACAAGACACACTTGCTGGCTGTGATTTATACCATATCAGTCCCAAGGTATTAATTTGGGCCCTCTTGAAGCTGCTCTAACTCAAACTAGTTGTCAGTAGTCTAATTTTGATAAATTGGGGTATGTGTCTAGCATGCATATCTGTCATAATTCTTCTTATGCCAGACTGGGGCCTTCTGAGACAATTCTGAGAGCAGGATTTTTCTGTAAGCCATGGCAGCTCTCCTGAACTTTGCCTTGAATGTTGAATCTCTGCAAGGATTTCCTGGTTTGTTGTCTTTCACTGTATTACCTCACATTCAGTATTGCGGTGTAGATGTGAGGGAACACAGCAAGTGCTGACTGGGTTTCGCTGAGTGATCAGGTCGGGTTTTAGTCCCATAATTTGTATGCTCTAGAAGAGCATGTGCTTTTGAAATACTCCCTGGAGCATGAGCAGAATGTGTGACTAACTGGTGAGGGGGTCGGTCTTTTTCATCCCAGCATTTGCTTTAATGTAACTGAACAGCAGATCTCTCTTGGGGCTGTGTCCCAGCTCACCTTTCAGTAAACGTGGGAAAGGATTGGTACGCGTAGCACTGTGCGACTGTGTCGAGGACCATCAAGCCATGATTTTAGCAGCGGTAGTGAAGATATACAGTGTAATGGAGGGATGATCTTAGGATCACTCTAGATCTCTGGGACATCACAGTTTGCCTTCCCGCGTTCTGTTCTCCCCATTTGCAAAATAAAAGTGACATCCACCTGCCCACCTTTACCTGACTTTGTGCTGTGAAGTGGAAGCTGTTAAGATAGCAAGTGTAATGAGTTCTGCAAAGTCTACAATACTGTATGTATTGTATGCATACTCACCGTTTCTCTTTGTAGTTTTGTCATTTTGTAGTTATTTTATACATACCTACACAGAGGTTGCTGTCAATTAAAAGAAGATCAAGTAAGTATGTCCCCTTTCCATTTATTTTTTTAGCATCAGTTCTGCTCATCTTAAGTTTTCATGCTGCGATATTTTCACCTAAAAGTTGTACTGTATTTTTACATAACATGAGTATACAAAGGTAAGACCAAAAAAACCCGCAAGAAGAGACACCCAGATGCATCATGTTGCAGTAAGAATCCCTTAGGTGTGTTCCAGCAGAATATAGATTCCTTGAAATAAAAAGAGAACAGATTTCTTGAAAAACAAGGGAAGAACTTGGAGGTCTGAATGACAGAGTATATTTGCAGTACAGATTATATTAAAATATTTCATCTTCTCAACCTCTAGGGGGGACTATGTTTTCAGCGAACCTGTCTGTGAACAATTGTCTTAATCTGCGGCAGGCTGTGCAGACTGCTGCTAACGCTAGCTGGAGTGAGTCAAGTGATTCTTGATTTGTGTATAAGTTATTTCTGGGGGGAAAATAGCCTGTGTCTGAAATGACCTTAGTCCTAAAGGGCCAGCCTGAAATCTCTGGTCCTGCTGCAGTCCGCAGACATTCTGCCTGCTACTAATTCACAACTGCAAAATTTGTTCCTATTAAAAAGCATTTATGTAGCTGAAAAAAATAACATTTGTGGAGAAATGTTGGATTTACAGCTATGGAAAATACTGTAAGTGAACTAATGATGAAGTGGATTAAGTGACATTTTGCATTGGGATTAACAAGTAAATTCTCTTGCATAACTCTCTGGCTCAGAAAGATAAATCAATCACAGGCTGGGATTCTTCTTTACAAAACTGCTTAGGGTGAAGTGGAGCAATGGAAACGTCCACGACACTTTGGGCCCACAGCGGCACTGTGTAAGGCTGAATGAAATTGCTGAAGTGAGTAAGGACCACATACTGTGGGCCAAATCTTTTTCTGAAAGCATCAGAATTGGTCTTGATGCTACTACTGGTACACAGTACTGGCTAGATGCCTTTTGTTTCTTTTTCCCCTCGTGTTGGCCCTGCTTCTCCCATTCCTACTCATTCCCAGCAGCACTTTACCTCACAAGGAGCAGCCAGCACGAAGGGATGGCAGCACTGTGATTTATGGGCTCACTATCTCTTCCGTGGTGTTTACACAGCTTACACTCAAATCAGACAGCTAGGAGAGTATGCAGCTCACACATAAAATGAGAAAGATATTCTGGTGGGGGGAAGGAGGGAATCAAGAGAGATCCATCCAGATTTTGGTGTTGTAAACACATCTGTAGGGTCACCATAAAGCAGTGACTACAAAGGTCAGCATTTCAAAATGTGTCTTAAGAAAATGTTTTTGCAAGCTTTGTGGTGAAGATGGCTGGCATGTTGTATATTGTAACATTCTGCTTAATCTCCGCTATGTTATACGGAGTCATTTACAACAAAAAATGCCTGACATAACTTGCAGTACAGGAACATACAAAACCAGCTTCACCAGGGTGGATGTTTATGTAATCTTCAAGAACACTCTGAAGTTCGATTCAGTAATCAAATAAAACTACGCGAGAGGCACATTTCTCAGAGAAACTACCCATCTTTGAATTTCTGAGCTCTATTTTACTGAGCCTTGTTACATAAATGCTCCAGAAAAACTTTTTTGACGGTTATTTCTGTACATCGCATTATCTGTTTTCATTCCACTTCTCAGCTGTCATTGCACAAGTGCCTCCAGCTTTCTCCTCTTTTTAATTGAGGCATCTGAAAGGTGAGCAGATGGTCACCCCAGGACCACAGGTTTCCCATTCATGGACAGAACAGTGAAGGCGGCAACAAAAGTAAGTTTGCACAGACTGCCCTGACAACGACCTCTGTGCTCAACTAAACAAACCCCTTCTGTAAAGCCAGGAGCAGTTCACTCACTTTTTCAAATGCAAACCTGGTACTCTCTGAGTAACCATAAAACACCAAACTGCGCAGTCCTGCTCTGGGTTGGAGGATGCATGTTGTTCCTGGGCACAGAAAACTCCATAGAGAGCCATCCTTTAGGATTTTGCTGACAAAAACCATCAGGTATTCCGAAGCCTCTTTCACAAAACATTTTGCACATTTTTCATTGACTTTATTCCAGAACAGGAGTGTACGTTTTAAATGGACACTAACAAAATCTTAAGCATAACAGCTTTACCACCAGTACGTAGAGCTGAACAGGGATGCTTTTCACATGGTCTGACTAGGCAGCGCTGTCAAAACAATTAACAAAGTTATTTTTTTTTTCCCAAGAAAATAATCTCCGAACAAGATTTGTCTCTGTCACTGGGGAAACCTCTGCTGCTCGGGGCGTGAAATTGCGTCTCTGAGACAGAGTGGCTGGGAAGCGACAGAAAACTGCATCTGGGCCCTCTTTGGCGTGGGATCTCAGAAAGACCCCAGAGAGACACAGGCGGGTGTCAGGGATCCAGTGTCCTCTTCCCCGTACGGTTATGCCATCCCTCAGCATGGGCACCTTTCTGAGTGAGGAGATGGGAGCCAGGCAGCCCTGCTTATACCCCGCTGCAAAGCCCTTCAGGGTGCTGCCTGCATCCCCCCGTGCCGATGGTGCAACGCACCCTTCCTCAACCCCCCCGGCTCTGCCGAGCACCGACCCCTGGGCACTCGGGGCGGGGAGGAGGCTCAAATGCTTCCCTTATGCCACAAAGTGCAGTTTAACCGGGCTGAAGCAACCCAGAAAGTATTTAAAAAAAAAAAAAAGAAATT
>VXBL01006487.1:102850-157806 GCA_013400195.1 Aramus guarauna | reverse complement strand
CCACATGGCCGTGCACAGCTTCGACGAGAGCAGCCGACACCTCGACCTCGACGACGTTGTCCGCGCCCTCCAGACCGGCGAGAGGGGTGAGTGGCGGCGAGGCGCCCGGCTTGGCTGCTCGACGATGTTCGGTGGTGGCTGGGGTCAGGGTCGGGGTGCTGGGGTGGTGGGAAGGTCCCGTGGGATGAGGGAGTCACGTCCCGTCCCTACCCATGGGGAAACACCGGTGCTGTACCGGCATCGCCGGGGCAGGCGTGCCCCGATTAGATGGGGACCGGATGCCCTGAGCGAAAGCTGTGCCCACAGAAGTTCATTAGAGTTGTGCCCTCTGCGCTGGGGAGGGGGGCTCGCCCTCGAGGACAACGCTCGGAGGGTTTTGCGGCACAGTAAGAAATCAACTTTCTGCCGCTGGTCTGGGTTACCCAAAATCACCTGCATCTGCATATCGGTTGCTTATTCTTTGAGATTTTTGAAGAGACTCTCTGTAAGTTCAAAGTCTAAGCAAAGATGTTTTATTCTCACCCTGCTGTGTCTTGCCGCAGGGATCCTTTTCCCTGCCCCTGCTGTTGGAAGCCCTGTTGAGTACTTCATAAATAACAAATGCGTTTAGGGGAAGCGGTCATTTCAGGGGATGTGTGGATGCGAAACCCGTGTGTGCGCAGTGATATTGCCACCAACTGTTAGCAAAACACGGTGGAGATAAATGGCTTGTAAAACATCTTGGAAAGTCACCCCTGGGCTGGATGAAATGCCTTTGCATCATGAAGTAGTAAAAAGCTCGGTGCTTTGGGAGGTGTGAATTTGTAGTTTGATGCGTTTTAAAGTGAGGTCTCGCTGAGCAATGGGTGGATACGTGGGCTATCAAAAAGGCATTTTCTGTTAGAGGCTTTTACCAGCCATTGGCTTTCCTAGTAAATTATTGCAAAAAAAGAAAAGGTGTATTTCAGGAACGGACCGCAGGATCAAGTTAAAGTCCTTAGCTGTTTTCCAAAAGAGACATGTATGTACAAAGTGCTTTCTAAAATGTTTACATCCCTGGTTGTAGAATACTAAAAGAGCATCAAAATTGGACCGATAAAGATCATGCTGTGCGTGACTGGCACCACTGGTGTTATGGTGCTGTAGACTGCAGACGGAGCAGCCGTGCACCGCTGCTGTCGGTAACGCTGCTGTGAAATCTTTAACATGCACAGGACGGTGTGTGAGATAACCGAGATCTAAGAGTATGTGGCTCTTTAATTCTCTCTACACTGAAGCAGGTGCTTAAAATAGAGCTTTCCTTCCTAGTAAGTACCATTCGGGGAAGTGTACTGAAAGGAGAGAGAAGTGTGTAAGTGCTAGAGGAAACCACTACGTGGGGAAAGATGCTTTTCATTTTTCGTCAGCCTAACTTTTTGTTTGGCTTTCCTGATGCTAAGAGCGTAACAGCACGCTTACGGCAGGAAAAGACGAGTGTTCGCCCTTAGCCAAAGGCAGCTGTGGCTGTGCTGTGGGAGCGTGACTGGTGGCTAAAGGCAAACCCTGCTCTTCAGACCGTGCTGACAGAGGTTTGCTTTCAGCCTGCGTTTAAATGCCTTGCTGAGCTGAGACCTTTTGTCTGGCATCATTCTGTAACTTGCAAATGACTGAACAAAAGCAGCCCTCTGTCTTCTTTACCCTCCCTGTGCCCTGTGGGGGTCTTTCTCTCCATCTCACCTCTTCATTTGTTCTGTGGCTCATGCCGCTACTGCAAAATGCAGCAAGTGGGGCCCTTTGGCTTCCACTTGTGCCTTTCTGACTTCAAAGACGAACAGCAGGACTCACCTGGTGCATTCCTCTGGGTCTGAGGGGTGGTCCTGCCGTTCATGACATCTTCTAGGCTGTGCCAATATGTTAAAAGTCATACATCATGTGAAGGATGCACCATGTGCCTTAGCTGGCCAGATAAGTCTTCATTTCCCCTGGGGACTCCTTGGAGGTGGCCCCAGTGATGGAGGCAGCAGGGGCACTGTCCAGATCACTTTCTAGAAACGGTTTTGGTTGGTTGGTTTTCTCACCAGTTTTTAAGGGCTCCTGTGTTGCACCTGCTGTGACACTGTCCTGTGCTCTGACCCCGCACCTTCTCTGTGTCCAGAGATTGCTGCTGGTGGTGGTCCCACCTGAGCAGTGGAGCTTCCTTGTGCCGCCCAGAGTGGGAGTGGGCTTTCAAACCAATACGGGATACCTACTTGAAACTCTCTGACAAAGAAGCTGCCCCATCAGCTGGCCCGTGGGGACCCGGGGCAGAGGCTGACCCCCTGGGTTAGATTTGCCCTGAGCTCTCGGGGGGGGCAGGGGCACACTCAGCCGTGCACCCGTGCTTGCCAGCAGCGGCCTGTTCAGTCCCTGGAGCCCTTTCAAAAGACTCAAGTCCTGGAGCCACAACAAAATTATGATGAAAAATGTGATGATAAAAGTTAACCACTTGTCTTCAATGAATTTCATTAGTATTTCAAGCTCCCCCGTGTAGGCTTAGTTAGCCACGCTGCAGACCTGATGCTGTAGGCTCACGTTTACCATAATGGTCATAAACCCAGGACTGTGCTTAAATACATTTTGCATAAGCATCTGTTGTCCAAGGGATGCACCTGGCAAAGGGAGCACTTACTCCTTTAACTGGAATGAAAGTATTTGCAGGATAAGTCCGTAATCGTCGTCAATAAATTCAGAATATTAGTATTAGAATTACTGTGGTCTGCATGTATTATACTGGAGTGAGTACATTTTGTATGTGTCTGCATGTACACATTTGTATGTACACAACAGTAAGGTACAGATGCAGATTAAATACTCAACAATTTACATTTTTGGAAGATTGGAAGAGACATGCCATTAGTTCATTTGCTTCAAAATCTTGAAATATATAATCTTTGCTCTCCTGCTGGGTTAAACACTGCATCCAAATAGTTAATATTACTTCCCTTACATTCCTTTTGAGGCTTACAAAATATGATTTAATGTATTTTAACATAGGTTTTTTTCCCCCACTCTTTCTTTTGCTCAAGGGTTTTTACTGGTGTTGTGGGAATCTCTTTGATTCCATCTACAGATTATGATTTTATGATAGATGTGAATTATAAAGGCAAAATCAAGGGAGAATTGGGAGGGCAGCAAGGAAACATTTCAAAAGGAAATCTCTCACCTATACTGAACTTAGGAACAATAAGACAAATTAATTCCTGATGTGCATCTGGAAAAGATTTGATACAAATTTCATTGTAAGAATTTTTTTTTTCCTTCTTCTTCTTTTCCTTCATGCTAATATACTTCACAATGGTCGTGAAATATGTCTTGCTCTTTTGCTCTGGAAATTATTACATTGCTCTGCTATAATCAGTAGGACAGAGCTATGCGTGGTATAACTCTCCTGATGCGTGGGGATGTACCGAACGTGACTCACCCCGGCGGCGCGTCTGGAGCTTTATGCCTGTGATGGCATCCAACCAGAAAAGCAATGGGAGAAGATTCATTGTGTGCGAAAAGATTTGGCCCATTTGGCCTTTTCATTTCTTATAATAGCAAACACTTCTAACCAGAAGAGCTGAATGTGGTTTTGATTCAGTTTTATTGTTGGGGTGAAAATATTTGCGTACATTATTGTAGCTTTTGAGCCCTGCTGTGCGTGACGGCGTTCTTGGAAACGTGCGTGCAGTTGGTTTCAAATCATCGTCCCAACAGGATCTCTTACGACTTTGCTGTAAGATATAGCCCTGAAGCACGCACTGGTACAATACTGTGCTTCTCCCTTTGATGTCAGTAGCTTCGCACCCGTGAACCTACATAAAAGTTTATAGTATAATGTGCTTGGTGTGGGAGGTGCCTCCCCATTGCTGAACACCTTGCCTGGGTTTCTGCTTTGCCATTGCAGAGGGAGGGGGTGACAAGGGGAGTAGTCCTCCTGCTCAGCAGGTTGGTGAGGAGACCTCTCAACCACAGTTGTCACAGTGTGGGTCATGGTGCCCACGTGGAGCACACCTGTGGGCTTGTAGGTCCTGTTGTAGCAGCTGAGCCCTTGCTTCGCTCTTGGCTCGTGATAAATGAGGCTCTGTGGCGTTTAATCTTGTAACCGTCTTTAATCTTCACACTTAGAAAGTGGCACTTGCTTTTTCCATTTCTGAGCATGTAGTGTCCCAGCAAAGGTTGATGCCTGTACGTTCTCTGGAGAGAAAGTCACATTCTGGAGAGATTCATACCACTGTCCCTAGACAGCTGCAGAGATGCTGCTCTACGTTGACTGTAGAGAGGCAAGAAATTCAAGACCAGATACCTAAATTTTAGACAGCTGAGGTCTAGGTGAGATGACTCTATGCCAAACTGTTCAATGGAACAGAAATTAAAAAGGTAATGTCATTGTATCACCTTAATTATTCATCTTCAGATTGTCTTATGCCTTCTTAGAAGTAACAACAGAGGCTTATGGTTTCAATTGACTCTACAAATATATGCAGTTGAAGAAATATGAAGCCAGAACTTATCACATGTTGCCAGGGTAAAAAAACTTGTGTCACACAGAGGCTCTATTTAATTATTTTTGGAGGAGACGAGGGAGTAGGAAGCCTCTCTATGTTTGTTACCTGTCTTAAGTTAGCTGTTTGGGAAATCGTCTTTGTTTGCCACATGCACTGTCGTGTTTGTTGCGACACTGGGAGGACAGCTGGGGTCACTGTCTCTGGCAGCATTCATGCTTAACAGACTGTTCCCTGATGTTCTTCAACTGCTTCTTATCTGTGTTTTCCATTTTCTTCCACCAGTTGTAATCATGTGTGCCAGCGGTGACACAATCAGGAACATCATGCTGGCTGCTCATCGGCAAGGAATGACCAATGGGGACTACGCTTTCTTCAATATTGAACTCTTCAACAGCTCATCATATGGTAATGTTTTTCCTGCCCAAGTATGTTGCAAAGTCTTCTGTAGGCCTGGTAATATTTTTAGATTTGTTAGCCTCAAAATACGCCTCACTGAGTCCCAGACTTCACCGCTGTCTCTCCCTGTTGTTACAGTTACCTTCTGCTTAGGGTACGGTATTGCAGGAAATAAACCAGACCTGGTGGCTGTAGTTGCCGCTGGGTGGATCACAAGACGCCAAATACACTGTAGGCATTATTTATTTAGTTACTGTAGGCAGTGTGGTACCCCACACTGCAGCGTGTGCGCTCAGCTCTGGGTTGCTTGCACCATCCCCAGCCTTGCGACTGGCAGATCTCAGGGCAGGGGTATTCCTGGCTCCCCGGTGGGCTGCGGCACGTGCGGATGGCTGGAAGGAGGCAACAGCAACAAGCAAGAGCCGTGGCAGCTGTAGCACCAGGGCCTCCAGAAGTCACCTCTGTGCTGGGGGATCCACACGTCTGATTTGTTTCGGCTTTTAATTGTGACCCCCATCTGCAAAAATACTCAGCAGTGTTGCGTTGAAGGGAAAGCACTGGATGGGACATACAGACTCCAAATGTATTAGTAGGGTGGATAAAAATGGCTGATTTCATCCCTAAGTAAAAAGAGTCAGATTTGTCAAATTAAAGCATGACTTTAAAATGTAAATTCAATGCATTGCTCTTTGAAATATGCCTACATTCAGTTACATTTCAAATTATGGCAGTGCATGGCAGGGACTAAACCTGCTGTCAGCCACTACAGCTGTCTCAGTTAAATTCATTGTACTGGAGCAATGTGTTTGCCGAGTTTTAAACAATGTCAGATGGCTGAAGCTGAGGCAAGTTCCTACCTGGGAACTAGGTTTTGTTGAAGTGTCAGTGTAGCTTTTGAAAGGAGCAGCCTCTTTGGCAGGTGCAGAGAAAATAATTTCCCCTCTACAGGCTGCCTTTAAGTAACCCACTACAATAACGAGTTAATTTCAAATTGAAAACCAAGTGGGAATTGAGAAGGAAGGAAAAGTTGGGGTTTTTTTCCTTCAAGCCTCAAAAAACTGTCAAACAGGAACAACTGAAGTCTCAAGGATGATGTATTTTGTTTAAAAGATCAGTTAATTATAGGTTAAATTCTTTTGCATAGACTTCTTGTTATCCATCTACCACCTCTGAGATTATTTTTACAATAAACAGTGCTGTTGAAAAGCTCTAAAGTGAACGCATGTAGCTGTTTAAATTTGGAGATGCAGATACCACTACATGTGTATTCTAGGTTAACTAAGGAAGTTCCTGGTTCTGCCAGGTAATAAGGAAATCACTTGAAAAACTAAAAGATAAAGTTGCAGAACAAGATCAAAGCCAATGATTCAAATCAAGGTTTTCTTTTTGTTGACTTGAATTTGGAGTGACTTCATCCCTTGTGGTATAAGCAAAACCATTTGGCATTGCAGCCTAAATCAGGACCAGGGCAAAAAGCTGAAGGTCTACCCACCATATCAGCAGTCACAAAACCCTGAAGTTTTGGCCCTTCTGTAGACCTTGCGAGCTTTGCAGGCTTGGCTTTACTGTAAACCACAGATCAAATAACCCCTCTGGCTGCTGGCAGCGGCTCGTTACTGCTGTGCTACTGCTGCATTTCATCTCACTGAGTAGAAATGTGTCAGAAGTGATTCATTGGACTGTGGGTACAAGTCTGCACGTGAGCTGGGCTCCCTTTGGAGACGCAGGAGAGAAGTCCAGGCACCCTGGGACCACCACTCACCTCGTCCTTAGGTGTCCGCAATGACTCAGATGAGTGACACAACTGATGGTTTCCTTGCCTTGGCTGAAATGAGCGCAGGGTGACTACCTGGGAAGTGCTGAAGCTGGCCAGAATAGATGGTACCCAAAGTTTTCCTTGAGCAGGTGATGCTCATGGAAGAGCAGCAGCTCTAGGAGGTGGGCTGCTGTGTTTTGTAATGGTTTTGCTTTCCAGGATGGTAGCTGCTAGGAGGTAGCGGCGGTTGCAGGAGGCAGCGTTGCAATCCCCAGAGTCAGCACCCTGCCCCAGGAAGGACCCCAGCATCCCAGCGGATGCGTCTGTGGGGTCTCCTCAGTGATGTGGCCCCAGCAGATGACACTTTGTTCAGCCGTGTGCAGGGCACTGCTCTGCTGTCCTGGCGTGGGACCTCCATGCAGCATGGTGATGGGGGCCATTCCTGTGCAATCATATGGGACTGTCAGCAGAATCCTCTGCGTTGCAGGTAGTCCAGTCTTCTTCTAGCTTGTCCAAGGGACTAATGAAAACTGTCTGTATTCTGATGTAGTGTGGTTAGAATGTGGCATTTCCTGACATTTCTAAGTAATAATTCTTTTAAACCAATTTTTCTGTTTCTTTGTGGATGTGTTTCTTATGAAGAGTGAAAAGTTGACTGTTGTGCAGATGGTCATCACATGTGGAAAGCAAGCGTAATAGAGAAACTTAGAGAAATTCCCCCAAAATTCCTTGTTCCCAGTGCCTGGAGGTACTGGTACAAAATCTAAGAGTGGGTGTGATTGCCAAATTGGGACTTTGCCTTTAAGTTCAGATGACCATATTGCAGTTTGTTGCCCTCTGTTCTGAATATTTTTAATTTTTCAGAAGAGCGGGCCTATTAAACGCCAAGGCTGCAATAATTGCACATAAATACTGTGGCAAGTTGACATCCCGCAAAATAATCCATGAAGGAATTTAAAGACGTAAATTATTCTAGGAACGCTGTTATGCAAGTATACCTCGCCTGCTCCTCATGTCAGGATTTTTGAAAATAAATATATATAGTGTCCAGGACAGAAACTTACTCACATTCTACCAGNTTTTTTTTTTTTTTTCTATAATCTCACTCTTCTTAGCCATCTCCATACAAAAGCTGTAGCAAAGCCTTCTGTGCTGTACTCCCTGCCGCACTTATTGAATGCTGCACTTCAGAAATGCAGGTACCCAGCTGGGGCAGAGGCTGTTCAGCTTCGAGGGTCCGGCAGGGCTTGTCCCCTTCTGTGGGGAAGCTAGCAAGACGTGCTAGCTTGCAATTGCCAGATGTGTCTTTCTTTCTTCTCGAAAGCAGTAACAAGGACGGCGTGCAGGCACTGAAGGGAAGAGTGCTCCCTCTGAGGGCAAAACCAGACGGCAGCATCTTAGTTAGTTGCTCTCCAGTGTTTTCATTAGGTCTGATGAATAGGATCCTGGCATAAGTAATTTTGACCGGTTAAACTTTGTATTGGGAAAGAAATCCCTAGACCAAGGCAGATGTATCTAGAGCTTGTTTCTAAGAGAATGAAATCACTTAAAAAAAAAAAAAAAAAAAAAGGAAAAGAGAAATTAAGAATTAGAAAGGTTCATAGTATTTATAAAGACTACAGTCCTAGCTGGTGCTGAGCTATTGTAAATAAGGCTTTTCTGGCATGGAAAAGGGAGGTAAAAGGGCTCAGGTGGTCCTGTGCGTCCAGCCCTGAGCTGGGAGTGACAGCAGGAGCCAAAAGCAGCAGGAGGAAAGACTTGTCCTGTGGAGAAGTGCAGGTCCTGTGTTCTTTCCCCTGTATTCTCTGAGGAAGCAGAGCGATTCTCCAATTACATTTATTGTCAAAACAAAAGAAGGGGGGGAAAAAAGTCCTAGCACCAGTGCTGGAGCTCTGTATTCACCTGCTTCGGGGGAACTGAGGTGGTCTGTCCATGAATTTGCTCTTGCAGGTAGCAATGCAGCTGGTAGTGCTGTGCAAGGAGCGCCATGGGTTTGATGCCTGGATTCCATCTCCGTTAGCATCTCCACTCCCTAACCGCTTGCTTCTCTTGGTCCAAATGACACCATGGTCCTCAACACAAGCAAAGCAGCTACCTGCTCTCTCATCTGAGCGTCCCGTGTGCCTCCATGTTGCCCTTGGGAGCTTAACATAGTCTTCGTCTTGGCTCGTTTAGCCATGATGGGGTTTGTTGCTGTTGTTCAAAAAATAAAATGACTGTCTATCTTTTAATTATGTGTATTATGCATTTAAAGGCACACTGCTTAGGGCTACCACTGGTCCCTGTAGGCCTCTTTTACGTATCATTTACTTGGAATAGCACAAAACCTGCTCCAGGGCAATGTGGACCTTTCCACTGATCTCGTGAAGCTTTGCGTGAGGGTCTCATGGGCTGCTGTTAGGCAGAAGGAGTCCTCTGCTAATTAACAGCCAGTCAGCTATCCCGCTTTTTAAAAATCTGATTACTTTACTGGTGGTCCGGGTTAAATTGTTCCCCTGCTGTAACACAAAATGTGTCAATACAACATAGGCGAAGTATCCCATTTTATTTCTAAATGCTTCTTTTCTAGTAAGAGCAGGGCTGGTCTGGCAGCCACTGCACACATGGTTTTCTCCCTGACGGCTGTGGGAGAAGTAGCTGTACCATCTGCCTCCCATTTGGGGAGGTGATCATACTGTTGACTTTACTGGTGCCTTTCTGACTGTCCAAGAGTGTCGCCAGTGGAGTGATGTGTTAACAAAAACTTTGTGGTCTAATCCTCCCTTACTTGTTCTAACTTAAATATCTCTGCATTCGAGATCTGGCACATGTTTTTTGTGCTCTGAGATGGCTTCTCATGCTTAGGCTTCATCCCACCCTTTAAAAATAAGCAAGCACAGCATGGGAGTGAAGCTGTCCTGTTTGCACATTTACTTTCCACCAGCCATTCCTCCCAGCCCAGTTTCCTGCACATCTTGGAGCAGGTTCAGTTCTCCCTTGTACTCTGCAATTGCCCCAAAGTGCAGGTGAGGGGACTGCTGGGTGGAAAAAGGAAGGCAGTCTTGTAATGGTACCTAATTTGGAGTTGGAAATATGCTTGGTATCCCCTTAGGAAATGGCTCTTGGAGAAGAGGAGACAAACACGACCTTGAAGCCAAGAAGGCATACTCGTACCTCCAAACCATCACTCTGCTGAGGACTGTGAAGCCTGAGTTTGAGAAGTTTTCCCTGGAGGTGAAAAGTTCTGTTCAGAAGCAAGGTCTGCATGAGGATGACTACGTAAGTACTTGATGACAGACTTCAGGTCTTAGCATCTTCAGAAACATACTCCTAATTAAAGCAAAAGTAGCAGTGAGACCTTATCAGGAGAGAATCACCTGGGTTCATTTGTAAAATCCCACCATTGCCTATAATCTTATTTCCTTTTCCCCTTTTCCCCTTTTCCCCTTTTCCCCTTTTCCCCTTTTCCCCTTATTAATAATTCCAATAGGGACAATAGACTTGGCCTAGGTGCACTAGGTCTGTGCACCACCATCCATGACCAATTGTCCTGTGCTTCCCCCCTTGTTCATCAGCAGGAAGGTTGGGGAAAGGCAGGTTGCCAGTTCTCTCTCCCTCTCCCACCAATCACTTGTCTTTTTTTAACAGGCAAAGAACTATATTTTTCTTTTTTGTTTTCTCTCAGTAAATTTTTTTTTTTGTAGCATCAGATCTCAGAAAGTTACACTGTCTGTATGGTGTCTGATGAAGTTTTTCTTGATGTGAATGAGAAAAGTTATTTTATTTCCCAAGTAAGCACATTTAGGTTGTTGCTATTGTTTCTTTTAAACAGTCTAAAGTATCGGTATAGTCCTTGCGAATTGTTTTAAGCCTAGGGGAGTGTCACAGTCCTTCAGAGATGGATGTGGGAGAGTATGTCTTTTTTCTTATCTCTCCAAATGTAGGAGGAAGATGCCTATGAGAATTGCTTTTGAGCTACCACTAAGTTAGGTGTTTTCATAGAAAAGTCTTCTGTGAAAGCAAAAATATATAGCACATACCTAGCGGGATTTCTGCATGCTGATACAAGTACTTCTCAGTCAGCCTTCCCCATCACGGGGAGTAAACTTTCCAAATAAGCTCATGAAGAAAAGAGGCTTGATGAGAGTTTGCTCACTCTTTAGCTGTACGAAAGGAGAGCAAGGAATTGATGCCTGAAACTCAAGAAAGCAACCCAAACTCCTCATTTACCAGCTCCTACTTAGGTACCTACCTCATCTCTTTGCTCCAAGCATTGTGTCCCTCTCATGTGGAGGCGTCATCTTTAGTTTGAAGCACAAGCTGCTGAATGTGAATGTGGTGTTAATAAATGACCTTTCCTGCAGTTTATTGCATAACCTCACCTGTGCTTCTTAGAACTTGAATATATTTTATTTAAATATTTTACTTAAAATGTTACGTTTAAATCACATCACTGGCCTATATTTTTCCTGTGAAACTTTCAAAGCCTAGGCGGGCAGAAATAGTCTTTTGTTGGCATTCTTTGCCTTGGGTTAGTGGAGAAACCCCAACTGCTGAGTTCAAGGTGCTGCTCTCTGAAGAACCTGCTAAATGAGTTTTGAACATGGCGTGGCACTGTAATTTGTGCTGTTTCTCCCTTCTCCCTCCATGTGCCCCTTCACAGGTGTCACTTAGCAAGCTACGTACCTTGAAAATCTGCCATGTGCTCTTGGTTGTGTTTGGCAAGAAATGTGATTTTGAATATTAAAGATCCGGTCATCCCCAGTTTTGTGGCTTTTCTAGTGTGGGCAGTGTGATGTTTCCCCAGATAAGAAAAGTGTTAAGCTGCTGAGAGCTCAGTATACTGTCTCTCCAGCCCCTGGGCAATGGGCCGTGCTCCAGAGGGCAGTTTGGAGGCAGGCAGGGGGGTACTTTGCTGTTCTTTAGTGGGGGGACCCCACTAAAATGCAAGTTCAGCGTTGATAGACACTGGATAGATACCAGCCCAGTTATGGTAAAGCAGAATTGGATCTATGAGAGAGCGAATCCCTCTGTGCCAGCACGGGAGAGGTGTTGCAGGCTAATGTATTTGTTGAGGAGACTCCTTGCACAGCTGTGTACCTGCTGCCAGAATTCCTCCTTTCTCTTTCCTCATCCATGGTTGCTTGTGCAATCAGACGTCTGTGCTGGCAGTGCTCCTGGTGTCCTAGGGCAGCTGTGCACGTGCCTGGCTCCCTACCACCTCGTCCTTGACCTTCTGCCTGGCTCTGGGGGTTGCATCTCCCTATATCCCATTCCCACCTGTGATCCAGAGCTTTTCACTTTGATCCAAGCACTCCCTCACTCAGAAATGTTCAGTCTGGGCAGTGGCATGGGGCTCCTCCTGCTGCTGGCTCTCCTGCTCTTCTTTCTGCTCTTCCTTTCCTACCTGGAGGCTGTAGGGATCTGGGGCTCCGGGTATAGGAGATACAGGTCTTGGCTATGGGGGAAGGAGGTTTGGTTTCAAATGCAGAGTGTCCTGGTATTCCATGGACACTTAATGTATATCTCATTAGAGCCTCCTCTACGTGCTTTCTCACAGCCTCCCAACCCAGTGGGAAAATAAAACTTCTTTAAGAGGGTAGCCTTGGGTTGAGCACAGCAGAAACATTAACTGTGTTATTTCATTAACAGTGTGTGAATTTTAACTGTCTGGTTTGCTTTTCATCATTTATGATGAATTTTACATTTCGACACTTTGGACAGTGGGAAAGAGACATTCATATTCATATTCCCTGAACTAGTTGTCCTCCTGCCGTGGTCAGAGGAGAAACATTTCAGGGCAGCCTTCAGGCTCAAGAAAGAAATCCATTTTAAAAACTAATGGGGAAAAATAAAAAGCCCAGCTGAGGGCCAGTTCCTTCCTCTCTGAAAGATATGTGGGTAGTGGGCATCTCATTAACAGTGCTTCTTTTGGCAGCATGGGAAGAAAGCAGCAGTGTTGGCCTGGGCGCGCGTTAAGCAAGGCTGTGTCCTCCAAGGGAAGCTTGGGAGGGAGAGGTCCTTCAGCTGAGTGGGTGGGAAGTGACAGAGGTGGATTTTTCTCTGCTTAATTCTGCTCCTGAAAACAAAAACTCTGGTGAAAGATAGTCAGTGGCATAGTCCATTTAAAATCCTATCCATGGGTATTAAATATAATCCTCATCCTTTTCTACAAGCTGTGCGCCAAGAGGATGAACTCAGGGAGGTTTGGATTTGAAGCATTCGGTGCTTCCCTGTGTGGATTCTTCCAGTGTCATGGGAAAATGGGGCCCTGGGTCTGTGGTCTAAATTATCTTGCAGTGACCCTAACTGAAACAGAAGTAGTGAGCACTGCCATTTTGTCCTGGCCTCTTGCCAGCACTATTCCTAAAGGCATTATTATCTACCAAAACAGAGTATCATAAAAATGGAAAATAAGCAGATGACAGAAGGAAAGATAAGGGAGACAGAAAGGGCAAAGTCCTGAAGCAGCAGCTGTGCAATTGCCGGACTGGAGAACACATACAACCCTTGGAGGAGTAACAGGTCAAAGAGTGTCGCTGGCCTTCTTCATCTCCAACTGTGAAATCACACAGAAAAGAGAAAAACGTGTTGTGGGTATGTCTTTCCCAGCTCAGAAATTGCTGTTGTTTCTGCGTGGCTGCTGTGCTGTGGCAAGGGGGAAAGTGGAAGAGCCTGCACTTTGTGAGTGAGCGGGAAAGTGTGGAAAAGTAATTTCTCTGACTCCTCCAGGAATCTGTCTTGTGAAGGAAAAAGCTTCCTTAAGCACCTTTTAACTAAAGAGCATTGAAAATAAGAGTGGCAGAGAGGTTCTGAGAAAGCATCTTAAAAGTATTTGGTTAGGTAGTAGTTGCACTGGACAGGGCTAAAAATTATGATGTTACTTGCCTGCAATGTCCCATTGCAACATCCCGTTGCAACAGCTGCCTGAGGGTCGGTGCAGCCTGTTAGCAAATATTGTTAGTTTGCTTGGTCACCACTTTCAGAGTCTGAAAGCAGTTCCCGTCATGTTAATGTAACCCAGAGAACTGTGGGCTGAAGCATCAGATCTGCTCAGCCCTCATTTCAACATTCAGTAGTGTCATGATATTTTTTTCAAGAAACATACTGTAGTTCTGCAGAAAGCCTGATCATCTGATTTTGTGCCTACCTGGAGACTGACTTCTCTGATAAAATAGCCAAAAAAGAGGAATGTATTCAAAAATCTGTTCAAATTTGGGGTTCAGGCATAAGGACAGTAAAATCACTTTAATGCTATTACACAAATTATAGCAGTTTTCTCACTTCTGTAATGTTAATGCATTACCAAGACACTAAAAGCAATGTGTCCTGGTCTGTATAAACCAATTAGTTTAATTAAAACAATCCTTGGTTTAATTGCAAAATAAAGGACAAGCTCTGCTTGCAGACCTATAGCCTAGGTGAGGCAGACAGCAATGGGAATTGCCTGCATTTACTTGAAGGAAGAATTTGAAACTGTCTCTGAATTGGTGTGTGAATAACTCCCAACAGACACTCTAGTTAGAAATGTTTATGAATAAATAGGGTTTCATTAAAAGTATACGCATAAGCCATTTTTATTAAATAATGTCGAACACTTAATGAATTGGCGGTAGGCTGCAGTTTGGAAGCTCTTAATGCCCCTTCTGTTCCTGACTCAGGTCTAGGATTCAATAAATGTTTTTTTAATGTCCAACACAGTATTCTGAGCTGGGATGATTTTACAGCCTGGGATATTTGCCCTTCTGAGGTTATAGACCACCCATGGCTTTTTTTTCCCTTCTCATTTAAAAGCTGAAAATGTAACTAATTAAACAAATATTTCTGCTGTGTTAACTACATGACAGCATTGTTTGCGACGTGGATGTGTTGGTTTTATCCTTCTTACAGCCCTTTCCCCACCGAAAATGAGCAGCAGGAGAAGGGAACTGGAGCCCAATTTGCCTGTAAAGTTATCTCAGTGAAAGAGTGAGCTACGTAGATTAATTAGATCAGTAAGATGCTTCTGCCTGTTAGAAAGGGCAAGTCTGTTTTATTTAACGAGAAATCATCTGCATAAGAGCAACTGTTTGAGCTCCAACAGTTAACTACAAAAGCTACGTGGGAGGTAGCTGTGCTCATAAAGTTTATCATCTCATCCATAACATCCGTGCCAGACTCTTCCCTGTGTGTATTCCTTACGTCAGACTTTTAATTAGGATTGTATACCAGCTAAGATAAGGGTTGGGAGACACAAGCAATTCAGTCATGTCACTGAGAGAGAGACTGAAAATGTAACGTATTCAGCAGTGTACATCCCACTTGTCTTTTTTCAGGCAGAGGCACGCAAGATTAATGGCAGGCAGGCTTTTGTGTCTTTTCTGACTACACCAGGATGGGAGAAAGTTTTGGGGAGATTTAAAAAAAAACAAAAAACAAAAACAAAACAAAAAAACCCCCATAAACACACAACAAAACTCTGCCAGGGAATAATTTGTTCAAATGAATAGGTCTGTTTAGCTGCTGGAGAGCTTTGCTAATTGTGCTTGAAAGAATAAAAGCAAACCACAAGCTGCTTTCAGCAGCCGGAAAAAACGGATTCACATCCCAGCTTATTAACAAGATGAATTCTATTAGTAAAACTTACTTAGGATTTTCGCAACCAGCCCTTCACCCCTTGGAAATAATGAGGGTTTCTTCAATTTCTGTAAGAGCAGTGTTAAATGCTGGACTTTTTTTGCTGAAGTTAATGCTTTCTCAGTGATATGAAAGACTAGTGTCTTCCGTGTTGGGGTCTTAGGCAAAACTGCAGTTATTTGCCATTAACAGATGTCATAAAAGACAGTAAAAGAAAGAAATGGTTCTTGTCTTTTCCAGTGGATTTCTGTTTAGTTTTTTTAGCCTTCTAAGCATATTTTTGAAGCTGTCTAAAACCATGGAGGAGATAGTATAAAACTGTAGGTAAATCTGAAAATAGTAACATCTGAACTCGTTGGGAATGTAAAAGTTTAGAGCTGATCTTCATGTATATGTTGTATATTTTCCATAGCCCAATGTTTTTACTTGGGTTTCACAGATATTCACATTCCACTTTACTAAACAGACACTCAGAAATTTATGTGCAAGGCACTGTCCCTTTGAAGTACTTGCTAGAAATACACCTTATTTTCCACTAATAAAGTGTGAAAAATATGTCGTCCAGCAAAGTTTTTGTTTTTAATACCTCTCCATGCCATTTGCATTGCTAATGACCCAAAAGCTAATTTGTCCAATTGAAGTCTTGCTTTTATGTAAA
This sequence comes from Aramus guarauna, assembly GCA_013400195.1. Taxonomy (NCBI): domain Eukaryota; kingdom Metazoa; phylum Chordata; class Aves; order Gruiformes; family Aramidae; genus Aramus; species Aramus guarauna. The sequence goes on along the minus strand of VXBL01006487.1, from coordinate 141,914 downwards.
TTCTTAGGATTTTTCATACTGGTCCCCAGGTTTGGCTCTGAGATGTTTGAATGAAGGCAAGGAAAGACCGTATATCTCATTTTGCACAACATCGCACTTAAAAAAAATGGAAGACCTTCTCTAACTGACTTTCTAGCAGCTAATACCACCTTTTATGAGCCTGGTTCCCCAAGCAGCTTGTGAAAATAGCACTCAGTTGAAAGTTTCCTTTTGGACTGGGAAAAAACTTTGTACTCGTTTGAGCTGCTGCTGTGGTGAAAGCGATCCCAGATGCCAGCCGGGCAAGGTCTAGCTTTATGGCATTCAGGTGACAAGTCTTCCTGGAAGAACAGTACCGGTGGCAATCAGTGACACCTCAAGCCTGTGATCTCTTGCTACATCAGCACATTCGTTTCTTATGGCTGAGTGCTGGGAAGGTAAGCAACCTGAATGTGGCTCTGAGAAAGACCCGCTCTGCAGAGGGACAGATGTTTTTAGAGGAGGGCATGCCACCCCCGTGTGTGAGTCAAGTCACCCGGCTGCATCAGCCGTGGCAGAGCAAAGGCAGCAGCAGGGCTCAGGCNCTACTGTAGTCGGCCTGTGAGGATGGGGTGTGTGAATAAAGGCAGCGGTGTTCTTGTGCACGCAAGGAGCCGTAGGAACCCGCACGAGGATACTCCCAACTTTCCTTCACGCTTTAGTAGATTTTTTTTTTTCATTAGGAAGAGAAGCCTGAGACAAAAATCAAAAGGTTTAGTCCATTCCAAGAAGAACTAATATATCAAGGCGGATTGAAAAGACAAGGACCGTCTATGTCGCAGAGCAAGTGAATAAGAGGGGCATGAGAAAGGGGCACGGGACAATGGGAGGAGGGTAGGTGAGGAGCTCCGGGCGCCCTTTGCTCAGCGGCTGGGAACAAGGCGACATTCAGTAGGCAGGGTGGCATTTACATTTGATGGGACACGCGTTTGTACAGCGCATGCAGTTAACCCACCAGACTGCAGACTACAAAATACCTTAGAGAGCAAAATCAAGCAGGATCTCAGGGTTCAGACAGTCAGTAAGGAAGCAAGAAGCTAAAAGAGAGGTTTTAGCATTTTGGAGGGGCTGTAAATCCTCAGATTTTGAGGTGTTAACTACTGTGCTGCTGCTGGAGGATGGGAGGATGCATTCCAGTTGTGCAGCTGGAACGTTACTGCCTGCCGACAGGTACACGTAAATCTCTTCTGCAATAGCTTCTGTACCTCTCTTTTCCCGTGCTAGTGGGATCCTCACAGGTCTGCCAGCAAAGGGATGGTTAATCAGCCAGCTGAACACTTTCATCAGATAGCCAGTATCTGAAGGAAAATAACAAAACCAAGTAATTAATTTTTAAACTATTTGGAATGGAAGCATGATTAATAGCAGCCTGAGGGTTTGCATTAGTTCCGTTCCATTAAGGTCTAGAAGTTCATATGCCCATTTACCCTGGTATTTAATAAAGGGATCATTTGTCATGGCAACCTCAGCCTCAGGTGGGCTTTTCTGGCAAATGATTTACTCCCAGCCCAGAGGTACCCCAGGTGCTGGCAGGGCATCCCTCTCCCCCAGCACCTGCGTTTCAGCTCCAGGATGTGCGCACCCCAGGATGCCCTGCAGACAGGGCAAGGGAAGGGCGGAGTTCAGATTCCCTCAAAGCAGGGATTTGATCCTGAACTTCTCTCATGCTAGCACAGCAGTTGTAGCCCCAGGGCTTTTAGATGAAAGGGGCAGGGGATTTGAAAGGACTAGCTCCCCGTGGGGTTTTTGTAAAGACTTGACTGCACCTAGGTGCAGCAGGGAGTTCATTACCTGCCTGTGTGAGAGTAACAGGGTCACAACCATCGCTCCTTCCCCACCTCCTCTGCTGGCAAGGGTGAGGCGGGGTGCTGGTGCTTATGAATCCTAGTTTTGTGTGCCTCATTTTTGTCTGGTACTGAATAAGGAGCTTAGATGAGTAATCTCATCTCCAAGCGTACTTTTGAGCTAAGCACCACTTTTGGCTGTGCCTAAATCATCTGTGTTTATCCAGCTCTTAAGACTGTATTTAAAGCGAATGGTCTGTATGGTATCCTTTGCTAACCTGCTGCAAAGCAGAAATATGATGGTCCTGTCACAGCTCTGAGCAGACAGTCATTTCAACCCCATGTGGCTTTTTACACCATCAAAGATTTCACCAGCCCACCCTCATACTATTTATTCAGCAGCTAGTGTAGCACAGGTAAATTCAGTTTGAACGTGTGAGTTTTCTCAGCTGCGATACAGTGATTTTTCTCTTTTTGCATGAGAACTGGTGTGATCTTGAGAGTGTTTAGTATAGAAAATAAAATATTTCCGTGATTTTTGTGGTTTGGTGATAACGTTAGAAATCAGAACCCAAAACAATTGCACATTGTACAAGGATAAACATTTCACAAAAAATGTCCTTCCTGTTTGTCCTAGCTCTGCATTTATTTAAACCAGTTAGCTTATTTTAGCAAGTGGAACTGATTTTTTCAGATGAGTGACTCTGTCATCCTGAAAACTGAAATACATTCCTACTTGAAAAACAAACTTGCTCGCTGACATTTCAAACTTAATATCTAGTGAAAGGACTGAATTTTTTTGGTTACTAGGGGCTTATCTGCAATTAAAATGTCCCAAGAGTTGCATAATGCTAACTTAAAATACAGGCATTCATCACAACTGTATAACAGGTTATTGTCGGACTACCAATGGAGTCCTTAGAAAAATCTCTTTAAAATAAGCATGTTTTAATTTCTGTGTGTGTTCAGCTGATGAGAATGACTTCTTTAATATCTCTCGTGTTTCACCACTGCAACTAGCAGTGCAATTTCTGAACAGTTTTGTAACTCAGCACATGAATGACCACATAGCTTGTTAGAAGGCAGGAAAACCTAAAAATATAGAATGGTTAATTTTTAAATGACAGCTATACCTTTTACAGCTAAGGTTCCTTCAGTATTCAGGCAATGATAATATAGTGCTATGTGCTAGAGAACCTTTGCATTGATCATTTATCTGGAGTGAGAGATGTATTATGAACATGGGGAGGTGGATTTCACCTCAACTGTGGGAGCACATTAATGCATTTTCTGATTCTGTCCTTTCCCTTGATAGGTGGCCTGGAGCTCTTTGGAGCTAAATTACATACGTAAAGAGTGTGTATGTAAAATATACATAAAGGACAAAATTTCCCTAAATGATTCTTCTGTAGGTAGTTCGCTCCTGGTACAAAACAGTGCTGCTTCTTAGCTACGTCAGTTGCACTCCTTTGAGACCAATATTAAAAGGTAATGCAGGAACCAAAACCACAAAGGGTAAAATGGCTGGTACCAACGTGCAGAAAGAATTAGTGGGCGGATTGGATATAGCCAGGAATAAATCCCACACAGGTTTGCAGGGGCAAATTCCGGTTCCGGAGGTGCTCCCTGTTCCTGGAGCAGGGCAGTTTTCAGCTCATCCCTCTCCTGCTTTGGCCGAGGCTCTTGGGAGGTCTGGGGGAGGTCTGAGACCCAGTGGTGTCAGGCCATGGGTTTGGTCCAAGGTTCATGCAAATCAGCAACAGTAAGAGCCTCTTGACGTGAGCTGACTGTGGGTAAGGCTCTAAATCTGCTGAAGTGGCGATTCTCGTGTCTGTGTTTAATGGAAGGAGCAGGTTTTGGCTGTATCTTGAAAGTTTTCTGCCTGGCCTGTTGGCAGCAGGCAGTAGGGTTTTCTAGATAATCACAGGAGAGGGTTGCAAGCAATAAATAAACAAAGAACGGGCAGCTCTCACAAGGAGTGGAGTGGAAGGGTTCCTTTGTGCCCTTGTATCTTGATTGTCGCTGTGCCCCGTCATGTTTCAGCTGGTGTTTCACAGCGCAGCTCTCCTGCAGCTTGGGACTGAATAGGTTTCTTCTTCAATTCACCATTGAGACAAAAGAGCAACTTGTGACTGCCCCAGCCAGATGACAGTGAGTAAATCTACCAGTTTTTCAAGAATGGGGTATTAAGAAAAACAAGGAAGAGAGCATAAAGAAAGAGGACATACAAGAGCAGAGGAGCTGGCTTTGTGGTTAGTTTTCTTTCCCTAGCAAGAAAATAACCTTCACTGGCAAAATCCCTTAATTCCCTGAAGTTGGCAGCCTTTTTCTAAGTAAATCCCAGGCATTGGTTGTTAATTTCTTATTTTCTTTCTGTTAATTTATTTTACTTCAGCAGACCTTTTTGTGGAACAAAGGGCTGGCTTCTGTTCTACATCTGTTGTTAAATCAGGTAGGAGTTTGTCACTGGTGGTATTTCAGTCCCGTTGGTGTAAGCATCCTCTTGCCTGCACAGAGCGAAGGTAGCAATGGGGTGCCTGGGCTGCACATCAGCTCGTGCACCAGCTGGTCGGATGCATGGCTGAATGGTGCAGGCAGGCAAAGGCATGGTCTCATTCTGAAGGAGAAGGGCATATCTGTGGCAGAGCATCTTTGTGTCCAGATCAAACAAAGTGCAGTAAAAGCAGGGATTTTTCTCTACATCTTGTCTCTCAAATGGTTGTTGCAGGCTGGTTTGTGATGGAGGTGGGCAGCTGATGGGCTGTGATCGCTGCTTGCTCCCCAGACATAATCATTGCCCTGTTTGTTCTACCTACGCCTTCTCTCTTGACTTGCACTTCAGTTGCAGAGTCCTCCGCGCTGGGGCCACGTTGCCTGGTGTGCAGAAGTGCTTAGGTGGAAGTGCTCGTCTCCATCTCCTCTGCGCTCAGCATTACTGCTGTACCAATAAATACTGGCGAGGAGATAGAGAAAAGCAGGCAGCCTTGTTGGAAAAAAAAGCCTCAAAGTTAAAGGGAATTTTTAAGGTATATAATTTTAAAGCAGAGTATAAGCCTCAGTTTGCAGAATTCACATAATCACACGCTCCCCTATAAGAAAAGTCTTATATGAGTTTCCAAATACGCACTGTCTCCCTGTGAAAAGACAAATTGATGCAAGAGTGTTTGAATAAATCCCTAGTAAACTTGCACAAGTTTTTATTGTTACATGATGTATCCTTACACAGGGGAATGCTCATCCTCTTTTTCTGTGGAGAGATGTGGGTTCCAGCCCCAAATAATGAATGAGAGTTGGGACAGTTATCTGTCATTTAGAAAAACAGGTCCTGAGCTCCGGCCTCATGCATTCTTGAGCAGGTGCCAGCTTATGTATTTATGTATTTATCGAGAGTTGATATCAGTGAATACAGTGAGAGGCTGTCCTTGGCTACAGCTGTGTTGCCCAGAATTTGGCAAAATGCCGTATGTTCTTTTTCAGTTGTGAATTAAATACTGAGGAAATGGCCTTCTCTGGAGAAGGCATGTGTTTCTATTATTTTTCTCTTTCCCTTCCTGTTTCTTTGAACCACTAAGGTCCAGCTCCATTAGGGAAACTGATTACCCAAGCGAACAGGCTGTATTTTTAGTATTAGGCATCTAAACATACAGCTTTGATTAACCGTTTTACAGCTTTTTCCTCCTTTCCAGTTGCTGGTCTGGTTTCACAGTGATGTGACCTCTGTGGGAACAGTTTGGGTCACGTATCCATGTCTGTAGGCACCCCAAGACTTGCTGTTTATGGCAGCTAGCTACGAGTGAATCCAGTGAATTTGCCTCTATTTTACTTTAGAGTCTGTGAAATCTCAGTCCAGATGTGCGGGAGTAGCTGTTATCCTTAGGTGAGATTTAGGAACTGAGTTTCTGTTGCACAGTGGCATTAAGAAATCATGTGAGGATTTGAGGATCTGGACAGCGTGTTAATGAGAACTGTACAATCATGTCATGATGGTAACACGCAGGACGATAGGCAGTAGTGTTAGTGGCAGTAGGGCTAATAAATTACTGCAAAGCTGAAACGGGATTACTGGTTTGAAATGCACTTTGCGTATTTACAGGTAATGTTCAGGTGTGAGGATATTCTTCCCTCTGCTTCAAATTCTTGATCCACATCTCACTTCCATCCAAAGTTGATGGAAATGATTCCAGTGATTCTCAACCTACACCTCACTTCTGTCAATTCATTGAGTTTAAGCAAACTGAAAATTGAACAGCAAATCAATTTGTATCGATCAGTTTATCTTCTTTTTTTTTTTTTTTAAATAAAATACTTAAAGCGGAATCATCTCTTTTGCATACTATCTACTGTAAAGGGACCATGAGCACCTTATTCTGGGTTTGTGCAGACCAAGAACATAGTAACTCATCTGAGGGCCCCTGGGCATCCCAGGAGCGTAAAGGAGTGCTTGTAGCAACCACAACAGCAGTGGCCATGTCTGGAATGGGAGCGTGTGACAGAAGCAAATAGTGTCGAAGAGAAAAGTCCCTGCTCCAGAATTAAGTGAAGAGTGTATTGCTGGTTAGTGAGTCAACTGACAGAAGACAACCAAGGATACGTGTCCAGAAATGCATGTGAAAAAGTTAGCTGTGTCAGGGTTTCTTGGAAAAGCTCATAAAGGAAGGACTGTTAATTATAACTGGCTTGGTGAGGAAGGATTCAAAAAAACAGAACTGACAGTTAATTTCCAACTGCTTAGAAAAAGACTGTTTTAATTGAGATACATTGAAACAAAATACAATAGTAGGAAAAAATCTACCTAAACTGTAAGATGTGTTGCCATGCCGCAGAAGTCCATGGTCATGAAGTAGATGAACCAACTTGGCATGAGATCGGTTTGAAGTACATCATAGCATACATGTATTTGAAATATAGTTGCTGTATGTAAACTTTGCTGCCATATTGTTACTGTGTCATGCTATATTTTTATAGTATAACACAGTATTGCTAAAATTTGTGAGGGTTCATTTATGTTAGATATTAGATGAGCTTCACGTGATTGTAGCATGAAAATTCTATAATTGATTGCTTAATGTTTCATCCTTGTGGACTAATCTGAAAGAGGGTGAAATATCAGTGGACTTTCAGCGGGTGTTAGCTCACCTGAGCTTCATGTCAAGTATGTAAAATGGTAAGATTTTTGCAAAAAGTCTGAGTATGGCCTATGCAATCCCCCAGCATCCTCACTGGTTTTGGCTGGGACTACAGTTTGACAACTTGGAAATCACTGCGGATGTCCTGGGAGGTAGATGCAGAGAGACCCAGTTTGGGGAATGTTAGCTGTTTGCTTTTGCAGTTGAGAAAAAGTAACGATGATCCTCCCCACCTAGCACTGAAGTGGTATGTATTGCTGTAATTGCTGTGATTCAGAGCTGGGAAGTTCCAGATGGAAGAGAATAAGCTTACTTAACAGTCAGTGGGCAGGATATGGAAAATTATGGATCCTGCATAGCTGTAGCTTGGCCGTCTTCCACGTCGGTAGTATTTTGCATTGCTGTGTATGCTGTTAACACCTTGGTATATATGAATAGTGTGGTCACACTATAGCTGCTTGGGGAACTATAACTTTGAACTGTGGAAAATTTATAAATGTGATTTCCATGGAGAGGTGCTTTTTTCTGATGGAAGATGGTTAATTATACTAGAAAAGTAGGAAAATAAAAGCTGCAAATGTATGCTTATCCCATCCAGCTATGCAGTTAGCTTTTCAGTTACATGGTACCTTGAATGGGATTGAAAGTCATATGGCAGATATCTCAGCAGGGGGGGTTCAACATATTTGTATCGCAGCCTCCAAAGATGTTCAGCAAACCTGGCAGCTTCCCTGCTGCCACTCACATTGCTGATGGCATACGTTGAGGGGCGGCTTTGCTGTGCAATACGGGTCAGGGACAGCAACATTTTAGTAGAGCTGATGTGCAAATCACGATCACAGCATTTGGAGCTCAGCTCGCACCTGTAATTAAAAAAACTAGCATCAATCAAAACAGAAAATACTATAATCAAAAATTTCTGCTTTTTATGAGAGCTAAACTCAAAGACCTGTTAATTACCTACAAGATTAGTGGATCTTTAATAGCTTTTATAATCTGTTTAGTTTTGTCCTGAGAGCTGTCTAATATTGAACCACACATTATTAATTGCCAAGCCTTCAAGCAACCTGTGAAGACATCTTCACATTTACTCTGGTCTCTATTTGACACACTCATGGAACATATACTTCCTCTAGCCCTTTTTAACCCTTTTCCTGCAGCAAAGTAAGGATGGGTTTTTTTGTAAGTATTATTTATTCTTGCTGTCAGGTATTCTAAAATTCAAATAAACGCAGACCAAAAAGTATAAAAATTTTGAGGAAAATTTGGTGTCAGTCTGTTCCATCATTTCTGATAGGACTGAATGTAGAACAGAAGCTATGTTAAAATAATAAAAAAGGAAGAAGAAAGAAAATCCTTCATACCCATGAGGTATCGTTAACAGAGTTAATATTGTCCAGAGGGGAAGTCCTAGGACTATGTATGGCTTGGGGCACTGTTCTAATATGTCAGGGTGATATCAGATGGAACAAATTTTGTACTCAGAGGATCTATTGTGGACAGTCACAGGCAACAGGGCTGCAAAATGAACCTGAGTGAGCCTTGGATGTGTGGAAAATGGCATGAAGAAAGAGCAATTCCTTCAAAATTATCTGCATCTGTTACTTCGCATTGTAATATTCCTCCCATCTCCAATATTTTCTCCTTTCTAGGTTAGATCAGTCCTACACATTGTGCTACCTATTCTCTGTGTAGGATCATGGCAACTTCTAAGTGATTGAGCAAGATGATACGCAGGAAAATTTTATGCCCTTCATGACATCTTGTATCCCCTTTCAAGAACTGGTGCCTGAACATCTTCCTGGAATAATGTGAAAAGTAGCCAGTGTGCCCAACATATGGTTTGGCTGGGGAGTGTAGGTGTGGTCTCACATGCAGACAGCAAATATTACTCTTTGAGAAGACGATTGGAAATGGCATAAATTACCAGCAGTTTCAGCTTCCTTGACAATGTGAGATAAAATGCTGGGGTTTGTGTGTGAGGAACTGAGAGGTGGCACAGATGACCTTCTGATGATTTTCTAATGTGAGTTTTCATATGTAATGTCAGGGCTTTTGGCCAAGAGTCAAGGCAGGGAACTGCGGCAGTAATCTCCCAAACTGCCAAGTGAGTTTTGACAGGGCTTATCTGGCAAATCTGCAGTGTCTACAGGAGGGTTTTCAGGCTAGTGGCATGTGTAGATTTGAGATGGAGCAAATTAGCTGACAAAATGGATTTTGAAGGTTGCTGTGTTACACTGAGAGCTCTTTGCCATGGACAAAGGAAGTGAGAAATAGCTTTCCTTAAAACGGATGCCAGCCACAAGCTGTAAATCAGCCAGCAGGGAGGTAAAGTAACTAGAGAGACTCATTTCTCTCCTGAGAGAATGAGTGTCACATCAAGAAAGCCTGTGTTTGATCATCCACAGGCCACTTGGACTCTAGCACTGGCACATAAAGCAGTTGTCGAGCTTTGTGGTTTCTTGGTTTGGGGTTTTTTTTTCATTTCTGAAAAATTAAACCCCCTGCTGGCAAAGCCTGTCCTAGTGTGCACTCTGTCCATCAGCCCTTGTTATTCCACCAAAAGCCTGACTTTCACCTCTTCTTTCTCCTTAGATCAAAATAACTGCAGCTGCCTTGTAGTCATTGGCTGGCAGACTGAGCTGTTCTGTGCCTTCTGTGGCACTGAGGGCTCTTCCCCTAAGCTGGTGGTGCATTTGCTTAGTGAAACATAGGTTGGAGTTATCTAAAAGTGCAATTTTAAATGCCACAGCAATGTAAACTTCTGTATTATCAGTAAATAGTTCCAAAAGTCTCCTTACTGTTAGCAACTGGTTTAAGAGTGAAGGAATGTCTTGCAATCTAATTACATTACCAGGGGCTTGGTTGGTTCGGCTTAGCCAATAAGCTGTGTAACACTTTTTATCTATGGAGCAGTTATTTACTTACCTGGCTACATGTTTTTATCTTTTAACATTTTTAATGTCCAGCTAAAACTGTGAGAATTCAAGTAGCCCTTTTTTTACCAACGATTTAAATTGTTTAGATACACTGAATTGAAAGATAAGCTAATGTTGTTTCTATCCAGGAGAATGTTTGTAGAGGTGAGTTGTTCACTGGTATTGACAATAAGAGACCCCATAATTTGGTACAGTCATGGATCACACCTTTGCTAGGATGTGAGGAGCTTTTCCATTGTAATGAAACTGTCAGTGAATGGGAACATCCTTCTGGCAGGTTAAAAGATAATTAATTCTGAATTACTGTGCATCATGCCACTACTGAGATGTGAGTTGCTGCTTACAGAAGAGGAGTACCTGTGCTGCTCAAGCCATGTGTGTCTGCTTCTGCTGATGGGTCTCCATCTGAAGTCAGTTCATAAAACAATTGTTGCTTCCTCACTGAAGCACACCAGGCTCCTCTGAACAAACCTGTACCGTTTCTGCAGCACTTTGCTTTTAACTGTTGTTGTTACTCACAGTGAGGTAAACCAAAAGCTGTAGCTTGCCTTCGTAGACTCATGGGAGGCAGACCTGGTTGGCAGCAGTCTTATATTAGGATTAGAAAGCAACATTTCATTGATTTCATGTCACTTACTGACAAAACTGTAAAGGACAGGAAATTGTTCTCCTGGCAGTTCCAGAGAATGCATTACTGTAGAGGGTAAGTAGTTTCCTCCATTGCTCATTTGCTAGTGGAGAGATGCTCAGCTGAACAAGAGCCAGAATGGAAGTGATAATCATTAAACAAGCAAATCCACCAGTTGCGCTCTCCAAAAAAAATCGTGGCAGAACATACTTCCCAATCCTGAGAGGTGCTAAGTTCTCTGTGCAGGGGGAGGAGGCCATACTCGGTGGTGCTGTGGGATGAGGGTGATCAGCACCCTACAGAATCTCATGTGGTCCGCTGCAGAATTTGTGCGTCTGGGCATGGGAACTGTGATCTGCAAATTTCTCCCCTATCTGCAGAGCTATTCAGACACAACATTAAAGTGTGATTTGAATGTTCAGAATAACAGATAGTGGTTAACTGTCTTTAAAAAAGTTGCCATTTTCCCCATGGATTTCTTTTGAGACACATTCCTTTGTGTTTTAGCAGTTGCGAAAATAATCCTCCAAGTTAGTCATTTGGTTAATTTGGAGAGTCCGTCTAGTTAATCATCTCCATAGGGAAGAAAAGTTTTTCATGTGTCAATTGCCATTGCTTTTTTTTTTCTTTTTTTTTTTTTTTTTAGGTGAACATGTTTGTGGAAGGATTCCATGATGCTATTCTTCTTTATGCTCTAGCTTTACAGGAAGTCCTGAAGTTTGGTTTCAGTAAGAAAGATGGGGAAAAAATTGTTCAGCAAACACGGAACAGAACATATGAAGGTAAGAGTTAATACGTAATTCCAGCTTTCAGAGTCAGAAAAAATCAGGACTTTGTGTGCAGAATAAGGACCCATGCCTATTCCTCTTTTAAATGAGAGAAAACTAACCATACAAAACCATATACATCCTTAAGGCTGGCTCACATACGTCACCAGTGTGCCTTTTTTTTTGTACCAGCCCTTTAGGTCTTATTCAGCTCAAAAAACTCATAACAATTTAATGACCCTCACTGATGTTGTAAAGAAATACCAGCAATTTTCTCAGGCTTCTTCTTTGTTTTTGAAAAGATTACAGCAGCTCACTTTACTCATGTACATCTATTAGCAATGAGATTGCCTCATTTTTTCCATTTGACTTTTTTATCTTAAAAGCCTGGGAATGGATAGAAGCAAGCAGGTGCCAGGTTTTTTTGTATGTTTATTGACGGGGCTCCTTTGAGCCCTGGAAGGATTTCCCCCAAACTCCTTTCAGGAGCTGTGCATGTTATCTCAGAGGCAGCAGCTGAACAGCACTGTGCCTTTCTGTGCCTAATCGTGTTCAAAAAATGTGTAGACGTGGCACTTCGGGACATGGTTTAGTAGACGTGGTGGTGTTGGGTCGATGGTTGGACTTGATGATCTTAGAGGTCTTTTCCAACCTTAAAGATTCTATGATAATCCTGTAGGTTGCGATTCCACAGGGCAACTGTCACTTGTATGTCATCCTGCTGATGCAAAGTGATGCGAGTGCTTTTGTCAGGTAGGGATCATGATAAAGAAACCCAGGATTATTAGATTCATCTGTCATCTCTTAAAATAATCCCATCCATCTCTTGTAACACTCCAGTCTTTTAATGTAGGATTGGCAAGATTTCCTATAGAAATGCCTGAGAGAAGGAAACATTTCCCGTAGATAGGTAAGAAGCAAATGATTAATTCGAACGTGTAAGAAAAACCTCAGTGGCCAGGTTCTGTGCTCTAAGAACACACTGGAAATAGTGGATGAAGACAAGAAGGACAGCAGCTCCAAACCTCTTTTCTGTTCTCAAATTGTGGCCTGAACACAAGCAAAAGGGTCCCCAGGGCAGCTTAAGGCAACACACAAATTGCTTTAAATTATGCTAGTTGCAGTTCATACCATAAGGAGCTCTGCACCAGCTGGAGATTGTGCTTGATGTCCCACTACCTCCCTTTGCATCCATGGCTTCCCAAAACACAGTTTTAACAGAGGGAATCTGGAGTCTAAGGATTTGCCTCACTATTTGGTTATCCTGCGTATGAACACATGCCCCATCACAGCCTGCCTGTGTTTTCTCTACTCCGTCTGTGCTCCAGGAAGCCACCAGCTGGTGTGCCCATGCAAGTCTTGTACAGTACCATGTGCTCCATGCAGGTTACAGGGTTGATTCTCACACCTTTCTTGTAAAACCAGCCAGGAGGAAAAAGTGTTCTCTTTCTCCAGTCGTGAAAACCAGTTTGTTGTTGCTGGCTGACCTGTCACAGCTATTCTGAAAATGTAGCTGTCAAGTTGTGCTGTGAGGGTGCAGCTGAAGAGATTAAAATGCCACATAAGTCATATGCTATCTCCTCCCTGTGGCAGTACTTTACTGTACATAATTTACAAGGGTAAAACTGATTTTGAAAGAGGCCATTATCTTGATGTCTTGCAAGCCCAGTCCTTTTAGGAAAATCACGTCCCTTTATTCTGCCTGTAAGCCCCTCTCCGAAGTGGATGCAGCATCACAGAGTACAGTCCATGCACACACCCACCAGACTCTACTGCAGGACTGAAGCTTTATAATTCATTTAAAGTTTTGCAGGCCTCAATGATGAGAACTCCAATTTCATTAATGACGTTAATTTGACTGCTGTTCCAGTTAATGCCTCCGGTCAGATCAGGAATCCAAATTGCCACATAGACAAGGATGTTGCAGCTCTTTGTAGTGGCCTTTTCCAATGCTTTCACAGCCAAGTGGTTGTTATACCCATTCTGTTTTCCTGCAGTAATCAAATTGGCAATTGTTTGATTACTGTACTAATGAAACAGATGCTTGACAATAATCTTTTGATGACCACTACATGTTTTGAAAATCACAGTGAGTTTAAACATTCCTGACATCACTAAATGGGAACAGAGACAAGATCAATGGAGGTGTATTTATCTGTTGCGTGTTTACAATCATTAGGTATGCTAAGAGGAATTTATACTCTGGCTGAATATGTGACCTCTCTCTTCTGATTTACAGTCACTCAGAACCTGATTCGCTCCTGCTTTGTGCCTGGTCTAGTCATGTAGTTGGTGTAACATGGGTGTATAATGATGCCTGTTTGATTTGCACTGGTGTAAATGACTATGTTTGGTGTCAGGCAGTGGAGGATCACATTTGAGAATATCGGAGATGATAAAGCATGTCAGCAAAGTCTTACAATATCTTCATCGTAGTTAGTCAGTATTGTTTGATGGATTTTAAGACCCTATTTGACTTACACAAGAAGTCGGAGCCATGCTTTTTGTACACAAGGGCATCATTGAAAGAAGAGGTTCAGACTGAATAGAAGGAAGTGTTTGTTCACCATGACAGTTGGAACAAGTTGCCCCAGAGAGGTTGTGCAGTTTCTGTCCTTAGAGTTTTTGAAGACCAGATAAAACCATGAGCATCCTCCTGTTCTGACCTCCTGGCTGACCCTGCTCTGAGTGGGAGGTTGGACTCGAGACCTCCTGAAGCCTGTTCACACATGAGTTATCCTATAAGTCTATGATTTGCAGTTTCCCCAAAGTTTCATAGAACTTGTAAAGGAAGGAAGGGAGCTGGGGGGGTCTGAAAATAAAAAACAAACAGCACCATATGATGCAGTTAATCCTATGTAAATGAATGCAGGACTTAATGCATATGTAGTGCACATGGTGCCCCTTGTCCTTGTCCCCTGCACTATCCCATCAGGTGGAAACAACACTGGACTGGCTGTGTGGGTGTACCAACCCCATCAGTCCGCAAGGTGTAGGGCTGTGCTCCTGCATCCTTTGCAGCACATGAGCTGGACTCTCCTTGCTGAGGCATCATTCAATATTTCAGTATTAGTCTCTGTAAATAATTCACGTTAAATATATTTGTGTTTTATTGTTGCATGCTGGCTTTTGGATTAGATTTTTCTCACATATTCCCCAAACAGTCTCACACATTTGATATTTAAAAAGGAGAAATGTTAAGAATTCAGGAATGCAGACACCCAGATGAAATTACAATTTCTTTTGGAATGCCAACAAAAATGCTGGGAGACTGATGAGATTTCCTGTCATATCGGTCTGTAAAAACCTGTCCACTGTTTTCTTGTTTTCCTTGGAAAGTCTCGATATTTTAACTAATTAATGTTCTAATTCCTCACATGCCATTCTTTAGGCATTGCAGGGCAGGTGTCCATTGATGCCAATGGAGACAGATACGGGGATTTCTCTGTGATTGGAATGACAGACCCAGAGGCAGGCACACAGGAGGTAAGGAAACAAACACCATTGCGGCTGGCCACCGATTAGTTAGCCAGTGTAATGTAATACCATATAATCTCTTTACTTGTGGACACTTGTTTATTTAATATGCACATTAAAAGGGTATTGCTTAATTCTATCAATGTGGGCCCAAATCCTTTCTGTATAAAAATTATCTTGAAGTAGTTATTCTATAATGTTTTTTAAACTTTCTTAACTTGTTTTCTGTAACAGCACATGTCTTTCTTCACATGATGCTAGAGTCTTTAAAATCTAAAAGATGGAATATCACATGCTAGCTAAACACTGATAAATTTTGAATATGAGAAATTACTGTTTAAATGAGTAAGGCTTTTTATTCATTGGTAAGAAGAAAGATTAATCTTACAGTAACAAGGAGGCATGAGTTACCCTGATCTATAAACACAGTGAGTATGGGTATTTTAATCTTACCCAGTGGTCAGCCGCAGGCGGGAGTGGAGACCTTGCCTCACCTTGAGATGTTTTAATCAGAGGTCCCCATACACAACCATGTGAGTTATTCCACTGGATGCAGCAAGAGGGGAAGCAGCCAGACTGAAAAATGGTCTATGAGACATAGCACCAGCTGCAGGACCAGGTTGAGTTTATTAATACATACATTGCCCAAACTCCAGCTGTAGCATACAGCTTCTATTAGCTGCACAGTCAGCATCAACCTAAACTTTGCTGGCCTCCCCTATTTCATCAAGCTCAAAAATAAAGTAGCGGTAATCTGAGCTGGAGATTTCTGTGTGTGGATTTGAATCTGATTACATTATTGTTCTTGTCAGTGGTGTGGCAGATACAGACTCAGGAAGCCGTTTAAAATGAGTAAGGATGTCTGGTGTGTTTTGGTGTGCAACAGTGACTGAAAAACTCCAGCAGTAAACAGCAGATACTCCCACGGGTAGGAGTAATCATCATTAATTGAAGCTAGGAGTAGAAATTGGTTGGGATAACTTTGGTTTGAACAACTTGTATCTCTTCTGTTTGTTTAGTCCGTTAGCTTTTTATCTTGTTTGTCAATTCAATCCCCCTCTTCTAGCCTTCCTTCCATTGCTTGTACACTTGCAATTTTAAGTATCTTTTACATTTCTCCATTTAACATGTTGCTCATTTTAATTTCCCTCTGTTTTGTTTATGATACATACAAATATACATGCTATTAATATATTTACATGGTGTTGCTTACTACTTGTGTCTGCTACGTTCATTTCTACCCTCATGCCTCACTCTAAAAGCATTGCTTCTTTGATGCATTGTTTTATTCATTGTGCTGATTTCTTCTATATCCTTACAAGAATGTTTCATAGCTGAACTGAGCCAGGTGAATGGGTGTTTGGGCAGAGCTGTTTTCACAGGTCCATTCACAGAGTTTAAAGCTAGAAAAAAAACATCAGATCACCTAGTCTGACCTCTGTTGTACTACGGTTAGGCAGGTTTCTTACCCTTGCATGTGACTGAAGCTCACGTAGTAACAGGTATTTGTTTTTCATTGGGAGACACTGAAGAACAAGGACCGCCTCACTTGCTCCCTCAATGTTTATTCCACTGCTTAACCACTCTTTCTCTTTAAAAATCTATGTCCTGCTTCTGACCTGAATCCGTCTGGTTGCTGTTCATAGCTATTTGTTCTTCTTAAGCCTTTCTGCATGCTTTCATATTTAGTAAGCCCTGCTGGTAGAGGACTCCCCCCCTCTTGTTTGATAAATTAAACAATCTCTTAATGAATGGTCTGCTGCCTGCAAATGGTCTCTGAGGTTTTTTCCACCTACTTTTTGCAGTTTACTGAATTTGCCTTTATTTTTGAACAAAGGTTAAAAAAAAAATATTTCTTCTAAGGATTTATCGCCCAATTGCAAAACTAGGAGAGAAATTAGCTCCTTTATTAAGTGTGAAATCTACCTTAGTGTATCTAACCAGGGCAATTGTTATCTGTCTTTTAGCTCTTCCTCTTCAAAATTAAGTTTAGGTGAAAGATTTGAACATGCTGCCAGTGTCTTGAATTTTAAACCCAGAGTATTAATGGATGTTTCTTATCCATGATAGGCCAAATATATCTTTTGATATGCTTCTGCCATTGCTTCTGACTACTTCAGTGTCATGATATTTGGTCTTTATTACTGTACATAGCTTTTTTGGGGACTATTTTCAGATGAGTGAGCTACTGCTGTTAGCACAGTTTAGTTCTGCAACTTTGCAGTAGATTCAACTTATCTTGACTAAAGCCTGGGTTTACTCTTGAGGACAGGACTGAAACTCTAAAGTATCTTGATGAACTAGTCAAATAATAGTTCATGCAACCAGAATAATAAGCATGAAAGGCCCTTTCTGGGTAAATATCAACAACTGCAGAAATAGAAGGTGAAGAAGAACAGATTCTGTTGTAGTTCTTCAGAAGATTTGAAGATTTTAGCTGAATGTGATCCCTGCAAAATAGAAAAGTCCAGTGTGGAGCATGTAGTTGGGACCCTCAGCACACAAGGTACTTGAAATGGTCCTTTCACTTCGCTGGGTGACAGTCCAGAGCACTCAACCCAGCATCATGCACTCAAGAAAGCCCAGGGAGAGCAGGAGGAATATTCAGAGGGTTAAAAAAACTTGTGTGAACTGGGTTTATATAGAAGAGAAGCCTCAGGGCAGACGAGATAAAAGCCTGTGAAGATGTCAGGGGATGTTTCAGAAAGGAAGAGTCTCTGCATCCACTGGCAGTTGGATAAGTAGTGATGGATAATTGCAACAAGGGAGATATAGGTTACATGTTAGGGAAAACCACTGACAGGAAGGTTGGCTAAGTTCCAGAATAATTGCCTGCAGGAATTGTCAAGTCTCCATCTTTGGAGGCTTTTAAGAACATGTTAGATAAAGATCTGTCAGGAATGCTTTTGTTCAGCCGATCCTGCCCTGGGGCAGGGCATGCACTGCATAACCTCCCACAGACCCCTTCAGCCCTGTTCTCAGTGATTCAACATCCTACCACAGGAGTCCAAGTAAGTGTTGCCTCTGCTGTTTGTTTTACTTTCCTAAGTTGATAGCAAAATCTTTTCATTCCTTTCTTTTTTGCATAGGTGATTGGGGACTACTACGGAAAGCAGGGGCGTTTTGAAATTCGATCAAATGTGAAATATCCTTGGAATCATGGCAGGCTGCGACTAGATGAAAGCCGAGTTTCAGAGCACACAAACAATACACCGTGTAAATCATGTAAGTTTAGTGACTTAATGCTTCTGCCCAGGCTATCAGAGAGAGGAGTCCATGCGGTGATGCAACGTAACAGGCCATATTAAAGTGCTTAGTACAGTTGTCCAACTGAGATGTCGTGACTATGTCTCTCTGCTGACTGTTTGGGAGGTTAATGTCTGGCAGCCCTGGGTAGTATGTGGTCTGAATCACTTTCCTGAACTGAAACATGACAGTAATCATGATGCACAGCTCAGGGCCCTGGAGGGTTTAGGACTTTCCAGGGGCTAAAAGGTAAAATCTCTTTCAGCCAGGAATAAGGATATAACTGAAACCCCAAACAGAGAATATTGATAATCAGCCCCTGATGTGGCCAGTGCTGATGGGAGCAGTGTTCTCCCAGTGCCGAATGTTTTTCAGTGCTATGAGAAGGCACTGCCAGCAGGCCGGTAGGCTGAGAAGAAGTGAATTCAGTTGAATGGGGCAACACCTGTGAATCCAGAAGGCTGGGACTACCCTCCTCAGAGAAGGTGTCCCTGTTTTCCAGCATACTGACTTTGCAGACCATGTTGTAGTGACCAGGACATTGCAAAGAGATAGAGGTAGAAAGATTACGTGTGCCTCAGTGGCAAAGGTGGCCTTAGCTTTTCACAGGAAACAAATTCCTAGTCCTGCAGTGAAAAAGGTGTCTGCAGCCTCATAATTCTTCAATCCCTGAAAAACCTGTGTGTACACACATTCTGTAGAGACTGTTTCCAGGCCATATCCTTTATGATCAGCATGGTGTAGCTATGCACCTTCTTCCTTCCACACATCCTGATGTACCGACAAAATACCCTCAAAGTGTCAAGGATAAATGAAGAGAAGGGAGCAGTTTGATTTCCTTAATATTTCTCTTCCTTGCCACGAACTCAGGTAGGCATGGAAAAGGGAGCAGGCTGCAGCCATATGAAAATGCTATTGATCTTAGCTGCCCTGCACTTTGCAGAGTGACAGCCCTATTTGGGCTCCCCTGCAGCCACTGTGTCCCTGTTTTGCCTCTGTGGAGATTAGGAGCAAAGTGAAGCTCATATGGCTTCAACTTGAAACAGTGTAAGTTCAGAAACAAAAAAAAAAGAGTTGTTGGATAATCATACAGTCATGTTGATAAAACTGGATGATGGAGGATTATAATGCTAAACAAGGTGAAATTAATTTGTTTCTGTTATAATGTCTCAGGACATATTCAGTGCTGATTCCTATTTCATGGGTCATTGTAATCCCAGCCTGTGTTATGATTCAGACCAAGCTGTCCAGACCAGTTTCTTAATAACATTGCTGTGTGTCACATCTCCAGAATTGTATCTTCATCTGACACTGATCTTGGGAGCTTGTTTAACCCCCAGGAAAGCAAGGACAAAAGATAAACATGCAGAAACTGGAACTAAGGAAAAGGTTCCCATGGAGTCTAGAGCTCTGAAAGGTTTTAGTTATTATCTGATGTTGGTCACTCATTTTCTAGTTGTGTGTATTTTCCAATATGTGAATGCAAATAGTTCTCAATATGAACCCTGATTGTTTGTTTTTCCCATTTTTAAGCAGGTGGTCTAGGAGAATCAGCAGTTGCAGGAATAGTTGTGGGCGCCTTGCTTGGAGCAGGATTACTAATGGCTTTTTACTTTTTCAGGTTAGTCCAATTTATTGACAGTTCTGTAAACCCTTTACTCATCATCCAAACCTCTCAGCTCTTGGCAGCCCATCCTTGACGGCAGGCAAAGACACACCATAATCATCTGTGGTAACATTCCCATCAAAGACAGTGAACACACTTTGATTGTCCTTTTGTGTCTATCCAAATCATTTTATTGACTCAGAGCCTTATCCTGTAACCACTTACATCTCTGAGTAACTTTACTCATGGAAGTAATTCCAGTGAGTTCCAGTCATTTATGGTTGCCTTAGTAAAGTGCCCTGGCCTTGAAAGCCTTCTTTGTTTGGTACTCCTTGCCAGCACAATTGTGCAGGCTGTGATCGCGCAAGAGATTTATGTCACTTGCCTGGTACCAGGCTTAGTTTTTGAGCTTTGAGTGGAATTGTACTGGAAGATAGAAGAGATTTCTATTTTGGTATAAGAGAGCATTTGGATTTCAAAGCTGTGCATTTAACTTAATAAGCTGAGGTCGGTGCAGGGTGATCAGTGTTTTATTCTTGTTTAAGTAAAATAATTCTTGCACTGCTAGTCAGCAAATCTAAAGTCTTGAGAGTTGATCCTATATTGACAGAATATTCTGTCATGTTCAGCATCTTATATATACTATAATTTATCCTCTTTTGCTATGGAAGAGAAAAGGCAGATAGGAGAATCAAATTAATGTCTGCATATAAGAAGCAAATAATTCTATCAAATAAAAATATCTGTTTATAAAAAAAGATTAACAAAATGAAACAAGCATAAATTGCTTCAATTCACCAGCACATTATCAGGGTTTCAAAAGATCCTGGAACCAGGATTATTCATCAGGTGCTTAAAACTGAAATTCTGCAGGGTGATTTTATTCTTATATGTGTTTGGTGCTTATATAATATATTGTTTGGGTTTGAGACAAGAAAAGTTAGCTGGGACTGATTAAAGCCTGTCTTTAAAAGAAAAAGAAAATACACGTCTGTCTTTATATTGAATGTCATCCGAGGTTCTTGCATCTTCTATACATTCTGAATCTGAGACAATAATTCTTAGGTGTGTTTTTAGCATTGCTGGTGTTGGGAGGGAATTGGTACATGAGGACAAGAAATGAGGCAAAAGACATCCTGAGCTGGTATAAAACTATGCAAAGCAACGTTGTAGGAACAGGACTTAAACACTTAGGCATCTGATAGAAGGATTGGGACTGGAAATCCATGTGAGCAAAGGTGAGTGTCTGTAAAAGGAGATGTACACATCTAAGCTCAACACTCAGTCTTCGCATTTATGGTCAGGGGGGAGAAATGAGCACTTTTTTCAGTCCAGTTCATGTCATCCTCATGTAAAATCTAAAACAGGTGAGAAGAATGCCTCTTAAAATGTCTGTTTCTCTCTGTTGACTGAAGGAAGCTGCTGTCTCATGGATCAGCACATTTGGAGACATCTAAAGACACATGGTTGAATTTCATGGTGGAGATCTGATTGCACTCACTCAAAGCAGGAATAGGGACAACCCTCTACTTCCACCATTAGAATAAACATATGAAACATACCAAGATGTATGGGTCAGTTTTCAGAAAATGTAGGGCTAGCAGTTGTGTGCCTGTACCTGCAGCTTCTGTACCTTTCAAACTGTGTATGTACCTTCTGAGTACATCTCATTTGGATCCAAACTTGCCACAAATGAGCATGCAAACGCAGTTTTGAACGTGCATGCAAACTGTTAAAAGATCTGGGTAGTAGTTCTGATATGTAGCTTTGAAAGGATTTAAACTTAAAAAGCTACATTTCTTAAATGTGGACTTGTCCTTGTGCATGAGATCTGACTTGAAAATACATAAATGAAGTAAATAACATAGGTTTTTCAAGTTATTGATACAGACATAAATGTGTAGGGAATCTTTTCAGAATTTGCAGGTTCACAAAGTCGTAGAATGGTTTGGGTTGGAAGGGACTTTAAAGCCCATCTAGTTCCAACCCCCTGCCATGGGCAGGGACACCCTCCACTAGACCAGGTTGCCCAAAGCCCCATCCAACCTGGCCTTGAACACTTCCAGGGATGGGGCATCCACAGCTTCTCTGGGCAACCTGTTCCAGTGCCTCACCACCCTCACAGGGAAGAATTTCTTCCTAACATCTAATCTAAACCTACCCTCCTTCAGCTTAAACCCATTACCCCTTGTCCTATCACTCCATACCTTTGTAAACAGTCCCTCTCCAGTTTCCTTGTAGGACCCTTCAGGTTTTGGAAGGCTGATAGGAGGTTCCTACTTTGTATTGATCCATGTTACCCAAATTAAAGCCTTGGTGTTTTGAAAATCATTCTTCCACTGCTACATATCTAGGTCTGACTCCTGCTACATATGCAAGTGGAGCAGAGCTTTCCTTGGCATACCAGCTTTTTGTCGTGTGTCTGCACAAGCAGTACTGTATGCACATGGGGTTGGATTAATGCCCTTCTGAGAAATTGGTCTTGAAACTAAGTAGAAGCATAAATTCGTAAAATATAAATGTGAATCTTACGATTTTTGGGGGAGATTTGGGTACTAAAGGGGAAACTGAAAGGCAGTAAGAGGGCTTGTTTAAAATAACAGACTTCTTCAAAAGGTCCTAGAGGAAGACACACAGGAAAAACTGTCTGATGCATGAGCAATTGTATTTCTAATCTATCCTCTACATCACTCTTCTTAATTTGTCATACTACCTCCTCTGACATTACAAGCATAGTAGCTTTCTCAGAGGGAGATGGGGGGATTAGTTAGTTAATATATAGTTTCAGTGAGAGACACAGCTGAATAAGGAGTGAGATCTGTTGTGTGAACTCTCCATAAAGTGCCTCCCTCCTTCCCTCCCCCCATATACTGGAAAGAAATTTGGCTTTGATCAATATAAAGCAGTGATGTGACACAGTTCACATGACACTTCACAAAAACTTCCTAATCACTTAGATCAGAAATTTTCAAAGAAGCAAATGTCTATGTCTTGGTGCTTTGAGGCTGTCATGTAGAAATTAACAGGCATTCTTGAGCCTGGGTAAAATGTTTCAAGGCAAACTACTTTAATCTTTGACCAGGGTTTCACATTCTGCCACATTTCATTTTTCAACTGGCACCCAGCTGTCCCCTACAGGCATTCTTTATAAGGGAAGTCCTGTTATCCTATAGCTGGAGAAGGATTTCTCACTCTGTTTCTCTCCTTTCATGCAGAAAGAAATACAGAATAACTATTGAGAGACGAACTCGACAGGAGGACTGTAACATGGGAAAACATCGGCAGTTACGTGAAGACTCCATTAGATCTCATTTTTCTGCTGCATAAAGAACAAGAAGAAAAAGAATCCCATTCTTCCAGGGGCAAAAAAGAATTAGGGAAAAGGACACAACCAAAGACACCAGTGTAAAAAGAAGAGGCTCTTGAAGAACTCACTCTTTTAAGCAGTAATTTTGTCTTAATTTCTTTCAGAAGCTCAGGAATGATTTACTAATCACATTATGCCGCATGGCCTTTCATCTCATGAAAAAAGAAAATGATGCAGTTTGATGTTACAGGATGTACTTAATGTGTAAAGACAGTATTTCTTAACACATATATTAAGGGCAGCAGATCTGGGTTTAGTTGATGGGGAATGCCTCATTCTGTTCCTTTTTTTTTTTTTTAATTTTGTTTTAGCTCCTACCACCTCCTTCATTAATTTCATGTCACCCATGGGTATCAGCTATGGTTTCACAGCCACAGGTGCTGGTTGCTGTCAAAAGGAAAAAAGGGGTTTGTTTGGGGTATGATCCTGCATCACTGAATCATTGCCATTGATTACAGGGGATACAAGATTGGGCATATGGAGCTTAGTTCTGGGAGGGAACTGGCACTTGGGTGTAACTCCACTTGGGTGTAATTAACTCCACTGGGAAAGTCAGGCAGGTGGAAACACACACAAACTGTTCTTTCCTTCTTTGTGTCATATCACAATCAAAAGCACTGATTTCTCCCTCTTAGGTGCTGGGAGTTAGGAAAAACTCCAGTGAAGGATGAGGAGTTTCACTGGTGTGAAATAGAGAGAAGACAATCAGGCCTCTGGAGAGGACTGGCTAATTCCTCAGTCTTACATGTGTTTTATCATGCTCTTTTCTCTCCACTGCCATGACTTTTCAGAGAAGCAAATATAGTCCATGTAGAGCCTGCTCCTGTTCCCAGTGAAGTCAATGGCAAAATCCCATTAACTTCAGTGAGCACAGGACTGCATCCAAAATTGTAAATATGAAAGTGTTTGTATAGCTGAGGCAATTCAAAAGGGGATCTTTTTTGTGTAAAAATAACATTCCATGCTACCATTTTATTTTTACGATATTTTTTATCTTGTATTTTTCTATTAAAGTATCTATTTTTGCTTTGGTAGGATTAAAAATTAGGAAGAGGATGTTTTGAAGTCGTATTTTTTATGATAGAAGTAACATGCAGGGAAAGTCAACAGCTGTAAATACATTTTAGAACCAGTATTTACGGGAGGAGAATTGACTTTATGGATAGTAACAGACTTTATGGATAGACTCTTTGCCCCACTTTCTTCTCCAGGCATGTGCAACATTAAAACAGTTATTTAAACAATATACATGCAGTTACTGAATTGTCTATGTGGTGATGGCCCAGATCCTGAAAATAATGAATTTTTCACATGTTAAATAGTCCTACATTAGTCAATGAGACTAACTATTCATGTGTGTACAATTAAACACACAAAGAACTACCTTCAGGAACTGGGGTGGGAAAACACTACTCCAGGGCTGACTTTAATCCTGCTGCCATGAGTATCCCTGGGACTTTTGCCATTGACTTTACCAGGAGCAAAACTGAATCTGTGATGAATTAGCTACTGACAGGTTATTTTATACTAGACAAAAAGGAAAACAGTATGTGTTATAAATGTGGTGAACAAGACCCATAAAAATATTGTCTGGGAAACCCCAGCTATGACTATGGTTCTAGTGTGTGAAATCTTTTGGTTTATCCTATTCTGATTTCATAAACAGAACTTTCTGGTGTCAGCAGTCATAGTCAGACTTAAAAGTTAATCTAAAAACTGGCACTGAAGCCTGTGTTCTGCAAAGCTTCTACGCCCTGAGAAGCCAGAGTGCCAATTCAGAGAAACCATTTGGGGGTAACTGGAAGTGAATGAAGAGCAAAAGCTGGCTCTTTCTGCTCCTTTTATTTGTTGATGGGGAAATACCCCATGGAGTATTTCCTTGGACTTTTTTTTTCCTTATGTTTCACTTATCTCTTAGCATATGCAGGGGTTCATCTCCTGCCCTTGTGAAATGCTGTCCAGTGTCCCAGGCAGCCAGGGGACAGGGCTTCCTGACGGTCAGGTCAGCTCCAGTATAGGTGGTGGCTGTAGACCAGGTAGATTTGGTGTCTGTAGGACTCACTGTAACAGCTGTTGTTCACACAGTAGATTTCCATCATCCTGTTTCCCAGTCTGGACCTGTATGCCTTCTGCAAAGGTGCCTTTGCCAAAGTAACAAGGCAGTCAGGGGACTGTTTTTGGAAGTAGCCTCCTTATCTCATGAGCACCAGAGAAGAATGCAGGCTAGGGCAGCGCTCATACTGCTGTGGAGTTGGGGAGAAAAAACACTTCCTGATGAATTTTTTGAATTTTTTTTCAAGCAGTTGAGTTTGTCTAGCCCCTGGGCATGCTTAAGGTTTGGGCTTTTTTAACTAATTTCCAAGGGAGTTTTGATCTACTTCTTCTTTTGCAAATTGATGCAGTATTTTTACTCCATTTGACTACTTTGCCACAGAAAAAAAGGAAGAAAAAATTTTAAATATGTAGAGAAAAGAGGGTATGATTTGAAGCATAAACTTTTTAAAATTATGTTTGTATGACTTGCCTTGCAGTGTGAACAAGTATGCAAACAGTCACTAGTTAGGGAGCAAGACAGTAGTGTAGATCTGCATTTTTCTTATGCCATGCACAGTCAGGTGAGACTAGAAGATCTGAGCCAGGAGATCTGGCTGGGACAATAAATTGTTAAGACAGCTTTTTTATTGTGTCATCTTACTATAACTAAACATTTTTTTAAAAAGTATAGTGAAAGATCAATTTTTAATTAAAAAGATAATAATTCTGATCCCCTATTTTATGTAGGGTTTTTAATCATGACCTCAAGAACTGTTTTTATTAGATGTCTGTTGGTGGGATGCTGATGAAGGCATAGCCACAACTTTACATTCCAGCACCTCCCAAGAAAGGTGAACCTTTCTTGCACATTAGAACATTTCAGGTCAGTGGGCTGTAATCCTAAATTGGTGCACACCTACCTGTGTGTTTTTCTCATGGAAGTGTGGAGATCATTTAAGACATTTCATGTAAGTAGATTCCTGTATAGCATAAATAAACTTCCTCTTCTTAGCTGCCTTTCACAAGCCTCTTGCTAATAGTTCCCAGGTCTTCTATGGACCATAGCTCAAAAACGGCCTTGAGTTTAGATTGTTCAGCAGAGAGATTCTTCACCAGCTAATGCACTTTTACTTTCTGGTTCATCTGCATTAGCTCAATGCCACAATGTTTAGGCTTCAGACTCTGTAAGGGAATGTCTAATCAAAATAATAATAATTGATTCTCAAAAGAGTTTTCAAAACCTACATTTTTGGCTTCAGCAAATTGCCCGTGTTACAAACATACATCTGTACTACAGAGCCGCACAAGGAGGGCCTTGACTCAGCTCAGTGCTTTAGAACACACTTCAAATAAGCTCAACTTCAGCTTCTAAGTGCTTTGCTCACTTGGGACCAAAGGGTGTGATCCTGGCCATGGCTGAACCGGGGAATCTTGCTATGTGCTTGAATTGGAGAAGGGTTGGCCCCACCGGCCATGTGGTTATTGCTAAATCTTATAGTTGTGCCTGTTAAATTGAAACTGAACTAGTCACTTCACGCTGTTTGTTGGTCAAAGTTTGATGAATTCTCCTAATTTAGCATTTTTTTTAATTACCAAATTACCAAATATTGGTTCAGCTGATCCACCTCAGGATCCTCTTCTTGAGGATTTTGTGGACAAATTACCTGACTTCCACTCTCTTATCTTGAACACATAGACATCCATTGCAAGTTGACAAAGATGAAGCAAAACTTTGAATAGTACCTGTGATTTAGTATGCTGAGACCCACAACTTTAGAGTCAGATGCCCAGATGCTTTGTCCTGGGCCATTGGTAGATCTGGAATTTTTCTTAATGGACATACTGTGTGTCCTCGGTTGTCTGTGGCTGCCACCATCACCAGTTAATTACCAGCTCCTTCTGTGCTGTGCTTCACTGAAGACGAAACCCAACTACGATCTGAGAACATTCCGTCATAACTAGAACTTTTTATTGAGAGTGCTGTGCACCTTGCAAGTTTGTGGCCAGAATTCAGTTTATTAATGAGTTATATTCATTCACTTCTGAAAATAAACGTTATTGATCTCTTTTCAATTTGTTTTTAGAAATGCTTTATTGCATTATTAAAAGTATTTTGTTCTTTTTTAATGGAGAATTATTAAGGTGTAGCTAATACATTGAAAACATTTGTGCTGGACAAAATAACAGTTTGCTCCCTGACAGCATGTTTTACTGGGAGGTTGATCTCTGAGTCATTTTTGGACTAGGAGATGCAATCACACTCTCATTAAACTGACCAAAAAACCCTCTCGTTGATTCAGTGGAAGTAAACTCAGGCCCTCAGTGAAGTGTCTTCAGGCTTTAAAGTCAGCATCTTGAAGCAGTTCAGAGTGAATTTCTCAGCTTTGCAGTAGAACAGGCTGCATCAGCCTTAGCTGACCTTGGCTCCAGCATGATTTTCACCTCATGAATGCCATAATGCTCCTGGAAAGCCAAGAATAGACATCAAAGACAGGAAGCTAATAGTCCTGGTCATAAATTTCTTTGGCAATTCAGTCTACCTTTTCCGGAGCTCAAGACAGTTCCACATGCTTCACTACCCTCCTCTATGCTTCAGAGTAGCCATGTAGCTGTTCTGTTTCTTTAACTAAAGCAGTTGAGGTTATTTTTCCTCATTTTCTCCCAGAGTGGAGTGAACACTCTTGAATTCCCCATTTTTTTCATGCTCTTTTCTCTAGCTTCAGAAGTACTTTTAAAAGAGACAGCATTTTCCATCATTTAGTCAGAAATACTCCCTCTTCACTGAGAGGAAAATTACTTTTACATAATTTCAGCTGTTGTTTGTTGCCACTGTGCTGCCTAGCTGCCATCACACTTCATGTTGGCCCATGGCCACACCAGCCATTATCAGAGATCGACCCAGAATTGTCTGATGTTGCCTTTTAAAGAAGCAAATTTGAAAAATCAGATTGACCAAAAACTTTGTGACATTTAACCTGAATTTTACAACTGGCATCCTTTCCTTTTAAAAACACCCAAGGCTGGCACCATAAATTGTGTTTTTAGAAGCAGTCCCATTAAAGCTAAAATGGTTACTGGGTGCTCTTGGGCTCACAGAACATGCACTAATCCAAGCATGGTGAGATGATGTCAGGTGATGTCATCCAGGTTTTTTTTTTCTTTACCATAAATGTTGTTGCCATAAAATGACATCAACACTAGTGACGACCCTCCCCAAAACAGGTCATACGGGAACAGAAATACAAGCTTGTGATGGTGCATTACCTTTTCTGTTGGTCAGCAACATGGCCCAGTAACTTGTCTCAAAACAGTAAGCCATTAAGGGACAACTTTCAGGAAAGTGCATGTTTTGTAGGAGGCAGTCTTAGCCCTTTTTTGAAACAAAGAAACACAAAAGTTACTTTTTGGAATATATTTTTAAGGANGAAACCTTTCAAGTGGAGGAATGGAAGCGTTTGCACTGTGCGTATCCCTGCTTAGGGGCAGAAGTGAATTCAGATGGCTTGAGGCCTGTATTTTTTCCATTCTCAGATACCTTTGAACATCTGACCTCTGAGACGGATGGAAAATGATTGTTGAAATTAAAATAAATAGCTGCTTGGGAGAGACCTCAGACCTGGCTGTCTACGGGGGTCAGCAAGCTGTGTGGCAGACTTTGATAGTGTCTTTGCTCTTCTAGAGAATGACAGGAAGCCTAAGCACTGTGGTTTGTCCCAGTGAAGCCTTAAATCTAGCATAAATGCAGCTCTCTCTTTATCTCACCCATAGAAGAAGCAAGGATAAAGCTTAATGTTGGTGGTTTTAGGAAATTACTGCTTGTTTTGATTGAGAAGATAATGCTGCCATGGCTTTCAGGCTTTCTTGTGCTAGTGTTTAATTATGTCCAGTGTATCATTACATAGACTGTTTCATTATGCTATTACTTCTTCCAGAATTTACTTTTCAAAATGACTCCTATCTGACATACACCAAATTTACAGCATATAAAACCAGCTCTTGAGAGGCTTAGAGTTCATTCAAAATCTCTCACTAACCACTAAGTTAATATTCTGCATCAAAGGCAAAATATTCTAAATAACCTGACACTGTTAAAGTTTGTGTGTTAAGCTGTAGTACTTCAGAAATCTTATGTGGATTCATTAGGTGTTAAGTCTTTGAAAGGTTAAAATCTACTCTGTGTGAACTGTTGCTTGGTGTTTCTGCATGTGAATGTTTCTAGAGGACACTTGAGCAAGCAAAGAATATGTACCAAAAAAAAAAGTATTTTTACAAATAATCTTGTTTTAGTGGTTTCTTTTGTAATCTGAACTGGTATGCACAGGTAACACACAATTCTCCGCTCCCCAAACTATGAACTATGAGCAGAGGTTTTGCTAAACACTAAACCATCAGCGGACATAGTGAGCACAGCTGCGTGGGTTCATACTTGGTGATGATCTGGACTTCTCTTTCTCTGTGAACTGTGTATGGAGTGTGACAGGGGAATGAGCCACCAGTGAAAAGCCAGTATCAGTTAATAATCAGTGGTCATTTACCTTGGTGCCATGTGAGATGATAAATCTTTCCATTTGTATTTTTTTATCTCCCTGATGTAGCTTTGTGGCAGATGTTGTGATGACTTCTGCAGTATAGGATGCAAGGGGTGAAAAGGTCTGTTGAGAATATGGGGAAAATATCTGTGCAGCTGAGTTAGGGAGAGAGAAGAGGGAAAATGCTCAGGGACTGATTATACACCCATGATGATACTATTAACTGTACAGAGGATGGGATCAAGCTCTTTCTGCACAGTATACTGTCTTTATTGTTCAATATATACTTTCTTAGAGACTCAGTGGAAAGCTTATTCGCCTTTTAAATCTCACATAGCCCCCTTACCTAAAATTTAAAGAAGATTTAAGTGGTGCGTAGGACCTGCTCAGGGTGTGCTGTGTGCTTAGGTTGGGTATTTACCTAGTACCAGTGTTGTCTTTACTGAGCAGGTCTAAAATTGCTGAGAATACCTTGGCAGAGTGGCAGGATGAAGGTAACAGGTAGAATTTGCTGTGTTTCTTGTGCATAGAGTGTAATTATCGCAAAACTAAGAGGACTCAGGATAGACACTGTGGACGTTAACTTTGTCCCCTTTTTTTGGTGATACTGTTCATTATTAATGTAAAAATACTGGACAACAGAGAAACCTAGTACCAGTCTAGTAGAAAACAAATGGAAAGCTGCACAGTATATTGTACTGATGTAAGTAGAACTATCTGCATATAATGTGATTTTATTTATTGTTGTTTTTGTGTAGAGGAGAGTGCATATTCATGACTGTGGATATAACCTTTGTTTATTTGTGTAATATATTTCTTTTACAACTTGGTCATTTAAAATACCTACATTCATTGGTGTCCTCTGACTTTTTATTCTGTGCATTTTCTTTCACACATTTTAAAAATGCAAGAATATCACGTAACCTAAATTGTATCAAAATTTTTCCATTAAAGACATAGGAATATGTTATCACCTTTTTCTGTGGTGTCTTTTGTCACCTGTTTACTCTATTCATAGAGGGTACTATCAGATGGTACAGAGTTAATAACAAGAGGGTTATTCTGGGTCTAAGACACTATATAAACCCCTGATTTCAATGATGATTAGTAACTGATGAAATCAGAAATCAATATAACCTTTCTTTGGAAAGAATATTCCCCCTGGTATTTTAAGGTCTGGGAAAGGTTTTAATCAGTATAAAAATTTTGGATATTTTTCTATTTATTCTTAGTCCTCCAGAAATGCAGTTAAATAACAACCAAATTATTTAAATACATTGGAACCTTAACTAGTAAGCATTAATTTTTATAGCCTGCAGAGAGGCAAAACCTACACATTTTACTAAGCTACAAGTTCATTTCTTTGCAGAAATGTTACCAAGTTGGGGGAATTTTGTTGTTTCTTTCCTGTGCTATTAAATACAGTCTTCAAATTATCCTGTTTTGTCTAGCCTTCTGCTTTCTGTATGCATGTCTCTGTTGTAGCAATGTTGCCAAATTTAGGATTTGTGCTTGAGAGTATGCCAGGCCTTTATAATCTAAAATAACTTGAAAATGAGTGTGAGGAAGAAGTATCTGATCACACTTATATCAAAACTAGAAGTACCAAGAATTCACTGGAGAGTTGATAGATGGAAACATCCCCTGGCTTAACTATGGACCTAAAATCTTCCTGCAGCCCAGGAAAGAAAAAAGCAAAGAGTAAAAATACAGGCTTGGAGAGGCCCTTTCAGTTAGGGGAGGGTTGAACTACTTTCCTAGCTGCAATGCGCTTCACTGGTAAATCTCTATATATGCCACTAAATTTAATTAACTCAATACTGCCAACAAGGAAATTGATATTACCAGTTTCTACAGCTGATTAAAGGTGCAAAGAGATTCGCTTTCCAAAATTGTAGAAGATATTCCCAATATATCTTAGAATTGAGATGATTTTAAATCTGCCTCCTTAGAGATACACTTCTAATTGTCTGAATGTTGTACAGATATATATTACTATTTCTCCTGCTTTTGCTTGATGGTTATGCTCTTAGGTCTCCATCCTATTGCAAACAGGAATTATCTGGAAGTACTTAGTGATTTTCCAGTGTTTATGTGTAAAGCATTGTAGAAAAAAATTGTGCAAGTAATGTTTTGTGTTCCTGGTAACTGCAGTAATCATTCAAGGTGTTTTATGACCTTTTCAAAAATGCACATTTTACATGACTCATCTCCAGTATCTTTTAGCAATTTAAGATTTCTAGTCAGGATAAACTAAAGATTAGTTTACTAATGTTTACAGATACTCTTAAGTGTGCTAGAACTGAGCTGCTTTATAGCTGATATATTGTAGGGATACATTGTCAGGCAAGACAGCAGGAAAAACTTGACATCTTGCCTTCATTGACAGCAATGGAAAAAAATCTCATTGGCTTCGATAAAATAGAAGTTTTGATTCAAGCTTGGGAATATGGCATGAGAGATTATTGACTAAATTTATGTTCAGTATACAATTCCCAGGCTATTAGTGCATGTCCAACATGTTACTACCTTCACAGTGTCAGGACTTTCTTCCACTGACACTATTTTTTTCTTTTTTAATAGCTTATCCTTAAAAATGAATGCTTGAGATATGTGTGATGAATTGCGTAGATGTATATAAGCATCAATATTTATGAAACAGTTCATCCAAATGTGTTGGGTATCTTTTTGTCAGAGAGTATCAGCTGGTCTGACAGGTAAAAATTTCATTTGGTGAAATTACTTAAAGCAGTTGATCTTCAGTGGTAGCAACTTTTGGATATCATTCTAGATATCCTGTAACCTAGCTGGACACATTTTTGTGGCTTTCGTAGGAAACTATTTCTTGAGGAACATTCATCACATTTCTGAAAAATTATGGTGGCATTTGAGCCAAATCTTGGTCTTGAACCTCAGCCAATGTTTTCTTGAGTTGAAAGAGCACTGCCAATAAAAAGTAATTGTACAACTGACAGAACCGCTTTTGTTGCCTCCTAGGAATAACCATAATTTATAGTCTGTAATGCCAAAAAGGGTCTCCCTGTGTACATATGCTACTCTTGGTAAATTTTCCTGAGTCATCTTAGGGTTGGTGTGATGGTCTTCAGTCCTCTGCCTCAGAAAAAAAAAATCCTATTTCCCTTTCTGTAAGTAACTACTCTGTCCAGCTATTTGTTCTGTCCATGCAGTGGTTTGTCATCGGTGTCTTTTACTTCTGGGCACTGACATTCAGTTTACACAATAAACCCCTGCTTTTAAATTCTGGATCCTTGTATATATAGTTTAGAAACTAGCTGATGACAAAAATTTTAACCATGTGTTCGTTTGTCCAGGACAGGGGAGATAAGAAGCTCATGTCCATGGAAGCCCTGTTGTTCTCCCACCTATATTTCTCCAATACCAAAGCAGACAATTTCTCTAGACTATTCTATTTCTAGTATTCACTACGTGAACAACCACTAAAGACCAACTACTACTGTGCTGTTTATGGGCCAGCAAGCTTCACAACTAGTTACTTCTCTTTCTGTCTCCCTTTTGGGGTCTAACAGGCTAATAACATTCTTAAACCATATAAAACATACAGGAGAAGAGGTGCTTGTGCCTCTTCCTCCTACCTCTTGCTTAGTGTTAGAGTAGTAGCGGTGTGACTGGGGGAAAACCAGCAACCTGGATTTGGATCAGGGATAGAACTGCACTTGTTCTGCCTTCTGAGAGAATAATCTAAACATGAATGCTATTTGTGAACCAGTGTCTTGCTGAGCTCATTTACTGTTGTTTAAAAAATGAAAATGCCTCAAGTAAAGGCACTTGAAAATAATTTTCCCATAATCTAAATGCCTAGACTACCAGACTACAGCAGGCATTTCTCACTTCTTCTTTCTCTTGCTGCAGCAGAACAATTTTCTTATTGTTGTATAGCCTTCAAAGGGAAAGAGTGAGAAAACAGACTATAGAGTATAGCACAGGGGCCATTCTGACAGCAACATGGATTTGTGGATTTAAATCAGTCTTCAAACTGAACAGAAGAAAGAGAGAATCTGGGCCTTGTTATAGCCCTATTATTTATGAAAAGGACAGTAGTAAGAACAGTTCCTCTGAGTGTGACTTGCGTGTCCTGGCCAAATTAGATGCCTGAATCAAGGACTGGACTAATGTCTCTGACATCTGAAGAAGGAGAAAGCTGCTCTCATGATGAATTTCAGAAAGTGAGGAAGTCCTGACAGCACTGTCCTTGAACTTGCAGACATGGATAATATGCCCCTGCTGAAAAGGATTGCGAGTAACAACTACATTGACTATTGCTTGGGCAGCCTTAAAGTGTAGAGTATGCTGAGGCTCCTCTGCAGTACTTGTCTTCATGTGCAGGATGGAGGGTCTAGAGGAAGAATGCACAGCCCATGACTGAATCCTTTCATGCAAGATTTATTCAGATAAAGGGAAGGGATCCCACTTGCTCCCATTTGATTACTGCAGTGTTTCATGAGATATCAACTGGAATAACAGCTTAAGAAATACATTTCTTTCTTAAGAACTACCTTTTGTGTTCAGGCATCAAAGGAACACGTCCAGTGAAAAGGGATTGATAAACCCCCTCAATTAGGAGAATAAAATCTATGGCAACAGCCTGATGAGTACAGGAAATTAAA
This sequence comes from Aramus guarauna, assembly GCA_013400195.1. Classification (NCBI taxonomy): domain Eukaryota; kingdom Metazoa; phylum Chordata; class Aves; order Gruiformes; family Aramidae; genus Aramus; species Aramus guarauna. The sequence goes on along the minus strand of VXBL01006487.1, from coordinate 107,747 downwards.
CTGGAGGAATTAGGCTACTGGGTAATGACTAGAAAAAGGCATGTTATAGATAGAGGAGATCAGGGCTTTAGTCTCAGTTGTAAGAGGAGATTTACCAGTGCAGAGGACTGGCCAGTATCCAACATCCTACCCTCCTGGGATAGAGAGAAATGAGGCTTTCTGCTGTGTCCTGGGCAGTTTTAGGGAAGAAATAATGGAGTCTGTCGGGAAGGCACCAAAAGGTTTAAAGAATGTGGACTAGTCTCTGCCTTTTTGCATGCCTTCTTAAACAGAAATAAACCTCAGAACCACCTGGGATTCACCCAGCACCAGTTATAAATAGGAATAACGGAGTAAAGACATCAAACAAAGGAAAATGTAGGCTATGCATCAGGAAAAATTGCATAAGAGTGTGATCTATTAGCCCTCAGGCACCCCTCCCAAAGGGGTGGAAGTGGAATTTCTGTTGCTCAAAGCATTAAAACCCCAAGCCCTTGGGAGTGTGCTGCAGGAACAATCCTGCACTGACTGGAGGGAGGATGAGGTGATTTAACTGGTGGTCATTTCCACCTCCAAATCCCTTTTATGTACGTGCCAGGATGCCTTTAGTGACAAGCTGCAGTTCAACGCCAGAGCTGAAAGCAGCCTGGACACAGCTTGAGAGAGTGATTCAGAAGAAGTATACAGGAAAGGAGGTATAGAAAGAGGGGGTGGGGGGGGGTAATTTAACTGAGACAAGCCAGAGTGCATAAAAAATTTTCCAGTTCAGTTTGGGATGGGAACTGAGGCTGAAACAAAGGAAGAGTCGTTAAGTGATCCCATCATTTCTTGAATATTTATAGATGCATGTCATATGTCAGTGGCAAGTATGTTAAAGCCTCATTAACATTGCTCTCCTTAGTCAAGGCCTGAAAAATTAATATAGATATTAAGGGCTTCTGCTTCCAACACAGATACCACTGCTCTGTAAGCCCTCACCTGGGTCTGACGAGGGGAAATTCTTCCCCTGCCTGAGCTGCAGCTGAAACAAAAGTTTCCATCAGCCCCAGCACCAAACACTTAATTTCCTCCTCCTTACAGATCCCCCTTCTCTGCCAAGGAAATAAAAATGAAGAAGAAATAACCTTTCCTAATCGTGAACGTCTGCATAAGAGATCATGTTTTATTTCACCTCTTTACATTGTCAGTCCTTTCTATAGTTCCTCCTTTCGTCACTTGTTTTCACTTTGTCATTTTTTCCCTTTATTTCCTCCATCATCCTCTCTAGTCCCTCTACTCTATACCTAACCTCCTTCCTTCCCTCTGCCTGCCAGTTTTCCTAAGTGCTTGCTTTCTCCTTCTTTAAAGTTATTTTTAAGAATGTTATTGTCTTGTTCTAAAGAGTCCACCTGGATTGTCCACATCTGGAGAAAAAGCCCCGGCAAGCCGGCAGGCTGAGGCAACAACTCCCTGGCCCCGGGGCCCTTCCTTTGGGTCTACCAGGCTGTGCTGAGGAGTGCTGCACTCTGCTCCTTTGTCACTGATCTGCTCTTAGTGTAATTTTACCCCCTTACTGCTACTGAGGGAGAAAGTGCCTTTCTCTGATGCTATGGGGCTTTGATTTTATTTCTGGCTCACAACAGAAATATAAATAAACACAAACAATTGCATTCCTTCAGAGGACATTGCTTATGTCACCTGCCCATTAGCAAATACCACACAGTGTCATCATTATGTTTTTTCATAAAAGATAACACAACTTTCCTTAGGATATTTTAAAGATTTTATTATTATTATTATTGGTAGAAATAACTGACTTCTCTCTGATTTTTCAGAGCCTAATCTCCCAGACTAGAAGAAGGCTCAAAATCTTATTGCAATATTGCAGCCTTCAGTCCCATACAGACCACCTGTTGAAAATAAAGTTTATTCTATGTCAAACAAACATTATTAGGAGGCTGTGTTCTGCTAGAACATAATGTACCTAACTTGGCAGACTAATGTTAACAGGATAGTACCATTGTAGACGGAGGAGGCAAAGACACACCCGTGCATATCCCATAATGCCAGCACAATTCTGCCTATTCCTACAGGCCTGTGAAATTTGAAGCTCTCTGTGTTATTTGTAGACCTACTGTCCTGCATTTAGGTAGCAAAGAGAGCTACATCACAGGAGAAGATCGTTGAGCTCTGATAGTAACTACATCTTATATAAGGCTTCACAAAGGTCAGAAAGTCCTACACAAATATTAACCAACGCACAGCACACAGCATTGACAATGAGCAGTGCTGCCTCTCAAAGAGTGTTTTAGTGCTCTGGCTGAATGCCAGAGTAAGTTCTTTGACTGAAACTCTACGTAAGTTGATATGTCCCATGACAGATCAGGCATCTGATGCAGCCTTTGCATTTCTATTGTTGACTTGGCTAGATATTGAACCTGACTTACAGGGCAAACCCTGTAACTTAATTGCATCAGAACAGAATAGGCTGATTGGGTTAAAATGCTTCCAGATGCAGCAGTTGAGGCTTTGAAAAAGGACTGGTGGTTTTAAATCTCTCAGTTCAGGGGGTGCCTAATTTGAGATACTTTGATGTAATTTGACTTTTCCAGTGGCAAAACCTTACTCTGAGAAAATCAGATCTACTTTAGATTGACTCAGGAAGGCCCATGTATAAATAGTGCATCCAAAATGACTAATCATTTGGAAAACAGAAGTATTAGAAAAAAAAGTCAGCTACCTAAATCCTCTTTGACATGTAAATCCTTAGTTACTACACTTAAAACCTGATTATTATGTCCTTTTTTTGTTAACTGATTTCTTCGCACTAGTAGTTTGGCAAATGCGTATGTGGGGAAAACACTGAAAACAGCAAAAAAACTGTATAGGAAAGTTTGAAATAGTGAAACCACACCACACCCCCCCACACACAACCCAGAGAAATTATGTTTAACAAAGTTAAATACTAGTATAGAAACATATGTGCTCCTTTCATTAGAAAGTCAAGAATGATCCTAATTCTTTTCCTTTTTGCTGCTGAGAAATCACACAAGTATCTCCTGGAATTCCAGAAGCCTCGCCACCACAATGGATGTAACAAATCTGAAGTCATTGCTTGACTAACACCTGTATTCAAAAAACAATCTGAAGCAAGGGTTTCAATTGAAAACATCACATCTCAGGTCTGCAGCTCTGGTAATTTTAAATGCCCACATATTTACATTACATTTACACTACTTCAGTGCTCTGTGCTTTCTATGTTGCTTAGGCTTCCCTGTAGTTGCAGGGATAACTGGATTAATTCACGATTCCCAAGAAGGTCCTAAGTAGGAGGCAGGAAGTTGGGCAGTTTTGCAAACTATCCATCTTGTTCTGCTAATGGAGTAAATGGTTCCCTGTTATGGTTACAGTTTAAAAATCAAGGAAGTAATGTTATACTAGTGAAATACTGCATTAACTGCAACTTAATAAATCCAGCCAAATTGTATCAATGCATTGTTGTGCACAATGCGTTGTCTTTTGTTAGATCATGCCATATACATGTTAGAAATACTAAAACCATGCATTAACTAGATAGTGGAAACAGATCTAGTTTGTGTATCTACGTATTATGTTCAAAAAGTCAGGGCTAAAAGCTTTGTGTGTCATAAAAATCATGCCTCCTCTGTAGATACACACATTTCTCTCCAATGTTTGGAGAGAAAATTAATATTTGAGAAGCAACAGTTTTTAATGGAAAAGAGGGCTCTTTTCTCTTCCCTGACCATTCTTCTTCACACAACCCTCTTTAGGGTTTGTAGTATTCAGAAATGGAAAACACTGATCTTTTAATAAAGGGCAAAGTACCAAAATACATTTGGCAGAATTATTTCACTGTCCAACTACTGAATTTAGCCCTTAAGACACACGTGTAAGATTTCTCACAAGCACTTGTACATAATACTATCAAAGCAAAATACATTCAAGGGTGAAAAACTTTAATACCTATTCCAAATCATGAAACTTCTTGATATATTTTCTATTTGTTGCCATTATTACTCCCAATTTGATGATCACATATGAAAAGAATTATACATAAGGTTGACTGAAAATTATTCATCTGCACTGTGAAAAAGAAAGGACTGTTGAGTGCTGCTCATAATACTCTTTCCTTCAAAACCTTTGAAAGACTGTTATATCCTCTTGAACTAAAAAAATTATTTTGTCATGTTTTGTTTTTGTTTTTAAAAAAACAACCCAGTATTTTCTGCAAGGAAAATTGTCCTTTTTCTTTTGAACAGCTGTGTTTTCAAGCATGTAACACAAAGAAATTACTTAAAGGTAGCATAAATATATTAAGTAATGTCACCTTCACACTTTTTACTAAAAAACACTCAAATGTTCAAGCAAGGTAAAACTTAAAGGAATGGTTTCTGTAATTAAGGACCTTATTATGCCTTCCCCTGTGCTTGACTGGTTTACTAAAGGCATGGGATTATGCACCCCAATAGTTTGTCCCTCAGTGGCAAGTTTTGAAACAGCTGGCTAAGTTCAACTACATTTGACCGAGGGGTGGGTGGGTCTGAATGGTATTTGGGGTTCAGAGTTTTCCTGCAAATGGCTGACTAAATACAGGGAGGCTGCCAGAGTGAGCGGGAGAGAGAAACAACTGAAGGTCTCTACTGATGGAAGGAATCAAAGCTGGGTTCAGCTTTTATCATCTCTGGTGGCCTGATGCTAGTCAATATAAGTCCATGCACTGAGCAGGCGGTTAAACATGCTGTCCCAGCCCCATTTCACAATAACAGTTTTGAATGGTAGTGTAAGTTGGAGTCATTATTTTTCATTTGGCATTGAAATATACAGAGGAAAAGGACAAGGAAAGGGAAGGATAAATATTTTTGCAAAACACATCTAAATCACTAATGAACATTAAATCATTTCTACAAGAGTTTGCAAA